>CM073771.1:86761593-87104093 GCA_037158775.1 Hetaerina titia | reverse complement strand
TGTGTGTGTGGCGCGTGTGTGTGTGTGTGGCGCGTGTGTGTGTGTGTGTGTGGCGTGTGTGTGTGTGTGTGTGTGGCGTGTGTGTGTGTGGCGTGTGTGTGTGTGTGTGTGTGGCGTGTGTGTGTGTGTGTGGCGTGTGTGTGTGTGTGTGTGGCGTGTGTGTGTGTGTGTGTGTGGCGCGCGTGTGTGTGTGTGTGTGTGTGGCGCGTGTGTGTGTGTGTGTGTGGCGTGTGTGTGTGTGGCGTGTGTGTGTGTGTGTGTGTGTGGCGTGTGTGTGTGTGTGTGTGTGTGTGTGTGTGGCGTGTGTGTGTGTGTGTGGCGTGTGTGTGTGTGTGTGGCGTGTGTGTGTGTGTGTGGCGTGTGTGTGTGTGGTGTGTGTGTGTGTGTGTGGCGTGTGTGTGTGTGTGTGTGGCGTGTGTGTGTGTGTGGCGTGTGTGTGTGTGTGTGTGTGTGTGTGGCGTGTGTGTGTGTGTGTGTGGCGTGTGTGTGTGTGTGTGGCGTGTGTGTGTGTGTGTGGCGTGTGTGTGTGTGTGTGGCGTGTGTGGCGTGTGTGTGTGTGGCGTGTGTGTGTGTGTGGCGTGTGTGTGTGTGTGTGGTGTGTGTGTGTGTGTGTGTGTGTCGTGTGTGTGGCGTGTGTGTGTGGCGTGCGTGCGTGTGGCGTGCGTGCGTGTGTGGCGTGTGGCGCGTGTGTGTGTCGTGTGTGTGTCGTGTGTGTGTGTGTGTGTGTGTCGTGTGTGTGTGGCGTGTGTGTGTGTGTGTGTGTGGCGTGTGTGTGTGTGTGTGTGTGTGTGTGTGTGTGGCGTGTGTGTGTGTGTGTGTGTGTGGCGTGTGTGTGTGTGTGTGTGTGTGGCGTGTGTGTGTGTGTGTGTGTGGCGTGTGTGTGTGGCGTGTGTGTGTGTGTGTGGCGTGTGTGTGTGTGTGTGTGTGTGGCGTGTGTGTGTGTGTGTGGCGTGTGTGTGTGTGTGTGTGTGGCGTGTGTGTGTGTGGCGTGTGTGTGTGTGTGTGTGGCGTGTGTGTGTGGCGTGTGTGTGTGTGGGTGGCGTGTGTGTGTGTGTGTGGCGTGTGTGTGTGTGTGTGTGTGTGTGTGTGTGTGGCGTGTGTGTGTGTGTGTGTGTGTGGCGTGTGTGTGTGTGTGGCGTGTGTGTGTGTGTGGCGTGTGTGTGTGTGTGTGTGTGTGGCGTGTGTGTGTGTGTGTGGCGTGTGTGTGTGTGTGTGGCGTGTGTGTGTGTGTGTGTGTGGCGTGTGTGTGTGTGTGGCGTGTGTGTGTGTGTGTGTGTGTGTGTGTGTGTGTGGCGTGTGTGTGTGTGTGTGTGGCGTGTGTGTGTGTGTGGCGTGTGTGTGTGTGTGTGTGTGGCGTGTGTGTGTGTGTGTGTGTGGCGTGTGTGTGTGTGGCGTGTGTGTGTGTGTGTGTGTGTGTGGCGTGTGTGTGTGTGTGTGTGGCGTGTGTGTGTGTGTGTGGCGTGTGTGTGTGTGTGTGTGGCGTGTGTGTGGCGTGTGTGTGTGGCGTGTGTGTGGCGTGTGTGTGTGGCGTGTGTGTGTGTGTGTGGCGTGTGTGTGTGTGGCGTGTGTGTGTGTGGCGTGTGTGTGTGTGTGTGTGTGTGTGGCGTGTGTGTGTGTGTGTGTGTGTGTGGCGCGTGTGTGTGTGTGTGTGTGTGTGGCGCGTGTGTGTGTGTGTGTGTGTGTGTGTGGCGCGTGTGTGTGTGTGTGTGTGTGGCGCGTGTGTGTGTGTGTGTGTGTGTGTGGCGCGTGTGTGTGTGTGTGTGTGTGGCGCGTGTGTGTGTGTGTGTGTGTGGCGCGTGTGTGTGTGTGTGTGTGTGGCGCGTGTGTGTGTGTGTGTGGCGCGTGTGTGTGTGTGTGTGTGGCGCGCGTGTGTGTGTGTGTGTGGCGCGTGTGTGTGTGTGTGTGTGGCGCGTGTGTGTGTGTGTGTGTGTGTGTGGCGTGTGTGTGTGTGTGTGTGTGTGGCGCGTGTGTGTGTGTGTGGCGCGTGTGTGTGTGTGTGTGTGTGTGTGTGTGTGGCGCGTGTGTGTGTGTGTGTGTGTGTGTGTGGCGCGTGTGTGTGTGTGGCGCGTGTGTGTGTGTGTGTGTGTGTGTGTGTGGCGCGTGTGTGTGTGTGTGTGGCGCGTGTGTGTGTGTGTGTGGCGTGTGTGTGTGTGTGTGGCGTGTGTGTGTGTGTGTGTGTGGCGTGTGTGTGTGTGTGTGTGTGGCGTGTGTGTGTGTGTGGCGTGTGTGTGTGTGTGTGTGGCGTGTGTGTGTGTGTGTGTGGCGTGTGTGTGTGTGTGTGTGGCGTGTGTGTGTGTGTGTGTGTGGCGTGTGTGTGTGTGGCGTGTGTGTGTGTGTGTGTGGCGTGTGTGTGTGTGTGTGTGGGTGTGTGTGTGTGTGTGGTGTGTGTGTGTGTGTGTGTGTGTGTGTGTGTGTGTGTGGCGTGTGTGTGTGTGTGTGTGGCGTGTGTGTGTGTGTGGCGTGTGTGTGTGTGTGTGGCGTGTGTGTGTGTGTGTGGCGTGTGTGTGTGTGTGTGTGTCGTGTGTGTGTGGCGTGTGTGTGTGGCGTGTGTGTGTGGCGTGCGTGCGTGTGGCGTGCGTGTGTGGCGTGTGAGTGTTTGTGTGTGGCGTGTGTGCGTGCGTGTGTGCGTGCGTGTGTGTGTTTGCGTGTGGCGTGTGTGTGTTTGCGTGTGGCGTGTGTGCGTGCGTGTGTGTGACGTGCGTGCGTGTGTGTGGCGTGCGTGTGTGTGGCGTGCGCGTGTGTGGCGTGTGCGTGTGTGGCGTGTGTGGCGTGTGCGTGTGTGGCGTGTGCGTGTGTGGCGTGTGCGTGTGTGGCGTGTGCGTGTGTGGCGTGGGCGTGTGTGGCGTGGGCGTGTGTGGCGTGTGCGTGTGTGGCGTGTGCGTGTGTGGCGTGTGCGTGTGTGGCGTGTGTGTGTGGCGTGTGTGTGCGTGTGTGTGCGTGGCGTGTGCGTGCGCGTGTGGCGTGTGCGTGCGGCGTGTGTGCGTGCGTGCGTGTGTTTGTGTGTGGCGTGTGTGTGTTTGTGTGTGTGTTTGTGTGTGTGTGTGTGGCGTGTGCGTGTGTGGCGTGTGTGGCGTGTGCGTGTGTGGCGTGTGCGTGTGTGTGTGTGCGTGTGAGTGTTTGTGTGTGGCGTGTGTGCGTGCGTGTGTGCGTGCGTGTATGCGTGCGTGTGTGTGTTTGCGTGTGGCGTGTGTGCGTGCGTGTGTGTGACGTGTGTGCGTGCGTGTGTGCGTGCGTGCGTGTGTGTGGCGTGCGCGTGTGTGGCGTGCGCGTGTGTGGCGTGCGCGTGTGTGGCGTGTGCGTATGTGGCGTGTGCGTGTGTGGCGTGTGCGTGTGTGGCGTGTGCGTGTGTGGCGTGTGCGTGTGTGGCGTGTGCGTGTGTGGCGTGTGCGTGTGTGGCGTGTGCGTGTGTGGCGTGTGCGTGTGTGGCGTGTGCGTGTGTGGCGTGTGCGTGTGTGGCGTGTGCGTGTGTGGCGTGTGCGTGTGTGGCGTGTGCGTGTGTGGCGTGTGCGTGTGTGGCGTGTGCGTGTGTGGCGTGTGCGTGTGTGGCGTGTGTGTGTGCGTGTGTGGCGTGTGTGTGTGCGTGTGTGGCGTGTGTGTGTGTGTGCGTGTGTGGCGTGTGTGTGTGCGTGTGTGGCGTGTGTGTGTGTGCGTGTGTGGCGTGTGTGTGTGCGTGTGTGGCGTGTGTGTGGCGTGTGTGGCGTGTGTGTGTGTGTGGCATGTGTGTGTGTGTGTGGCGTGTGTGTGTGTGTGTGTGTGTGTGTGTGTGTGGCGTGTGTGTGTGTGTGTGGCGTGTGTGTGTGTGTGTGTGTGGCGTGTGTGTGTGTGTGTGGCGTGTGTGTGTGTGTGTGTGGCGTGTGTGTGTGTGTGTGTGTGGCGTGTGTGTGTGTGTGTGTATGTGGCGTGTGTGTGTGTGTGTGTGTATGTGGCGTGTGTGTGTGTGTGTGTGGTGTGTGTGTGTGTGTGTGTGGCGTGTGTGTGTGTGTGGCGTGTGTGTGTGTGTGGCGTGTGTGTGTGTGTGTGGCGTGTGTGTGGCGTGTGTGTGTGGCGTGTGTGTGTGTGTGGCGTGTGTGTGTGTGTGGCGTGTGTGTGTGGCGTGTGTGTGTGGCGTGTGTGTGTGGCGCGTGTGAGTGTGTGTGGCGTGTGTGTGGCGTGTGTGTGTGGCGTGTGTGTGTGGCGTGTGTGCGTGCGTGTGTGCGTGCGTGTGTGTGGCGTGTGTGGCGTGTGTGCGTGCGTGTGTGTGGCGTGTTTGCGTGTGCGTGTGTGTGGGTGTTTGCGTGTGCGTGTGTGTGTGGCGTGTGTGTGTGTGTGTGGGCGTGTGTGTGGCGTGTGTGTGCGTGGCGCGTGTTGCGTGCTGTGTGTGGCGTGTGTGTGTGTGTGTGTTGCGTGTGTGTGTGGCGTGTGTGTGTGTGTGTTGTGTGTGTTGGCGCGTGTGTGTGTGTGTGGCGCGTGTGTTGTGTGTGGCGTGTGTGTGCGTGTGTGCGTGTGTGCGTGCGTGTGTGGCGTGTGTGCGCGTGTGCGTGTGTGTGAATATGTGTGTGTGTGGCGTGTGTGTGTGTGCGTGTGTGCGTGCGTGTGTGCGTGCGTGTGTGCGTGCGTGTGTGCGTGCGTGTGTGCGTGCGTGTGTGTGTGTGCTGTGTGTGTGGCGCGCGTGTGTGTGTGTGTGTGGCGCGTGTGTGTGTGTGTGGCGCGTGTGTGGCGTGTGTGTGTGTGGCGCGTGTGTGGTGTGTGTGTGTGTGTGGGCGTGTGTGTGTGTGTGTGTGGCGTGTGTGTGTGTGGCGCGTGTGTGGTGTGTGTGTGTGTGTGGCGCGTGTGTGTGTGTGTGGCGGTGTGTGGTGTGTGGCGTGTGTGGTGCGTGTGGTGTGGTGTGTGGCGTGTGTGTGGCGTGTGTGGCGCGTGTGTGTGTGTGGCGTGTGTGTGTGTGTGTGTGAATATGTGTGTGTGTGGCGTGTGTGTGTGGCGTGTGTGTGTGGCGTGTGTGTGTGTGTGTGTGTGGCGTGTGTGTGTGTGTGTGTGTGGCGTGTGTGTGTGTGTGTGTGTGTGTGGCGTGTGTGTGTGTGTGTGTGGCGTGTGTGTGTGTGTGGCGTGTGTGTGTGTGTGTGTGGCGTGTGTGTGTGGCGTGTGTGTGTGTGGCGTGTGTGTGTGTGTGTGTGTGGCGTGTGTGTGTGTGTGTGGCGTGTGTGTGTGGCGTGTGTGTGTGGCGTGTGTGTGTGTGTGTGGCGTCTGTGTGTGTGTGTGGCGTGTGTGTGTGTGTGTGGCGTGTGTGTGTGTGTGTGTGTGGCGTGTGTGTGTGTGTGGCGTGTGTGTGTGTGTGGCGTGTGTGTGTGTGTGTGTGGCGTGTGTGGCGTGTGTGTGTGTGTGGCGTGTGTGTGTGTGTGGCGTGTGTGGCGTGTGTGTGTGGCGTGTGTGGCGTGTGTGTGTGGCGTGTGTGTGTGTATGTGTGGCTTGTGTGTGTGGCGTGTGTGTGTGTGGCGTGTGTGTGTGATGCGTGTGTGTGTGTGGCGTGTGTGTGTGTGGCGTGTGTGTGTGTGGCGTGTGTGTGTGTGGCGTGTGTGTGTGTGGCGTGTGTGTGTGTGGCGTGTGTGTGTGGCGTGTGTGCGTGTGGCGTGTCGCGTGCCTGGTGTGTGTGTGTAGTGTGTGTGTAGTGTGTGTGTTGTGTGTGTTGTGTGTGTGGTGTGTGTCTGGTGTGTGTTTGGTGTGTGAGTGATGTGTGTGTGTGCCTGCGTGGTGTGTGTTTGTGTGTGTTTTTGGTGTGTATGGCGTGTGTCTTTTGGGGGGGGCCTCGTGCACACTTCTTCCGGCCCTCCTTCATCACTCGCTCCGGGCGCTGGCTTCTGGCTGGCCTCCTTCTCCACAGTGATGCTGGGCAATACGCAACGTCACTTATCCCCTCCTTAAGCCGGACACTTATCCGAGTGGACCGCTTACAATCCAACTGATCACCCCTTCGTCGATGGACCCTCCTGATGGGTGCTCTTTCATGACCCTTGCTCCTTTCTTCCTCTTCTACTGGCCTTACGATGCTAGCCTCTTCATTGCTCACGATGGGCCTCCTGAGGAGCTACCTCCCACATGTGCGGTGGTAATCGCCACGTCTGTTCCAGCAGATGGGTCACGGTCTCTACTCGGTTTGGCTCGCGTTATAGGTTTGTGTGTGTGTTTACCAACCTAGCCTTTATGTGTGACACCAACCTAGGAGGGGGATTAAAAAATATATTATATACATGTATAAACGCACAGATTTAGATAGAAAAACAAAGAAAGGATACTCACATATGTAGTTGTAACGTGTCCACGGTACGCCCGTCATCGTCATATTCTGCTAACGACGTTGGAATGTTACAATTACACATGTGAGTGTTCTTTCTTTGTCGCCGAAGAGCGTTCCATTTCAAAGATATAGTGTTACATATTTGCTTTTTCATTTTCAGAATAACCGTGGAAGGTCTTGAAACTGAAATACTAGCTCTGGAAAAATCAATGATCTCAGTTAAAAAAAGAATTAATCATTCAAAAGATAAAGATGTTCATAGTCAGTATTCTGGTAAGTTTGATGGTGTGTACTTTTTGAATTTTACATAAGCAGAAATGGCTAAAAACATCTCGGTTATATGTTATGCAAGAAATATATTTTAACAATATTACTTATTCTATACACATAATTTATAAAAGAGATGAGGCCATTTAGATTCACTATTATTACATTTTAGCAACTTAAATTCATTTAATATATCTACTAATAATTAATCTCTTGCAAGAACATAAAGAAGAGATGTCTTGAAATAAAATGCTCACAGGATTATTTCCACATTTAAATGTTTGATATTTTGTAGGATGGGTAAAGAAAGCTGTTTCTGATGTTGAACAATTAGTCAAATTACTGGAAAAGGTAAAAAATGATTGCAGAGAGCTGGCAGAACATTTTTGCGAAGATGTTGCAAAGTTCAAACCAGAAGAATGCTTCAAGATTTTTGCTGATTTTTTGACCTCTGTTGAGAAATGTTGGAAGGTAAACAAATCAATTACTTTTAAGTTGAATGCCCTACATAATATGCTCTTTCCTGGTTAAAAAAAAGGACATGAATTGTTTTGAGGGTTGCTTGAAGGCAATTCATTGTAACCAAAATTATTTCTTTTGGCTTTTGGAGATATTTCCCCATTCCTCATGCACTCCTTGTATTTGCCACACTATGCTGTAGGAAAATGAGCAGAGGAAGATCCAAGAGACTAAGCTGGCACTGAAGAAGCAACATGAAGAAAGACAAAAGAAAGAAGGTGGAACTCCATATTCAGTGAATGGAGAACCCATCAGGATCAGAGGGCGAGGCCGAATAGTGGAGCCCATTGAAGATTCCTGTATTGTTGACAGATTAATGAAGGAAATCAGGGGTGGAAATTTCAAATTGCGGAGAAGCATTAATGCAGGGGATATTTAAATACTGTGGAATTCTATTTTACTGAATATTTATTTATATAACTTTAAAATGCTCAAGAACAGTCATGAGTGATGGAATTATGTAAGAGGTTTTCAATGAGCATAATATTCTTATTTATCAGACTTTGTAAATATGTACATGTTTTTATATTTGCAACTAAGTTTGCATTTTTATTATTCCGAAATATATGGTTATTTCCAATAATTTATTGCAATTCAAAACATTCCTACTTCACCATCTACACTTTATTGAGAGAGTTAATGGAGTAAGAAGATAAAATTATTATGCTTTTGAAGGGTTTTTAAAAGTATTATATCCACCCTTTACCCTGAGGGGGACGAGCCGTTCCTTCAGGTAACCTCCCCTCTTCTTTCCCTCCTTTGAGGACCCCTCTTCTTTCCCTCCTTTGAGGACCCACCATCATCCATGTCCGATTCCCCTTCCCGTGCCTTGCCTCGCGGAACAGCGACCGCTATTTTGTCACTCTTGAGTCGAGCCACGTCACCCCTTGGACGAAAGGATGACGTAATGGATACACACCCGACAGTGTTTGCCACACGATCTACTGCAAAGACCTGGGGACACTTGAGCCGTTTCGTGCAACGCACTGGGATGGTGGAAACTGAGCCGAGTGTGAACCAATCCTGATCTGTCAGATTTTAATAACTTAAAAATAATCTTTACTAAGGTATCCTCCAATACCACCTGTATTTATTTTCAGATACCATTGATTTATTTATTAAAAAAAGAAAATACTCTGCCAACCAGATAAGTTGATCCTGCCATCTGTTGGCAAACTTGATCGCTACCCTGAAACACACCGGGCTTTTCAAACAATAGGCATCGCATTACAATGTGATAAAGCTTAGTTGCCGAGTTCCCTCCTTATTCATAGTTACATAGTTGGACTTATTCTTTCATTTTAAACTATATTATCTACATATTGTTTTCCATTATCCAATATTCGCACCTTTACACCACCATAATCCGGCGATCACCCTGTATTTTCTACCACTGTTCTGAGTTCACCTCTGGGGTGATTCTGTATACTCTCCGATTTATTCAAAGAGGATTACTTGAACAAACTGATTTTCCAGATTTCAGATTATCCTGGAAAACAGCACAAAATTGAAACTTTACACCGCTACGCTAATCTATGGGTTTCAATTGACGTAGGGCTTAATACTACCTGAGCTATCAATTAAATTTATCGCCTCTTCAATGTTTTTGGTTACGACGCCGCACATGTTTACGCAAAATAATGGGAGTAATGTTTGCTGGATGGATTTTTGGACGCTTAATCCCCAAATTTCCAGTTTCAAATTGGTTATGCCAGCAAGAAGAGTCCACAGACAGGACAAAAATCTGGATGCAACATGTTGGAAAATCAATTTGGAATCGGTTACAACAGAGGTATGAGTATTCTTAGTCTGAGGATTACTCTGATTAATCTGAGGTAGGTTTTGTTACAGTTGTTTCTAGTCTCAATTAATAGACCGTGATTACTCAGTGCTGTGGATTATTTTAAAATAAATGGTTAAATTTTTAAACTTCTTTGTTGATCGTCACTCGTTCGAAATGCTGTTCGCATATAGGGTGCGTTCCAAACGTAATGCAATTCAATTTCCCGCGCCGCTCCTATTGGTTGGAGTGGGATCAAATTATTTGGAGTAAGTGGGGGGGGGGACGCTAAGCTTTGCCGCGAAACTGATGTCAGTGCTCTCCAAGCTGAGGAAGAGGTAGGACGTCAGTTATTGTAAACTTCTGCGCGCCGACCGTGGCACGAAAAAAATGCAATCGACGATCGAGCAACGTTACGCGATTACTAAGCGAGCAACGTTATCGACGATCGAGCAACGTTACGCGACGTTTCGTGCTAAACTAAAAAAAATCTCTTGAGGAGACTAACAAAATGATTCGTGAGTTTTGCTGGGACTCGACCCTGTCCTACTAACAAGTTTCGACGTGGTTAAGGCCTTTAGGGATGGCCGGGAAGAGGTTCACGACGAACAACGCTCTGGGCGGCCGTCAACTAGCAAAACCGACAGCAATGTGGCTCGTGTTCGACAATTGTTGGACTCTGACTGTCGATTGAGTATCAAGATGTTTGCCAATGAACTGAACTTGTCGTCTACTGTTATGTTTCGTATTGTTACTGAAGATTTAGTGATGAGGAAAGTGTGCGCCAAGCTCGTGGCCAAAGCGTTTGCCACAACGCGCTACGAGTCAGCGAGTTCCTGGCCAAACACCAGGTGCCAACGCTGCCCCCCCCCGTCTATAGTTCTGACGTCGCTCCAATGTTTTTGTTGTGTTTTTGTTCTCTCGGATTAAGGTAGCCCTGAAAGGAACCCGTTTTTCGTCCATAGAAGAGATCCAATCAGCCGTGTCGAAGACCTTATGGGCGCGTACCGGTCTAGACTGAGTCGCTGGAAAAAATGTGTACTCGTAGAGGCCCAAGGACAGCACTTTGAAGTATTTTAAGTGTTTGTGCAAATCTGTTCAATAAATTAATAAAAAATAATTGCATTACTTTCGGAACGCACCCAGTATGATTCCATTTATCAATTAGCAAAGGCGGGAAACATTATCTAATGCAAATTCCAAAGTGCAGCATGCAAATGAATGCTGTATTTTGTTTTCTGATTATTTCCAAGTGGAATTTTAAGGTAATAAAAACGAACCCCAAGCAGATTGTCCTAGTATTTTCGTACGAAAGACTATTTTCTTAGAACGCGCGTACCCGCGCATTGGTAATTTCATAGTTTTAAACATGCGTTATCAAAGTACCATTTTAAATTCTCGCCCGAACTTTTTTAATCAAAAACACTATAAATCGATGGCCATTTCATTATTCCTGTCGATGTGAATTTTATGAGTTAATGCCTTATAACCTTCTTTCGTATTCAAGTGGCAGTTTTTGGGCAATTGTATATCTGGTGCGAGTGCGGAGCCATTTTCTATTTATGAATATTCCTCAAGCTATAGCCATTTAGGAGCACATGAACGTGAATTTGTTAATTCATAACTCCATTCACTAAATCTACCTTCTGCTCCCTCTGCTGGTGGGTAAACGTAATGAAAAAGTAAAAGAGAGTATTTTTCTCTAGTTAGACCTCATTTGGAATATGCCGGAAGTATTTGGGATCATTGGGAAAAAAATGGTAAAAGGATTTCGATAAAGTTCAGACAAAAACCGCGAGATACGTGAAAAATTGTTATAATAAGAAGACGAGGCTAGGTACTATGGAGATTTAGATGTATTCTCGCACCGTCTTCTCAATCGGAGGTGGGCCAAAATGCCTCTCAGCTCCCTTGTTTCCGTGTTCTGAAGCGTTATTCAAAACTCCAAGTTTAAAAGCAATACTGCGTGACAATCTTCTCTCTTAAGATCCTATGAGGTTATTACCAATTTAACTTTTTATGCGATGCCTAGTTCATATTATTAATTTTGATATTCCATTATGACACACTCATTCTACTTGAGGTTGAACGCATGTAGACTCCGAGTTAAACGGGAGAGATACAATGTATGGGTGGTCTGAATAGTTCCCGACCTAGCAAAGATACAAGACATTTTTTCTGAAATTTTCGGAGGTATTGTACGTACTAGCAGAGGAACCACATCAACGTTAGCCCAACGCGTAATAAATTTCGCTGCAGCACCACATGTGAGATTATTATAGCATGTTAATACATTCGGGGGGCTCTCGAGCATGTGAAATGTAGTGCTGTTGCGAAGCTTAATACGCGTTGCGCTGCGAAACTTTGTCTTCTCCTCCTCCACCATGACTAGCACTTCCTCATTTGCTCACTCTTCGGTCCATTTCAGCTTTTCCATCTTTCTCCAAACTCACATTTCAAAAGCCTACAGTCTATGTCATGGTCTCCCTTCAAAGACAATTTTCCGGGCCGTGCAAAAATACAGTGGATATCTAAATTTTGACGAGCCTTTTCTTAACATCCTTACTTACCGATACATCAGCATCAAAAAAAAATATCGGTATAAAGTCAATCCCGCAATACGAGTAATATGCTGGTATAGTAATATCTTGTACTTGTATAGTTCTAGGTAACCTTAAGTAACCCATTCCATCGCTACCCAAAATATTTTCAGCGTCAGTGATAAATTTCACTATTTTGTTCACAAATATAATGTTCACAATGTTGAATTAAGTAAATTGTTGCAAATATAAATACACATTCTATGATATAAATGTAAATTACTTTTTAATTTTCTTTTCGTAATAAGAAAATTCAATTTTAAGATTCATTTCACAAAACCTGCAATGAATTTCATTTCTAAAAGCAAAACTTGAAATCTCCCCAGGTTAAAAGTATCGAGAGAAACTAAGCTCCTCCGTCATGTGGCCGACATTTTAGTTTATAAGGTTTGTCCGTAAAGTAATGCATTCATATCTGTACAAAAATA
Organism: Hetaerina titia; assembly: GCA_037158775.1. NCBI lineage: Eukaryota > Metazoa > Arthropoda > Insecta > Odonata > Calopterygidae > Hetaerina > Hetaerina titia. The sequence continues at coordinate 87,092,231 of CM073771.1, read as the reverse complement.
ATTCCAAATATCATTACAAACATTCAAAATTGTTCGAAGTAGTATCATTTGTCAAACACACATTTTACTTAGGAACCCTGCCATACACTGTGCATCCTGGAAGGGAAACCTCGAGGGGAAGCTCGTTCCGAGCCTTTGGTATGGCGGCTTTGATCGCTACAATTATTTCAAAACGAAATCCTTTCAGGCTTGCCTTAATTCTCAGGAACAGGAAAAGGTCGGCTGCCAGAGCTAGGTAAGGACTGTCAAAAAACGACTAGAAAGATAGATGTGGGGCATTTTGATTAGCAATGGGATATTGAAGACTGTGTTATAGGAGAGAATATCACAAAGATGAGAAAGGGGTCGGAATAGAATAATAAAAGGAAGAACGCAGCAGAACTTAGTAATTTTTAAACTGTAAAAACCTAGGATCGAGAAAACCTACCTACAGGACCTGCATCACATTCAAAAATTACTATTTCATGCCCTCTATCCACTGATATTATAGCATTTGCTTTTGTGACAGCAAAAACACGCATTGCCTAATTCTAATACAAGTACACACGATCCTCAGAAGAACTAATGAGATCATCTTTTTAGCTGTAACTGACACCTATAAATTCTGCTCCCGATCTTTTTTTCAGTATCCAGCAATTTATACATGATTTTTCAAGTTGATCGGAGAAAATATATTCTATTTCCCAATATATCGGACAGACTACCTGTATAATATGTGTCTCGATAAATTTTTGAAAGAAGAGTATTTTACTGGAAAACACACCATACAGGGAACTCAATAAACGTAAAAACGGTCAAATACTTGGGTGTAACGATAACTAAGGATATGTCAGAAGGAAAACCACACTCGTAAAATTTGCGGAATGGCAAATAAAACGTTTATCATCAGTATTTCAATTTTAGGATTGATTTACTGCAGCCCTCCATTCTAATCTATTCAATGTCAATTCCCTCAATCCTGAATACCTTCTCTGTTTTACGTCCTTCTTAATTTGTCCTATGTCTCTTGGTCTTCCTCGTGGAATCTTCCCTTCTATTATATTCCTAACCAATCCATTGTGCCTCAATGTGTGTCCAATCCATCTAATTCTTCTTTGCCATAGAGTTCTCCATATGATCCTATCCTCTTCTGCTCTTTTGTATATTCCCTCGTTCCTTACTTTGTCTGTCCATTTAATCTTCAGCAACTCCTTCAACACCAAGTTTTCCAATGTTCTAAGTCTCGGAACCATAGAGCGCCATGCTCCACACGAAGTTTTGATGAATTAATTCATTGCTTCCAACCTTAGATTCTTTGAACATACAGGTATTAATTGCCTCTTCTTCATGAATGCGTTCTCATCTTTGGCTATTCTTCACTTTATGTCGGTCGAATTTATTCTATCCCATGTAATGTTGCTGCCCAGGTAGATGAAGGATTCCACTTGCTCTAGTTTCACTCCTCGAATTGTGATATTTGTATTCAGCTTCTCTCTTCCCCACACAAAGATTTTAGTTATTCTTGTTGATGTACATATTATATTTCCCCAGTACTTGATCCACAGCACTTAAGAGTTGCTTGCAGGTTCTCTCGCGTTTCCGCCACTACTGCGATGTCATCTGCAAACCGGAGCAAGTTGATTTCTTCGATCGAGGGAGTGGGGTTGGTCAGAGAGTCCGGGAGGGTGGGAGGGTAAAAAGGTTAAAATGTAGCTGGGAGAGAATTACATCTTTCGGTGTCAATCGTTGACTTGGCAGAGTGGTAGGTCTAGGAGTGGGGAGTGGGAGGGATACAAAATTTCGTTGGCGAGTTCATCCTCGCAACGAACGCATTTCAAAATTTCCACCTGCTCTAAAGCATCGCGCCTTGGACCTTCATTTTCAAAATGAAGAAATTTAGTCACAAAGTCACTTTTGTGGCCACTTTCGATGATATGCTTCGCAAATAGGGATGTTATGTTCTTATTTTTTACACAAGTTTGGTGTTCTTTTATCCTTTCATTAAATTGTCGTCCTGTTTGCCCAATAAAGTTCGCGTAACATTTCGAGCACTTTAATTCATAAACTCCACTCTTCTCGTTTTTGGGAACTTTGTCTTTAGTGTGAGACATCAGGTTCTTAAGACATGCACTACTGTAAAAGGCACATTTAATTTTTTCTTCAGGTAAAATTTGTATTGCTTTTTGAAAAATAATCCCTAGATAGTGCATTCATCGCCATTTGGCAGTGGAATCTTTTAAATGCTCGAGGTTGTAAATGTGGCTTAAGGCTATTTCCGTAAGTTTCTTCTGGCAAAGTTTATTAATTAGATCTTCTGAATAGCCATTGTTTACTACTAACGTTTTAATTACATTAAGTTCCTTATGTATATTGAATTTCGAAATAGGGATAGAGGCTAAACGGTGGATCATTGCATGAAATGCCGAAAGCTTTTGGGCGAAGCAATGCTTTGAAGACGAATTAATTCATTGGTCCGTATACATTTTCTTCAGAAAAATGGATTAATGGAGAAACTGAAACTTCGGGGCATTGTTATTTATCATCATCTTTGCGTACAGTTCTAGAAACCATTGAAAAACTAAGATCTGTTTTCAGACTGAATTTACATTGCAAGAGATGCAGGCCATGATTTACTCTCAGTTGCAATAATCTGAGGAGCATTTGAATGTTTTAATTACATAAAGTTCCTTATTTACTACCTTGAACAAAAAGTTCCCGGAATAACCACCGTGTGGCGCTCCCATCGTTCCGATTTGAGTTCTGTTTTTTTTGTTAAATTGGTACATCTGTTGTTGATATTCCCTTTAAATCTTAGTGTCATAACTTGACATTTGCAAAAGTTACGTAGCCAAGAGTACATCTATCTCTGTGTGTGTTGGCGATTTTTTACAATTGCAGAAATAGATTTAAATTTGCAACAACGAACTTGTATTAAATTTTGCGTAAAAAACGGATTTAGTGGCGCACGGACGTTGGAAATGTTGGAAAAGTCTTTCGGCAACGATTCTCTAAAAAAACGGTCGTTTACCAGTGGCACGAGCGGTTCAGAAGTGGTCGTGAGTCAATCGAAGATGATGAACGCAGTGGCAGACCATCGACATCGAAAGTCGGTAAAAAAATTGATAAAGTAAAAGAAATGTTGGTCAATAACCGCAAATTAACCATCAGAGAAATAGCGGAGGACTTGAACATTGCCTATGGATCCGCCCAAGACATTGTGGTTAATGATTTGGGTTTCCGTCGTGTAGCAGCAAAGTTGGTGCCAAAAGACCTCAATTTCATGCAAAAAAGAGACCGTGTTGACGTCGCAAAAGACATGATTTGCGAGGCTGAATCCGATCCCACATTCATCAAAAGGATCATTACTGGAGACGAGACGTGGGTTTATGAGTACGACACGCAATCCAGACATCAGGCAAGTGAATGGCGTTCACCAAATGAGCCGAGACCAAAAAAACCACGTCGTTTTCAGTCAAAAAAGAAGGCAATTCTGACGGTTTTCATGGATTACAACGGTGTAGTGCATCATGAATTTTTGCCAGAAGGCCAGACAGTAAACAAAGAGTATTATTTGGGCGTTATGAGACGTTTGCGTGAAGCAATTCGCCGAAAGAGACCAGAAATCGTCGCACAGTGCGTCGAGACCGTCGCACAGTGCTATCATTATTCGTAATTTTTTGACGAAAAATGCAACAAATACCATCCAACAGCCACCGAATTCACCTGATTTGGCTCCCTGTGACTTCTTTCTGTTCAATCGAGTTAAAAAACCATCACGGGGAACGCGTTTTAGCAGCCGAGAGGAAGTAATGGAAAAATCGCAGGAAGCACTGATGGACATACCGAAAACCGAATATAAAAAATGTTTCGAGGATTGGATCAAGCGCTGGCATAAGTGTGTTGCAGTCGATGGGGATTACTTTGAAGGGGACAATATAGATTTAGATGAATAAACTTGTATTTTTAATTTTCTGATTAAATTCCGGGAACTTTTTGATCAAGGTAGTAGGTCAATATCGCTCACCTCCATTTCCTTGCAAGATTCTTGATCTTGATCTATGATCAAGAGCATAAATCTAGGAGTAAATTGTAGAAAATCTATTTTCAGGATCGATAAAAATGCCCATCGCGAGTGTCCCTGCAGGGAAACATTTGATAGTGATGGGGGATTGGAATGCGACGGTAGGCGAAGGAAGAGATGGTGGTGAGGTGGGGGACTATGGGTTAGGCACGAGGAATGAACGCGGAGAGAAAGCAATTGAATTCTGCAGGAGACAGGGGTTAGTCATCACTAACACATGGTTTAGACACATTAAAAAAAAGGCGTAGGTATACATGGAAAATGCCAGGTGACTCAGAAAGGTATCAGTTAGATTATATTATGGTTAGGCACAGGTTTAGGAACAGTGTGATAAATTCGCACAGTTTCCCAGGAGCGGATGCGGACTCTGACCACAATTTAGTTGTTATGAAATGTAATGTTCGTTTCAAGAAGATAAGGCAAGGGCGGCGGGTTAAAAAATGGAATTTAGAAGCAGTAAATGAATTAACGAGGAAGGAGTATCAGGAGGCTGTAGAGAAAATGATGGATGACGGTAAAGAACTGAGTGCTATCGAAGAAAAATGGGAATGTATCAAGAAAGGGATATTGGAAGCCGCTAAAGACACTATAGGAACTGTTAACGGGAAAAGGATAAGGAAACCATGGGTAACGGATGAGATGATTGCGAAGATGGATGAGAGAAGAAGATGGAAAAATGTAAACACAGAGTTAGGCAAAATGAAGTACAAAGAGTTAAACAATAAATTGAGAAGGGCCACAAATAAAGCAAAAGAAGAATGGTGGAAAACGCAATGCGAGGATATGGAAAGTTTACAGAAGAAGGGTGAAATTGGTGCTCTATACAGCAAGGTTAAGTTATTATCGGGAAGTAAGAAGGCAAGAGCTGTGCTAACAGTTAAAGATAAATGGGGTAAGATAATAGTTGAACCAGGAAAAATCCAAGAGAGATGGAAGGAATATATAGAAACACTGTATGGTAAAGAACTTAGGCCGACAAGGTTAGACATAGAAAAGGAACATGACGTAGAAGAAGATAGCTTAGGTCCAGGCATACTCGACGATGAAATAGAAAGGGCATTAAAGGAGATGAAAGCAAATAAGGCTGTGGGGGTGGACAATATTCCTGTAGAAATGTTGAAATGGTTAGGGAAAGGTGGGAAAAAGGCCATATATGGACTGATTCGTAGTATCTATGAGGAAGGAATCTGGCCGGAAGATTTTGTGAGATCGGTGTTAGTTCCTATTCCAAAAAAGGCAAAGGCTTCGTCATGTGAGGATTACAGAACAATAAGTTTGATATCCCACGCAGCTAAAGTTATTCTCAGGATCATCAACAAAAGGATAGAGAGTAAGGCAAATGATTACTTAGGGGATGATCAGTTTGGGTTCAGGAAAGGAAGAGGTACGCGTGATGCCATTGCAGTAATGAGATCACTAGTCGAGAGGAATATAGAATACAATCAGGACGTTTTTGCCTGTTTTGTAGATTTCGAAAAAGCGTTTGATAGAGTGAATTGGGAAAAATTAATGCGTGTATTGCAGAAAATAGGAATGGATTGGAGGGACAGGAGACTGATCCGCAACCTGTACATGTCTCAGACTGCTCAGGTGCGAGTGGGGAACGGAGAGTCTGGATGGGCAGTGTTAGGAAGAGGTGTAAGGCAGGGTTGCCCATTGTCACCGGTACTGTTCAACGTATATGTAGAGGAAATGATTAAAGAGGCATGGGAAGAACTGGAGGTAGGAATGAAAGTCGGAGGGGAACTCGTAAAATCGGTTAGGTTTGCTGATGACCAAGCATTAGTTGCTCAGTCAGCCAAGGGGTTGCAAGCATTGCTGAGTGAATTGGAGGTTCAGTGCGATAAATATGGGATGAGAATCAATATTAATAAAACAAAGGTTATGCGATTTTCCAGAAAGAAAAAGGCTAGGCTAAATATTAAAATAGGCGGGGAAAGAATAGAGCAGGTAGAGCAGTTTACATATCTCGGAAGTGTTTTGGACCAATACGGTCAAAGTGGTAGGGACGTAAGGAGAAGAATTGCGCTAGGCAAGGAGGCTTTCTCAAGGAGGAGGGAGTTGATGACGGGGACGTTGAGTAGGGATGTTAAGACAAGACTCGTAAAAACTCTGATATGGAGCGTAGCTATGTACGGCGCGGAAACGTGGTCGCTGAAGCAGGAGGATAGACGTAGATTGGAGGCTTTTGAAATGTGGGTGTGGAGAAGAATGGAGAAGGTGAAATGGACCGAAAGGAAAACAAATGAGGAAGTACTGGAAATGGTGGGTGAGGAGAGGGGTTTGTTGAGAGAAATCCTATGGAGGCAGGAAAAATGGATGAAAGGCGTATTGAGCGGTAGTGGAATATTGAAGAGGGTAATGGAGGGGAGAATGCTGGGCAAGCGAGGTAAGGGTAGGAACAGGATAGGGATGTTGGACGGGATGAAGGGAGGAAAGAAGTACACCGAGATGAAGAGGGACCTGATATAGATTAGTTTGCTAGGTGGGGAGTCACAAAATGTTTATTTGATAGTTGTGTCCATCCAAAAACCTACCTTAACCGGTAGATTACCTAATAATAATAATAAAAATGCCCAACAGTCATAATCATCTACGTACGAGTATCGTATCTATTACGTCGTATATGTCCACGGGTACATGTCCAAAACTGGTTGCTGTGGATACCTTCAGGCTCTTCAGGAAGCTGATTCTATTCCATCCTATTGTTTCCCACTTAATTTCCCCCTTCTACCGTGGCCTTCATTATCCCGCTTCCTCTCAATACTTCTCCCTCCAGTTTCAAGAAAAACTTCCTCTCTCCAGCGGAAATAATGTGTGCCACCAAAAGCTCGCCGCAATGTATTTGTCTTTGGTGAAGGACGTTTTTGTGGTTTTTGACAGAAAACCGATGAACTGATGGACTGACTGGATGGATGGGTGGATGGATGAACGAAGCCAACCGGTTTGTGAGGATTATCGTCAAACGATTTTCCCAGGAATTCACGATGTGTCAAAATAAGCTCCCGGGTCACGGTACATTGTCATACACATTTTGCTATGAATATTCGATTTTTCTTTTTTCTATTCGTAGATATAGATTTGAATATAAATATGATTTATTTAATGGAAATTCCATTTTTCACGTATCAAAGTAAGTATTGATATTTTTATGCCTATAAATAAAAACAATAGAATATCCCAGTGCACACTATTATATATTTAGAAGTCTATCATTTTTAGATGGGCTTTGGCTGGACATAGACTGTACACTCCTACTGATCGTTGTGTAGGTTAACTAGACAAAATCCCACACCCCACTCTACAACAAACTGTTTTTCATCTTTGCAAAAAGTATACTATAATAATACAGCTATAATAATGCATTAACATTTAAAGGCATGCAAGTAAAAAGCAACATCAATATTTTAAAAATTATATTAATTGAAATTTGTAAAAAAATTATTAATTTGAATATATTATACAAATAAATAAATGTAAACGGGACATGTTCTTGGTTTTTGGCTATTTTTTAAAAGTTAAATAAAGAATGATATCTAATGAAGGATTTTTGGCATTACTCTTGGTAACGGCTTTTGGATTATGTGACATGTGAAATTACTGTGATACTGAATTCTGTGGACCGGATTTTTATAATAGTTGTTTTGCTTTAATTTCTGTGACAAATATGCAGGTACACCTGGTAGAGTACCTGGGGTCCCTTATATTCATGAACTATAAATGTTTAGGGCTATTTTTATTTTATAAATTGAAATCTACTGATTAAAATGTCAGAAGTGATTCTTTGACTATGCAGATTGAGTAAAATATCGCTTTACTTAATTAATTTAGTATAATTCTCTTCCTGCATGGCCGCATGGGACCGTCATATAATTAATGTAGCGCACGTTAAAATATTCCATATCTTCTTTGCTGTGCTTGGCTGTGGTTCATTTCTATTCCCTCCTTTTTCGTATGACAAAGGACTATTTTTTAATATAGATTATCTACTGGTTAAAGTAGTTTTTGGATTGACACAACTACCAAATAAATATTTTGTCTCTCCAACAGAAAACACAATCCAAAACCCTACTCTAGAACAAGCCCCTGGACATCTCCGTGTACATCCTCCCTCTTTCCAATGCGTCCACCAGCCCTTTCCTATCCTTGCCCCTTCCTCGCTTGCCTAACATTCTCCCCTCTATCACAGTCTTCAACATTCCATCGCCTATCCAAACGCTCTGCATGTATCTTTCCTGGCTCTTTTTGATTTATATCAAACAGCCCCACCTCATTTGTTTTCCTTTCTGTCCACTTCACCTTCTCTATACCCACATTTCAAAAGCCTCCAATCTGCACCTATCATCCTGTTTAAGTGACCATGTTTCCGCGCCGTAGAAAATTACGTTCCATATTAAAGTTTTAACGAGCCTTTCTTTAACATCCTTACTCGACGTCCCTATCATCAATGCCTTCCTTCTTGCGAAAGCCTCTTTGCCTGGTGAAATTCTTCTCATTGCGTCCCTACTACTTTGACCATTTTGGTCCAAACAATCTCCGATATACGTACGTAAACTATTCCTCCTGTCTAGTTTTTGTCTTCTATTTTAATGTTAAGCTTAGTCTATCTCTTTCTGGAAAAGTGCATCAACTTTGTTTTGTTTACATTTATTCTCATCCCATACCTATCGCACTAAATTTCCAATTCATTCAGCAAAGCTTGCAACTCCTTAACTGACTGACAAACTAAAGCTGTCACATCAGCAAAGCTAACTGATTTCATGAATTCCCGGCCGAATTTCATTCCTTTCTCCAGTTCATTCCCTGCCACTTCATTTCCTCCAAATATCTTTCCTTGTACGTTGAACAGCACCGGTGACAATGGATAACCTTTCCATACTCCTCTTCCTAACATTGTCCATTCGGACTCTCCATCCCCCGCTCGTATCTGTGCAGTCTGAGAATGTAAAGGTTGGGGAATAGTCTCCTACCCTCCAATCCATTCATATTTTCTGCAATATATTCATAAGTTTTTCCCAGTTCACTCTATCAAACACGTTTTCGAACTCTAGAAATCAGTCTAATACGACCTGATTCTATTCCATATGTCTATTGATTAGTTATATAATTTTTGCAATGGTGTCACGCGTGGCTCTCACCTCCCTAAACCCAACCTGAGATAGGGGAAGCCCTAAGTAAATTCCAAGAAACTAAGGAAGATGCCGCAAAAGTAACTTTTAACAGAGTCATTCGCTAAGTAAGCATTACAATGCTACAATTTTAGAGTATAAAAATAATTCGCCTTGACGGGATCCGGGTTCGAATCCCGGTCAAGGCGAATAGTTTTTACTATCTGAAATGTTTACACTGTTATCCCCTAAGTAATTATTTGCCCGGTTATCTACACTTTAGTTGACAATTCTAAGAAATACTTTTGATGCGTGCGAAATGAAAAAATATTATTCTGTAGCCCTCACATGATGTAGCAATCACCTTTTTGGGGATAGGCTATAAAAATTATTCCACAAAGACTTCATGCCAGATTACTTCCTCATTGAAGGTGATCTAACAACCCCTCCACACGCCCTCGCGGGGACTTGAGCAGTATTATGTATAATGATAATGTATAAAAGCATGTTTGAGCGACGTGGTACTCCAGTGGGTGGAGCGTCCGAAAGGCCGCGCGGGCTAAAGGTCTCAGATTAAACCCCGGAGGACACTTCTTGATGCTCTCTGGCTAAAACCAAATGTGGTTGATTTCCCGAAATCAGAAATTTCCGATATGCTACAGAGGTGAAAGAATTTTGATTTTCAATGTAAATTGACCGTTACTAGAGTCCTGCCCGGGTTTTCTTAAAAATAGCTTATTTCAGGGAAAAATAAGTCTTTCGCTTCCATTAAGAGCAGCACCACAAGGGACACCAACGATGCGAAACGCCTTCAAAGTCATAGTTATATCAGTCACCTTGTGATCCAGAGTAGACTGTAGGATAGTAGTTAACTGTAGAAAATCAATTTTCATCATCGATAAAAATTCCCAACAGACATGATCATTTGAATCTAATACGTCTTATATGTCCACGTGTACATGTTGAAAACTGGTTACTGTGGGGTCAGCCTTATGCCCGTGACCTTTAGGTCGCTGGAATGCGGTTCCGTGTAACTTCATTCCCAAGGCTTTGTATGGGAAGGCGACGATAGATGTTTGGACGAAACCCCAATTTCGTAAAAGACAGTGCGCCGAATCTGAGGGGGATTTATTTGCCGATCGTTAACGAGAAGAAAGGGTTGATCGCATTCTCACTCACACCACAGTACATAACACCTCATATCCCGGGAAACATATTTTTTTCCAAATAGAATTTTTATTTAAAGTCAACTTAGAGTTACAAAATTGATTATTGCATTCTTCGGTTCTTTTACGATTCGGACAGTGCACATTTATTGTATACTCTGCTTAAGGCTTTATCGATGACATCGTAACTGCCAAAAGAGAATGCGACACCGTTGATCAACGGATCGACGAATTTCATTCGTTGATATGTCTAAATAAATATTTTTTTGCTATATATTAAAAAACCTTACGGAATAGACTCATGGGCGGGGATAAAATTGTTATCTTTTTTCCGTGAGTAAATTACGGAAACAGTCATCTCATCATTGTTTTCCACACGTCAAAGGTCATTCCGTAAAAACTATGTCATCTCACACGTCTCTACAATATCGTGTGACTTTACTCTAGTTTTCCCGAAATAATTTTCCTTTTCCATTTCTTCATATACTTTTATTACCTTAATGCTCCCCAGGAAGATGATTCTCTTCCATCCTATTGTCCCCCACTTAATATTCCCCCTTCTATCGTGACCTTCATCATCCCGCTTCCTCTCAATACCTCCTACCACCCCTTCTTCTGATTTCCTTCAGTTTCAAGAAAAACTTCCTCTCTCTAGCGGACATAATGTGTGTCATAATATACCACCAAAAACTCGCTGTAATATATTTGTCTCTCAAGAAGGACGTTTTGGTGGTTTATGAAAGAAAAGACGGATTGCCATCCAACCGGTTTGGGAGGATTGCCGTCAAAAGAGTTTCCGAAGACTTCACGATGGGTCAAAAGAAGCTCCCGGGTCATGGGGGTCCGCTTAGTGCGCGTTCTCTCGTTAAAGCTTCACCCGCCTATGCATATGCAATTATTCTTTTTTCTATTTGTAGATACAGATTTGAATATTAATATGAAAAAATTTAAGGAAAATCCCATTTTTCACATATCAACGTAAGTATTGATATTTTTATGCCCATAAATAAAAAAATAGATAATCCTTGTGCACACTACTAAATATATATATATCTATATTTTTTTTAATGTATATTTATTAGTCTATCATTTTAAGAAGGGCCTTGGATGGACACAGACTGTACACTCCTACAGATCGTTGTATGTTAACTGCACATAACCTCACACCCCACACTACAACAAATTGTTTTTCATCTATGCAAAAAGTACATTATAATAATACAGTTGCATTAACTTTTAAATGCAGGCAAGTGAAAGGCAATATCAATATTTTGAAATTATATCAATTGAAATGTGTAAAACATTTATTAATTTGTAGTCTGAATACAGGTACCCGTATATTATACAAATAAATAAATGGAAACGGGATATGTTCTTAGTTTTGCCTATTTTTTAAAAGTTAAATAAAGTATGATATCTATAAAAGGATTTTTAGCATTACTCTTGAAAACACTTTTGGATTAAGTGACATGTGAAATATCTGTGATACTGCTTTCTGTAGAGCTGCTTTAGTTCCATTCCCATTTAGAGGCAAGTTTATAACCCACAAATCCTACAAATCAATTGTGAATTTCGTGATAAATGACAATTAATCCAATCATTAGGCTTCTCTAAAAATCAACGCACCGCCTCTTTCTTCTTCACCGGATTCCAAAATTTGCTTATCTTTAAAAGTGGTTCATTTTTATTCCTTCCTATTTCGCAGTCCAATGAAATAATTTTACTACAGCTAATCTATCGATGAAGGTAAGTTTTGAATGGATACAACTACCCAATAACTCCTAAAAAACACAACTCAACATCCTACCCTAAAGCAAAGTCCCTCTCTATCTCCTTATACTTCCTTCCTCCCTTCATTCCGTCCAACATCTCCCATTCTAACCCTTTCTCGTTTTCCTAACATTCTCCACTCTATGACAATCTTCAACATCCCATTGCCAATCAATCCTTAGGATTTCTCCCAGCAATCCCCTTTCATCCCCCACCATATCCAGCACCCTTCATTTTTTCCTGTCTGTCGACTTACCCCTATCCATCCTTCTCCACAACCACATTTCAAAATCCTCCAATCTACGCCTATCACCCTGCTTCAGTGACCATGTTTCCACGCCGTAGAAAATTACGTTCCATATTAAAGTTTTAACGAGCCTTTCTTTAACATCCTTACTCGACGCCCCTATCATCAATGCCTTCCTTCTTGTGAAAGCCTCTTTGCCAGGTGAAATTCTTCTCATTGCGTCCCTACTACTTGGACCATTTTGGTCCGAAAAATCTCCGTTATACGTAAACTGTTCCACCTGTCTAGTTTTTGTCTTCTATTTTAATGTTAAGCTTAGTCTATCTCTTTCTGGAAAAGTGCATCAACTTTGTTTTGTTTACATTTATTCTCATCCCATACCTATCGCACTAAATTTCCAATTCATTCAGCAAAGCTTGCAACTCCTTAACTGACTGACAAACTAAAGCTGTCACATCAGCAAAGCTAACTGATTTCATGAATTCCCGGCCGAATTTCATTCCTTTCTCCAGTTCATTCCCTGCAACTTCATTTCCTCCAAATATCTTTCCTTGTACGTTGAACAGCACCGGTGACAATGGATAACCTTTCCATACTCCTCTTCCTAACATTGTCCATTCGGACTCTCCATCCCCCGCTCGTATCTGTGCAGTCTGAGAATGTAAAGGTTGGGGAATAGTCTCCTACCCTCCAATACATTCATATTTTCTGCAATATATTCATAAGTTTTTCCCAGTTCACTCTATCAAACACGTTTTCGAACTCTAGAAATCAGTCTAATACGACCTGATTCTATTCCATATGTCTATTGATTAGCTATATAATTTTTGCAATGGTGTCACGCGTGGCTCTCACCTCCCTAAACCCAACCTGAGATAGGGGAAGCCCTAAGTAAATTCCAAGAAACTAAGGAAGATGCCGCAAAAGTAACTTTTAACAGAGTCATTCGCTAAGTAAGCATTACAATGCTACAATTTTAGAGTATAAAAATAATTCGCCTTGACGGGATCCGGGTTCGAATCCCGGTCAAGGCGAATGGTTTTTACTATCTGAAATGTTTACACTGTTATCCCCTAAGTAATTATTTGCCCGGTTATCTACACTTTAGTTGACAATTCTAAGAAATACTTTTGATGCGTGCGAAATGAAAAAATATTATTCTGTAGCCCTCACATGATGTAGCAATCACCTTTTTGGGGATAGGCTATAAAAATTATTCCACAAAGACTTCATGCCAGATTACTTCCTCATTGAAGGTGATCTAACAACCCCTCCACACGCCCTCGCGGGGACTTGAGCAGTATTATGTATAATGATAATGTATAAAAGCATGTTTGAGCGACGTGGTACTCCAGTGGGTGGAGCGTCCGAAAGGCCGCGCGGGCTAAAGGTCTCAGATTAAACCCCGGAGGACACTTCTTGATGCTCTCTGGCTAAAACCAAATGTGGTTGATTTCCCGAAATCAGAAATTTCCGATATGCTACAGAGGTGAAAGAATTTTGATTTTCAATGTAAATTGACCGTTACTAGAGTCCTGCCCGGGTTTTCTTAAAAATAGCTTATTTCAGGGAAAAATAAGTCTTTCGCTTCCATTAAGAGCAGCACCACAAGGGACACCAACGATGCGAAACGCCTTCAAAGTCATAGTTATATCAGTCACCTTGTGATCCAGAGTAGACTGTAGGATAGTAGTTAACTGTAGAAAATCAATTTTCATCATCGATAAAAATTCCCAACAGACATGATCATTTGAATCTAATACGTCTTATATGTCCACGTGTACATGTTGAAAACTGGTTACTGTGGGGTCAGCCTTATGCCCGTGACCTTTAGGTCGCTGGAATGCGGTTCCGTGTAACTTCATTCCCAAGGCTTTGTATGGGAAGGCGACGATAGATGTTTGGACGAAACCCCAATTTCGTAAAAGACAGTGCGCCGAATCTGAGGGGGATTTATTTGCCGATCGTTAACGAGAAGAAAGGGTTGATCGCATTCTCACTCACACCACAGTACATAACACCTCATATCCCGGGAAACATATTTTTTTCCAAATAGAATTTTTATTTAAAGTCAACTTAGAGTTACAAAATTGATTATTGCATTCTTCGGTTCTTTTACGATTCGGACAGTGCACATTTATTGTATACTCTGCTTAAGGCTTTATCGATGACATCGTAACTGCCAAAAGAGAATGCGACACCGTTGATCAACGGATCGACGAATTTCATTCGTTGATATGTCTAAATAAATATTTTTTTGCTATATATTAAAAAACCTTACGGAATAGACTCATGGGCGGGGATAAAATTGTTATCTTTTTTCCGTGAGTAAATTACGGAAACAGTCATCTCATCATTGTTTTCCACACGTCAAAGGTCATTCCGTAAAAACTATGTCATCTCACACGTCTCTACAATATCGTGTGACTTTACTCTAGTTTTCCCGAAATAATTTTCCTTTTCCATTTCTTCATATACTCTTATTACCTTAATGCTCCCCAGGAAGATGATTCTCTTCCATCCTATTGTCCCCCACTTAATATTCCCCCTTCTATCGTGACCTTCATCATCCCGCTTCCTCTCAATACCTCCTACCACCCCTTCTTCTGATTTCCTTCAGTTTCAAGAAAAACTTCCTCTCTCTAGCGGACATAATGTGTGTCATAATATACCACCAAAAACTCGCTGTAATATATTTGTCTCTCAAGAAGGACGTTTTGGTGGTTTATGAAAGAAAAGACGGATTGCCATCCAACCGGTTTGGGAGGATTGCCGTCAAAAGAGTTTCCGAAGACTTCACGATGGGTCAAAAGAAGCTCCCGGGTCATGGGGGTCCGCTTAGTGCGCGTTCTCTCGTTAAAGCTTCACCCGCCTATGCATATGCAATTATTCTTTTTTCTATTTGTAGATACAGATTTGAATATTAATATGAAAAAATTTAAGGAAAATCCCATTTTTCACATATCAACGTAAGTATTGATATTTTTATGCCCATAAATAAAAAAATAGATAATCCTTGTGCACACTACTAAATATATATATATCTATATTTTTTTTAATGTATATTTATTAGTCTATCATTTTAAGAAGGGCCTTGGATGGACACAGACTGTACACTCCTACAGATCGTTGTATGTTAACTGCACATAACCTCACACCCCACACTACAACAAATTGTTTTTCATCTATGCAAAAAGTACATTATAATAATACAGTTGCATTAACTTTTAAATGCAGGCAAGTGAAAGGCAATATCAATATTTTGAAATTATATCAATTGAAATGTGTAAAACATTTATTAATTTGTAGTCTGAATACAGGTACCCGTATATTATACAAATAAATAAATGGAAACGGGATATGTTCTTAGTTTTTGCCTATTTTTTAAAAGTTAAATAAAGTATGATATCTATAAAAGGATTTTTAGCATTACTCTTGAAAACACTTTTGGATTAAGTGACATGTGAAATATCTGTGATACTGCTTTCTGTAGAGCTGCTTTAGTTCCATTCCCATTTAGAGGCAAGTTTATAACCCACAAATCCTACAAATCAATTGTGAATTTCGTGATAAATGACAATTAATCCAATCATTAGGCTTCTCTAAAAATCAACGCACCGCCTCTTTCTTCTTCACCGGATTCCAAAATTTGCTTATCTTTAAAAGTGGTTCATTTTTATTCCTTCCTATTTCGCAGTCCAATGAAATAATTTTACTACAGCTAATCTATCGATGAAGGTAAGTTTTGAATGGATACAACTACCCAATAACTCCTAAAAAACACAACTCAACATCCTACCCTAAAGCAAAGTCCCTCTCTATCACCTTATACTTCCTTCCTCCCTTCATTCCGTCCAACATCTCCCATTCTAACCCTTTCTCGTTTTCCTAACATTCTCCACTCTATGACAATCTTCAACATCCCATTGCCAATCAATCCTTAGGATTTCTCCCAGCAATCCCCTTTCATCCCCCACCATATCCAGCACCCTTCATTTTTTCCTGTCTGTCGACTTACCCCTATCCATCCTTCTCCACAACCACATTTCAAAATCCTCCAATCTACGCCTATCACCCTGCTTCAGTGACCATGTTTCCACGCCGTAGAAAATTACGTTCCATATTAAAGTTTTAACGAGCCTTTCTTTAACATCCTTACTCGACGCCCCTATCATCAATGCCTTCCTTCTTGTGAAAGCCTCTTTGCCAGGTGAAATTCTTCTCATTGCGTCTCTACTACTTGGACCATTTTGGTCCGAAAAATCTCCGTTATACGTAAACTGTTCCACCTGTCTAGTTTTTGTCTTCTATTTTAATGTTAAGCTTAGTCTATCTCTTTCTGGAAAAGTGCATCAACTTTGTTTTGTTTATATTTATTCTCATCCCATACCTATCGCACTAAATTTCCAATTCATTCAGCAAAGCTTGCCACTCCTTAACTGACTGACAAACAAAAGCTGCCTCATCAGCAAAGCGAACTGATTTTATTAATTCCCGGACAAATTTCATTCCTTTCTCCAGTTCATTCCCTGCCACTTTAATCATTTCCTCCCAATACCTTTCCTTGTACGTTGAACAGCACCAGTGATAATGGATAACCCTTCCATACTCCTCTTCCTGACACTGCCGAATCGGACTCTCCATACCCCGCTCGTATCTGTGCAGTGTGAGACATGTAAGGTTGCGGATCAGTCTCCTGTCCCTCCAATCCATTCCTATTTTCTGCAATATACGCATTAGGATCACTAGTCGAGAGGAATATAGAATACAATCAGGACGTTTTTGCCTGTTTTGTAGATTTCGAAAAAGCGTTTGATAGAGTGAATTGGGAGAAATTAATGCGTGTATTGCAGAAAATAGGAATGGATTGGAGGGACAGGAGACTGATCCGCAACCTGTACATGTCTCAGACTGCTCAGGTGCGAGTGGGGAACGGAGAGTCTGGATGGGCAGTGTTAGGAAGAGGTGTAAGGCAGGGTTGCCCATTGTCACCGGTACTGTTCAACGTATATGTAGAGGAAATGATTAAAGAGGCATGGGAAGAACTGGAGGTAGGAATGAAAGTCGGAGGGGAACTCGTAAAATCGGTTAGGTTTGCTGATGACCAAGCATTAGTTGCTCAGTCAGCCAAGGGGTTGCAAGCATTGTTGAGTGAATTGGAGGTTCAGTGCGATAAATATGGGATGAGAATCAATATTAATAAAACAAAGGTTATGCGATTTTCCAGAAAGAAAAAGGCTAAGCTAAATATTAAAATAGGCGGGGAAAGAATAGAGCAGGTAGAGCAGTTTACATATCTCGGAAGTGTTTTGGACCAATACGGTCAAAGTGGTAGGGACGTAAGGAGAAGAATTGCGCTAGGCAAGGAGGCTTTCTTAAGGAGGAGGGAGTTGATGACGGGGACGTTGAGTAGGGATGTTAAGACAAGATTAGTAAAAACTCTGATATGGAGCGTAGCTATGTACGGCGCGGAAACGTGGTCGCTGAAGCAGGAGGATAGACGTAGATTGGAGGCTTTTGAAATGTGGGTGTGGAGAAGAATGGAGAAGGTGAAATGGACCGAAAGGAAAACAAATGAGGAAGTACTGGAAATGGTGGGTGAGGAGAGGGGTTTGTTGAGAGAAATCCTATGGAGGCAGGAAAAATGGATGAAAGGCGTATTGAGCGGTAGTGGAATGTTGAAGAGGGTAATAGAGGGGAGAATGTTGGGCAAGCGAGGTAAGGGTAGGAACAGGATAGGGATGTTGGACGGGATGAAGGGAGGAAAGAAGTACACCGAGATGAAGAGGGACCTGACATAGATTAGTTTGCTAGGTGGGGAGTCACAATGTTTATTTGATAACTATCAAATAAACAAAATGTTTATTTGATAGTTGTGTCCATCCAAAAACCTACCTTAACCGGTAGATTACCTAATAATAATAATACGCATTAGATTTTCCCAATTTACTCTATCAAACGTTTTTTCGAAATCTACGAAACAGGCAAATACATCCTGATTGTATTCTATATTCCTCTCGATTAGTGATCTCATTACTACAATGGCATCACGCGTGCCTCTCCCCTTCCTAAACTCAAACCGATCATCCCCTAAGTAATCATTTGCCCTACTCTCTATCCTTTTGTTGATGATCCTGAGAACAACTTTAGCTTCGTGGGATATCAAACTTATTGTTCTATAGTCCTCACATGATGTAGCCTTTACCATTTACAGAATAGGATCTAACACTGATCTCAAGAAGTCTTCCGGTCAGATTCCTTCCTCATAGATGCTACGAATCAGTCCATGTAGACTCTTCCTCCCACATACAAATACATACTAAACAACACCGAAGAAACAGGGAACACACACTAGGTCATTTAGGTGTGTTTAAGAAACAGTGACCCGCGTCTCACTCACATACAAAAGGCAAAATTAATAATAAAAAATAAAACAAAATTGCAACCACTCGATCACTAGGGTGTGTAGAGGAATAACAGTCACTCTCGTGAATCGCATTCACGAACACACTCAGGGTTTACTAGGATCCCCCCTATGTCAGTGACCCGTCAATCACACAGATGAATACAAAATTATTAAACCAAGGTTCTTCTCTGAAGAGGCCTACTTGGCAGGCGAAACACCTGGTGTCAGGTTTTCTCTAGGCACTAACCTACCCTCGATACTAATTTCCTTATTTTCTGCTTGTGTTTGTGTGTACACACAGATGAAGAGGGACCTGATGTAGAGCATTTTGCTCGATTGTGTTTTGTTAGGGGTCACAAAATAATTATTTGGTAGTTGTGTCCATCCAAACAGCTACCTTAACCGGTAGATTACCTTATAAAAATTATATTCGATTAATAGTCTAAGATTTTCCAACCCTAAAGAAGTGATATCGGCAGTTAATGGCTATTTTGAGGAGCAAGGCAGTTCTTATTATACAAAGGGGTATCGAACTTCTTGAACATCGCTGGGAAAAGTGTCTACGGCTATTAGGAGATTATATTGAAAAAAAAATAATTTTTTTTCTAAAATGTTTGTGTTTTCTTGGTTGGATCGGGTACTTCTGGGATTATCCTCACATTAACCAATATTATACTATGCAACAGACGTATTATGAAATGGAACTTCGAGAATCCTGAGATAATATTATCACAAGTGTGTTTTTTATCACTTTTGTAATAAATATAAGAGATACTTTTGTAATAGATAATGCCCAAGGGCCCTAATTGCTGTGTTGATCAATCCTGGGGTCTCATAAGATCTAATTTCCAATACTTTTGTTTTGATTTTTTAAATTTAAATTTTTAATTTTCAACACAATTATTTCTTGATGAAAGCAGAATGATGATAGTCCTGAACAGTAATAAAAGTCCACTGAAATGTTACGATAAAAGAAAATTCTTTTGCCTTCTCTTACTATTCTTGATTCCTCTCAAGCCAAACCATGTTCGCCAATGTTGACAAATACGAGATGAGGAACGTAGACAGGATAGGTTAAAGGCTGTCCCCACTCTTACGATGAACGAAGAAAGAAACACTAACATTTTCAGATGCCTCTCCCGATGATGACCCTCTTCATATGGCTGGTGACCAAAAATCCCTGTCATTCACCCAAGCGGTGGTTGGCAGAAGATTTTTCTGACGTAGATGTGTCGTTTTTTTCATCCCTCGTCGGGCATTCGATTTGAAAGACAAAGCCCTCCTTGGTTGATTCGGGAGGAATCCCATGCGCCATGGCCTTAAAGATTAATCTCCCAACGCTCCGTGTCGGCAAGGAAAAGGAAACTGCATGAACACAACTACTTTTCTCCGAAGACTAAGGTACCCTTCTGGTAAAAAAATGGTCTGGTTCTCATAGTGCTCGCCAGGCGGACAACTCCAGGAAATTCGCACCATCTTGTAAGAGAAAGAGAAGGGGGATGGAGTTTCGGCTTTACCTCCGTCGGGGACGAGTGCGTGTGTCCCAGTTAAGAGTGCGAACGGTGCGGTACACATGTTTTCTTGGTTGGCGCTTCTCCGTAAGGTCACTAAGCCCCTTCATCTGAACATAATTCTCGTGGTTTTAATCCTTTCGGTATACTACGCGGCCACTGCATCTAACTGTACATAGATGTATAAAAAAGGAACCCTGCTGCATTTCGTGCCTTTTGGACCTTAAATTCTCGTGATAATTCTCTCGTCACTGAGGGTCCCATGGTGGAGTCTTTTGAGGGAGGATTTCACTTTTGGGAATAGGAAATAGTCTGCTGGTACCAAGCCGGAACTGTAAGGGGGTTGGGGAATCGTCACGATGCCGTTGCAGATCTTCGTAAGCATTAACTCGACTCGGCACTTGGTCGTCCGTCAACACCCTCGGGACGATTTTAGCGCAGATCTTTCGCATCGCCAAATTTTCAGTGATAATAATGTGCACTGTCATTTCATCAATGCCAATATGATCTGCGATCATGTGCACTCTTGATCGACGGTCTGAACTCAAAACTTCACGCATACGTCAGGAGAATATATTACCAACACTTTTATACAAACCTTGTATATGCCGGAATTACTACACTACTTCAACTATTGGAAATTACTGAAATTTGAATAAAAATCACTAAATGATAAAGTTTTACTTGCTGAAAAAGATATGATGTCTGAAGTATTTTCCTCTTCATTCTTAATGGGAATAATCTGCCAATATTTCTGAACTCCTGAAACATGGAATCATGTAAGTGCCGCGACAGTAACTTTTAAAGGAGTCATCTGCTAAATGTACATTACATTGCAATAATTTCATAGTGCACAAATCATTCGTCTTGACTGGAATGCGAATCCGGATCCCTCAATTAGAGTGCACATTTTTAGAGCATGACATAACAGAAGAATCACTTCCTCGATTTCATGTTCATTCTTTTTTGATAATGAGGTTGCATCTCACATCTGGCTCATATTTTTTGCAGGTTGAGGTTAGCCACTAAACGACATCTTTCCTTCCCCTATAGGATGCGGAATCCGGCTTGAATTATGAAATTCTGTCTCCTAGTTCTGTTCAACTGATCCTCGGCGTTTATTTCGTGAACTATTAAGGAATAAATTAGGTTTCCTCATGCATTTTCCCTATGCACAGCCACTCTGGTGCTTCCTGTTAAATATTCACCTGTTGTCTATAAAATTCCACGGAAGGCACATAATCATTTCCCTCAAATCAACGTTAACCATACGAGCTTATACACTTTTGCCATGGCTTCATTAATGGTGGTTTGTTATTTTTTCCTACCGTCGCTCTTTCCCCTTAGTCGCGCAGAGGAATTTGTTCTCATAGATGTGCGCAGTACTTTTCTTCCACGGAATCCATAGATTAAATAGCAAATTTGCTCCTGCCACTGCTCCCCCCAAAGGGAATCCAATTTCGTACAAGTGATGACAGACATTCACCAAACTTCCGAAACTGGACGTAGCCGCCGCTTCGCCAGGAGGGGAACGCGCGAAGACTGCCTTCTTTCTCATTCTCCATTTCTGAGATGTGTAAAAATACAGCCAAGGTCACGGAAATCACAACAATCGCGAAGCTTTGGGAGAGAGGTGGTGGGTTTATGAAGGTCAAAACTTGTATTTTACGAAGATAATATTTTTATATAATATTTACTCGACTATAATTCTAAAATATTCTGAAACTATGCAATCGAAACCTCGAGATCCAATTTTGTATTTTCAAATGAAAGGAGTGTATGCAGAATGTATAGTAAGCTGACTGCTCGCGATCTTTTAACAAGTGTTACATAAGTCATGTTTCGGAAAGTTATATATGTAGTAAGCTTACAGTATTTTTTCCATCATCATCTTGATTCTGCATTCTTTTCCCATCTAATATTGATTTTATTATAAAAGTATACACTAATTTTATTATACACGAGGTATTCATTACTGCAGAAAACTGTGAGTTGACTACATTTTATATATGAATGTAGTTACGCTCCATACAAAAGTTTTTACAAATCTTTTCTTAACATCCTTACTCAACGTCCCTGTTGAGTACTCAACTCCCTCCTCGTTGTAAAAGTCTCTTTTTCTAATGTAATTCTTCTCCTTACATCCCAACTACTTTGACCGTGTTGGTCCAAAACACTTCCGAGATACGTAAACTGTTCTACCAGCTCTATTTTTTGCCCTCCTAGTTTAATGTTTAGCTTAGCCATTTTCTTTCAGAAAAATCGCATAAACTTTGTTTTATTTATATTAATTTGCATCCCGTATCTGTCGCACTGAATTTCTAGTTCACTCAGCAATGCTTGCAACCCCTTGGTTGACTGACATATTAGAGCTTGGTCATCAGCACACCTAACCGATTTTACGAATTCCCCTCCGACTTTCATTCCTACCTCCAATTCTTCCCATGCCTCTTTAATCATTTCCTCCACATAGATAATTATCAATGAAAAAAAAGTTGTCCACTAGACCAAAAATGGAGGGAAAACACTGGACAGCATCGCTTCGGCTCCATTACTTTCAGCGTCGGAAGGCAATGGGGCAATATTGAAGTTTCTTACGCGTTGACGTGGAGAACGACCTCCGCGTTTCAATATTACGTAATTTTCATTTCCTCAAATCTACATCAACATGGTACCCTGTAAGCTACCGCTAGGGTACTTACCAAATAGGTTAATACACATCAGACTACAAATGACACAACATACACTTACCCGTTCGTGCGGTATGGTGTACATTAGCTGTTTTCTAGTAACTGGGAACCTTGTGATCTACCAAGGACTTCGTAAATATGATTTATAGGTAAGGCGCCATTTACATTACATTTTTCTACATGGTACCCTATAAGTCACCATTCGGGTGCGTGGAAGGGGGTGATTATCCACCAGGCTACCCTTAACCAAAAATAAGTTCCCTCCTAGCGTGGTGGGACAGCTTTAACGTTCGTTTGTAGGAAAATGAAATTGCAAATCTATCTTTTCTACACTTTATCATAATATATTCTGTTGTACCTTTTCATCATATTTATCCAGTTCTCTTCTTATAAATTCTAAATTTTTGTTAACTTGTCCACATATTACAACTGATACTACTATATTAACGTTAAACATGAAATCACGAAGCAAGAGAGGGATTAAATGGCAGATAGCATTGCAACAATAATAAGGATTGACAGCAACCTATGAATGAGGGGACCGAGATGGAGCGGTGGCTAACGTACTGGGTTCCCATCCAGAGGGCCCGGGTTCGAATTCCAGTTGCAGATATTTTCAGTGTTATCCCGATACCTACTTGAGGTGCTTTGTGGAGAGCAACTTGAGTTAGTACGCGATCCGTCGGATGGGACGTTAAGCCCCGGACCCCTTGGCACCTTTCGTTAAAAGTAGGCTAATGCCCACCGGGTTTCTCACCACCCTTTTCTATCCATCCCTTTTGACGCAAATGACCTCACCTGTCGGTTGTCTCCCTATAAAGTAAAACTACTACTACTATTAAAAAGAGACGTTTCAGGCGTGACATGGTGGAATGTCATGATTAAATTTCATGATTTCCACAAAATAATTATTTTGTAGAAAATTGCCAATCTTAATTCTAAGTTTGGTCCCAACCTGAGATCTACTTTGATACGAAATAATATATCATATAAACTAGAAGTAAAATTGCATTTCACTAAATCCATTTAAAACATTTTCCGAATAAATGAAAAAAATCCGAAATAATGAAGAAGGTTCTTTCAAATCAAAACAGTTTTTCCTGTCTTTGAGTCTAGTTTCTCGTCTACCCTGCCACACATCTTAGCGGTTGCTTTCAGGGTATTATGCATGAAAAATTACAAGCTCATCAAAATTATATCATACTTGTAATGATGGGTATTTTCTAAAATACGGGAAAACGAATGAATAGAGGAATTTTGTGGGTGAAGAAAATTTTTCTGGATTTCAGAGGGGAGAAAACTCATATATAATAATAATATAAATTGTAAAGGGAAAATCAGATAATTCCAGGAATTACAAAGGTTAATTAGATTAATTCCTTCGTTGAAAGTTTGAAAGCCTAATTTCAAACTGCAGATACAAAAATAATGAGTCAGGTCAAAGGTGATATCCATCTATCAGTATTTCAACCCTAGGATTGGTTTACTGCAGCCCTCCATTCTACTCTATTGAATTTCAATTCCCTCCATCCTGGATACCTTCTCTGTTTTACGTCCTTCTTAATTTGTCCTATGTCTCTTGGTCTTCCTCGTGGAATCTTTCCTTCTATTATATTCCTAATCAATCCATTGTGCCTCAATGTGTGTCCAATCCATCTATTTCTTATTTTGCCGTAGAGTTCTCCATATGATCCTATCCTCTTCTGCTCTTCTATATACTTCCTCGTTCCTTACTCTGTCTGTCGATTTAATATTCAGCATTCTCCTCCAGCACTATGTTTCAAAGGCTTCGATTTTCCGCTGGTCCACTTTTCCAATGTTCCAAGTCTCAGAAACATAGAGCGTCATGCTCCACACCAAAGTCTTGACGAATTGCTTCCTTGCTCCCAGCCTTAGGTTCTTTGAACATTGCAATTGCTTCTTCTTCATGAATTCGTTCATAGATTAAGCTATTTTTCGCTTGATGTCGGTCGAACTTCTTCCATCCCAACATGGCGGAATATTTTTTTACCTGTTGAATTTTTAGGTAGAAACTGTTCCATTTTCTCTATTGTAGGCCCTCCTATTGTAGTTTTTAACATAAAATTTTTCTTCTGCTCTAGTTTATAAGCTTCTATTTTTATATTTAGCTTAAATTCCTTTTTCCTATGAAAACTCATAACCTTAGTTTTCCCTACATCTCTTCTCAACCCATACCTGACTTCCCACTTCACTAAGCAACAATAAGATTTGGCGTTTTTCATGCGCACGAAAGCGAAGTCTTCTACCAACAGGCTGACACCCTGACCCGGTTAAAACCCGCAAAGACTTTAACGCTCAGTATACAAGCTCATAACTTGATTGACTGGCGAACTTACGATTGAACATCTTTTCCATGCATAAAAGTGCATGGATCCAGTTTCAATTCCAAGATATACACGGCCATTAAGCCCAAGCTTAAATGTAACAAATGGTTAAACCAATAAAATTCATTAACCAGCTCGATGACTGGTATATTTAAAGGATATGTTTCACGAATTCTAAGGTCAATATTGCGTCTTTTTCCCTCGGCCTACTATGTGGGATATTTTAATTTTTAGTTTTGCAAAAATCTAATTGCGCAAATGATCGACTTAATAAACTAATAATATTACACTGAAATAATTACTAACGTCTTCCATTTCTGAATCCATTAGACACCGGCATCGTTGGTTCAAAAGAAAAGGACTTGATTCATTTTTTGGGTTAAATTCAAGTAATTAAAATCAAGTAACAGTGACTTTAATGTTTGTTTGTATTCACGAACTGACTTTGGTGTAAATTTATCTCCGAACTCTGATAATATTCTGACAAAGATAACAATCACTTACCAGAGTTCCAGGCTGTATGTATGCAGCGTGATGTTCTTCGGACGTTGAAATCTCTCACTCCCATTCCGCAGCGCGTCTGCCTCCGTGGTGCGATGTTGACATCAATGCCATGAACTCTAAGCCAAAATGCAGAAGTCCCCATCTGTGAAAGAAAGGAATGTTCTGGGTAAGCTAGATGGAGGGAGGCAATGATTAAGCATGTTTGACAGATTGAAGGATGGCTTAGCAGAATAAAGAATGTGGCCATATAAAATAAGTTATTTTATTGTAGAGTGTCAGGGTGTACGAAGAATTGATTAGGGCTTGGAACAAAATGTAACACAATATATGTAGCTTTATAATTGCAACATTTTAACCTATCATTTTTGTTTATGTGGTACCTGCTGTCATGCTAGAACTGACTACCTTGGCAGGACCAGAGAGGGTGTTCCTATTATAAATTTTTAATTTATACTACTATTGTATAAAACAGTTTCTGGCGTAACTTGGTAGAAAGTCTTCAAACTGACATTTTTATAAATCAAACCACTTTGCTTTGCAAACCAAAGGAAAAAGTCAGACCGGCCTTTTACAATAAAACTAATTTAAGCAACATGTTATGCCACATGAAAGACCACGTTGAACCACTACACAAAAGTGGAGTATACAAACTCCGCTGCAAAGACTGCAACCGGATATACATAGGCCAGATGGGGAGGAGATTTGAAACAAGAATAAAGGAACACCGAGCTTGCTTTAAAAATAACATCTCCGCATCACTCTTCGCCAAGCGCTTGAGAGATTGTGGCCACAGCAGCGACTTCACTCCCAAATTTCTACACTTTGAGAAGAAAGGCCACCGTCTTGATGCGCTGGAGCAATTAGAAATCCTTCAACACACGAATTATGGGGATGATGTTTTGACCAACAATTTTCTTTACCCTTCACATTCCTCGTTATTGTTTTTTCCCTCACCCCCTGCCAACTCACCTGAAACCAAGTAAAACTTTTTCAACAATGTAGCGACTCCTCCCAGCCCGCTACTGAGTCACCTAATTACTAAGTGCCAGGAGGTTCTCCCCATTCACAATAATCATTTCCCTAATCCTCTGCCAACTAATCAGATGTCAGGTGGGCTTTTTGCGACATTGTATTGACCCTATCCTTCCAGACTGCTAACTATCTAATTGGTTTTTATCTAATCTAATTATCCAATTATTGCCAACTTGTCAATATTACCAATCCTCCTTCTCTGCCTCAAACTATAGACTTTTAGCCCCCCTCTTCCTAGCTTAACCAATCCTATCTTTCCTACCTCCTCTTCCCCTCCGCCCAGAGATATGTAAATATACTGTGCTTGACTTGCATTTTTACCTGATGATGTTATGCTATAACGAAACCTGGGTCGTGAAAAAAAAAGTTTATGTCGAAAAGCAAAGTGGTTTGATTTATAAAAATGTCACCACTATTGTATATTTGAAGATCATATCACTATGGTATATGATATAGATTGTGTATTATTGCATGTTGTATTGATTGTCTTAATTCTTTGTATATCTTATATGATGAAGATAATACTACAATTGTAAATTATACATAAATATAAATTGAAGAGAAACGATCTACTAAATAATTTACACTCCCAGGTAAGACTGATTGACAAGTAACCTGATGATTGCATTATATACAGGTCGGTAGAGCATGTAAATGACCACGTAATACTACCAAATGACACAAATCGCCTTGGTGAGTGGGTTATAAATAACAATATGGGCATTTATGATAGTAAGAGTAGACATATAAATTTTTCAAATAAAAAGAATGCACAAAAGGATATTTCCACCCTCTTTGGAGAAAGAATCCCACGTAGGAGTCATTTCAAATATTTAGGTGTTTACTTAACTAGGGATCTTTCTGACACAGAAGGCATTTTAAGTGCTTCATTGGATAATAAGAAATTTAAAAGGAAGTAGCATAGCCATAAAAGAAAAAGCATAAGGTACTTGTTAGCCCTATCCTAGAATACTCGTCCATAGTATGTGATCCATATGAGGTGGGACATATTTAAAAGATAAAAAAGTTCAAAGAAAGACAGTAAGAATTCTACTCGGAAGGTGTAAAAGAAAAGATAGTGTTACAGAAATGTTAGATATACTGAAATGGGAGAGTTCGAAAAATAGAAGAAAAAGGGAGTAGGTTAGGCACGATTTATGAAATTGTTAAAAATGACAAAGCGTGGGAAGATACATGGTAAGGGATAGAAAAACCGAACTTTAAGGGAAAAAATGACCACAGTTATAAATTAAAAATAAGAATGCAAAAAACAAATAGGAAAAAATACTCTTTTTTAAACAGAACTATTGTTGAATGAAACCAGCTGCCTGGAGGTTTGTTTAAGCCCTTTCCATCCAATTTTACGACTTTTATGAAAAAATGTAAAGCAACCACTGGGTGATAAACTTCATTGATCAGTGATTATTATACCATTGCACTTATTAAAATATTGTTTGTATGTGACGTGGATGGCATGAGAAGTTGTATTGCAAAAGTGAATGATGTGTTAACAGTGCATAATTTTGAATGGTATATGAAATTGAAGAGTGCACGATTATGGACGAAGTGCGGCATTGGACGGATCATTGTAGGTATGGTATGAACCTAGCCCTTGTATGATGGTAAAGGTGAGGTTGGTAATTTTAAAATATCATAATACATAAGAGCATTTTGTCTCATATCTGTTCTTCTTGTGTATGTATGTATGAGAATTGTAAGAGTGACCATTGACCAGACTTGACAGTTGCCACCATTATATAAATCTTGCTGCCTAATTGCAACGAGATTTATATAATAAAAATAACATCTACGCGAGATGAGATGGAAGGATAGCGGGGATTCTTGGAGTGATAGTTATAGAGCAATATACAGTGGAGGGGATGACATCCAGCAAGGGGTGGCAATAATTTTGAATGACAAGGTAGAAAGAAGCGTAGTTAACATAAAGCAAGCAACGGATAGAATATTGCTAGTAGAGATAAAAGCTCAACTAATGAACTTGGTCATTGTTCGGGTATACATGCCACCAAGCAATCAATCATAAGGAGGAAGAAGTCGATAGGATATATGATCAATTAGAGAACATAATCGCGTGTGTTACTACAGAGAAACATTTCATAGTGATGGGGAAAAGGAATGTGATGGTAGGCGAAGGAAAAGATGGTGATGAGGTGGGTGACTACAGTTTAGGTAGGAGGTATGACCATGGGGGGAAACAATTGAATTCTGCGGGAGACAGGGGTTAGTCATCACTGAAACTTGGTTTAGACACCACAAAAGTATCGAAAATATCAGATGACTCAGAAAGGTATCAGATAGATAATACGATAAAGCGAAGCAGGAGGTTAGGAAATGGAATGCAGAAGCATTAAATGAATTGACAGGGAAGGAGTATCAGCAGGCTGTAGAGAAAATCATGAATGAGGGAAAATATTTGAGTCCTGTAGGAAAAATGAAAATATATCAAAACAGGAATATCGAAAGCTGCAAAAGAAACTATATGAACTCTCAATGGGAAATGGACGAGGAAACCTTGGATCATGGATGAGATGATTCAAAAGAAAGATGAGAGAAGGAAATGGAAGAATGTCAAACAGAGTTAGGTTAAAGGAAGGACAACAAGTTATATAATAAATTGACATGGGTAACAAGTACAAAAAAAGTAGCATGGTGGAAGACGCAGTCCCATGATGGACTGATATGTAGCATCTTTGAGGAAGGAATCTAGCCAGAAGACTTCGTAAGACCAGTGTTAGTTCCTATTCCATAAAAAAAGGCCACATCATGAAAGGGCTACAAAACAATAAGTTTGATTTCTCACGCAGCTAAAGTTGTTCTCAGGATCATCAACAAAAGGATGGGGAGCAGGACAAATAATTACTTAGGGGATGATTAGTTTGGGTTTACGAAGGGGAGAGGCATGTGCGATGCCATTGCAGTAATGAGATCCCTAATCTAGAGAAATATATTATAAATAAATCAGGATGTATTTGCATATTTCGTAGATTTCAAGACGGGTTTCGATAGAGTGAAATGGGAAAAAGTAATGAGAATATTGCAAAAAATAGGAATAGATTGGTGAGACAGGAGACTAAACCAGAACCTTACATGTCTCAGATTACTCAGGTGCAAGTGGGAGACACACAGTCTAGATGGGCAGCTTTAGAAAGAAGGGTTAAGGCTGGATTATCTATTATCACTGGAGCTGTTCAACGTATATGTGGAGGGAATGATTTTTAGATAAGATTTTAGATTTCGAGGACATAATCTTAGATTCCAATTTTTTATTTTATTCTTTCATTTTTTTTCAACAAATAAACCCAAAAAATCGACCGAGGTCTTGCACTTTGCTTAAGCGGTGTATCTACCTACTTGCATCCATTGCTGGTAAGTGACCTTTTGTATGGATTTAGCCTCAAAAGAGTCTATAAATCTACTTAGATTTGTCGTGGGAGGGACAAGCTCCAATGTGAAGCATGCTCATGGCGTCGAGGATGTACAGCTTGGTTTAACGGGCTGCAGAATTGTTCCGAGGGAGGATCGTGGGTCTTTGGTTTAGAGCCGAGTGGAAGGCATAAACCAGAGACTTAGGCGATTTTGTTCGAACATTCCTTTACCTAAGGCCAACCCTCCGATCATGCAGGACTCCCCTGACCCGATCTGGTGTTCAATACACGGCAGAGGCGTCGAGTAAGGTAGCGGATAGGACACTCGACCACTGTAGGCCTTTTTTAGGATAGAGTACATGTAGTTCACTGAGTGGGTTGCTAATATTTGAGACTAGTGCAGATAAAATCATTAATAACCATATAAAAGAAACGGGCAACACTGGCATTAATACAAAGACATTTGACACGCACTTTTCCACAAACGCGTACTAAATTAGAGTTCCGAGCACAAAACATGTAGTAGCTTGACTTTTGAGTCGTGTTTCTATGCAACAATCTTAAAAGTCTGTTGAAAACTTTCAAAGGTTTCAGATAACGTAAAACGCTGGTTTTCACGAACTTTTCATCAATTTGACAGTGCAGTTTCTTGTTTTCCACAGATGGGCGATCAGTTATGTTCAGCCTTAAGCGAACGACAACACTGACGCACAGCTCTGTCACTCATCACATTTGGTCCGTACAGAGGGCAAATTTCCCGGTGAATGTCAGGAGCTCTGAAGTTCTTTTTCGGTGAAAAAATATTACTGAACGAACTTGGCTTAGGTGGAAATTTTAATTTTATCGTTCATTAAGACTCGCCATTGAAAACAAACGACAAGCTGCGCAACCTTCCAACAACTGCAGGTCGAAGCGTACTGACCTGCTCTGTGCGTCACTACATCTACCATTCGGCTCCCTCCGCTAATTCTCACGCTACACGGAAACAAAGTTCACTTTATGGACAGCCATTGTACATTAGACGTTATTGCCCAGCCCTTTTGATACTTCTTTTTTTAATTTCAATTTCCTCAAACAAAAAATCAAAATATATTTAATAAGGGCTTTGAGAAGTGTTTTCACGTGAACTTGATCTGGAATATCAAATTAATATGGCATGATACATTGAGACCAGAGAACGTTTAGTTAATACGGCACGCGACGGCTGTCGCCATTCTGAGAACTGACGATTCAGGCTGCCTTTTGCTGTCGAAGTGTAAAAGATTTGAGTGTCGGACCAAATCGTCCGGACACTAATGTTTGCGTGTGCCGTGGACTTATCAGGCAAAGAACGGAAACTGATAACGGTTTTCGTATAAGAGCTCATGAAATATTGCGTCTACGAATATTTGGCTACGCGGTTGCCAACCGGAAAGAGTAGATGACGCGATATTTTTTCTAACCGCGATCGTTTCCTTTCCGAATTCTAAATTAAATGATTAATTTATTATGAAGGGTGAGAATCGGCTAAGCCCTCCGGCAAAGGAATGGTCCTTGGCTGAGTGGCAAACTAATGCTTTGTCATCGGCAAACCTAACTGATCTCATGAATTCCCCATCGACTTCCATCCCTACCTCCAGTTCTTCCCATACCTCTTTAACCATTTCCTCAACATCTACGACTTTCTCGTCCATTGAACAGCAAAGTAAATATGGGACGCCCATCTCTTACTCCCTTTCACACACTGTTCATCCAAACTCTCCTTCCACCAGTCGCTCCTGAATTATCTGAGGCATAC
Organism: Hetaerina titia; assembly: GCA_037158775.1. Lineage (NCBI taxonomy): Eukaryota > Metazoa > Arthropoda > Insecta > Odonata > Calopterygidae > Hetaerina > Hetaerina titia. The sequence goes on along the minus strand of CM073771.1, from coordinate 87,060,229 downwards.
AAGTTGAGAATAAGTCTAAATCTACTCCTATTTTCTGCAATAAATTCAAAAATTCTATCCAGTTCACACCACCGAACGCCTTCTTTAAATCTAAGAAACAAACCACCATATCTTGATTGAATTCAATGTTTTTCTCTAGTGACCAAAATACTGCTATGGCATCACACAAGCCTCTCCCCTTCCTGAACCCAAACTGATCATCCCCTAAGTATTGATTCTCCCTCTTCTTATTGATGATCACGTAAACCACTTCAGCTGCGCGCGAATTCAAAACTAATCCTCTAGTCTTCACACATCTCAAAATTCTGTAGTTTTCATGGCTGCCTTTCCCTTTTTCGGAGTAGGAACTAACACTGATCTGAGGTAATCTTACGGCCAACTTCCTTCCTCATAAATTTTACGAATAAGGCCATAAAAATTCCTACTCCTACATTTTCCTAAACCCCTAAGTAGTTCAACGAGAATGTATCTACCCCAATATTCTTTTTCTTCGCATGTCTAAGGCTGTGGTCCTAATGTCATAACCACATATGTAGTACCTCTACACATAAACTTATGCCTTCTATCTCAATATTTGAAGCAGAATTAACTCATCTACATAAATACCCTGCGAGCCACCAAAAAAGGTGTGTGGCAGGGGGTGTAGCACCAGGAGGAAAGGGTAAGGGATGAGAGGGTTGGGGTTTTTCGAAGAGGTGGGGGAAGGAGGGGGGGAACCTGTAACAAAAAATATAAAAATACATATCCACGCGCAGTCCCTAACCTGTACGTTAATACTGATTGTGTTGAACTTACTCCTGGGGGATTTCGACTACAAGCACTCTGGTCTCTTATCGTTCTAGGAACAAATGACATTTTAAACCTGTCAGTCCTGCAGTCTCTCTAATCTTACATTCGTGATCCCTCCGATGGTAATACGTTGGGGTTCATATTATATTCTTGATGTCAACGGAAAAGGGCCCATCTTTAAATGTTTTTAATAAGTGTAATCTATATTGTAAACGCCGCTGCGTAAGAGAATCCCAACCTAAATTGCCTAGCAAAGTAGATACGCTGCTGCGTTGGTCATAACAATGTTTGACAAACCTAGCCCCCCTTCGCTGAGCTCGATCTAATTCCGAAATCAAATTCATATTTTGAGGATCCCATATACTGGCAGCATACTCTAGGTGGGGCCTGACCAAGGCAAGGAAACATCGTTTCTTCACTTGTTCGTCGCATTTCCCTAGCACTCTTTCAACAAATCCCAATTTTTTATTAACACGACCGCATATTACTCCTATGTGTTTTCCCCAGGACAGATCGTGAGTAATTGTTACACCCAAGTATTTAACGGAATCTACCCTCGCGATTTTGGTTTGTTTCACTTTGTAACTATAAGGGAGGGAATTACTCTTTTCCCAAAAATGTATTACTACGCATTTTTAAAAATTTATTTCCAATTGGCATGTATCCCACCAATTTTGAATTGCATCTAGGTCGTTGGCTAACACGACTCTGTCTTCGTGACTTCGAATGTCCCCATAAATTACTGCATCATCAACGAAAAGACGGAGCTTGCTATTAACTACGGTACTGAGGTCATTAATGTAAATAAGGAATAGGAGGGGGCCTATGACACTTCCTTGTGGTACACCCGACGTGACCTTGACAGTATCGGATGATACACCGTCCCGGACGACTGTTTGGACACGATCACTTAAGAATTGTTTAATCCAGTTAATAATACTCTCGTGTATCTCATAAGTTTCCAATTTCGCGAGTAATTTGCAATGATGGACTTTATCGAAAGCTTTCTTAAAATCTAGGAATATCGCATCAACTGGAATATTACTTTCACCGGAGTTCAATACATCATGCACAAAAAGTGCGAGTTGAGTTTTGTAGGATCTACCCTTACGGAAGCCGTGTTGGTTATTAATCAATAAATCTTGGCTATCGAGGTACTTAATTATGGAACTAACGATGATGTGTTCAAGAATCTTACAAAGAAATGGAGGTGAGCGATATTGACCTATAATTACTGGGGTCCTCCCTGTCTACGTTTTTAAATATGAGTGTTACAGAAGCTACCTTCCAGCAGTTTGGCACTCTACAAGGGCAATAGGGAAGTTTCCTAAATGCCACGACATTTTCAGCATGAATCACAAGAGGAAGAGTTAACCTGGGAGCGAATTAAATATTTTTTAAATGATTACATTCCACGATTCCGATAAAGAGTAAAACACGCGCACAAGATTTTAAAATTTTATGCAGCTTCCCAGATAAACATGGAATCAAACTAATTGAAAACAAAACGATTTCATTTGCAACAAAACATATTTTACATAATATCGTAGGTGCCATCTTCCATGAGAGATGGAAAAACATCAAAGATAGTCAATTCAATATTAAATCGCAATTTCAATAATTAGTTGCCAGTCTACCGTTTAGGTAGGTTTTGGATGGACATAGACTGAACAACACTATATTTCTTAGCCTCGCACAGCAAGAAAATTCTACAAGTAAACCTTCTTCTTCCCATAACTACCATAAACCTTTCTTTAATTCTTCATGCATTCTAATTCCTTCATTTCGTCCAAAATGGCTTAGTATACTTTTCCTCACCCTTTCTCGCTTGCTTATCGTTCTCCTCGCTACCACAGTCTTTAACATTCCATTGCCAATAAAAATGCTCTGCATTCAACTCTCCTGCCTACATTATATTTCTCCCAATAATTCTCTCTCTCCTCCCCCAACAATGCCTAGTAGTTCTTCATTTTTTCACCTTTCCACCCATTTTCCAACTTTTTCTATGCTTTCTCTACAACCAAATGTCAAAAGCTTTCAATCTACGCTCGTCAACTTACTTCAAAGATCCTGTTCCCGTGCCATTCGATATCACGCTCCATATCATATGCCTTCAACAATCTACATTAACTCCTTAGCCAGCCAGAAATATTTCTAGATCCTCTGAGGGGAAAAATTCACATATTGACAAAAATAATTTTATCATTTGGCTCAGCAGTGCTTAGTCTCTAAATCCATCAAAAACCTACCTGAGCCTGACAATAATAAAAAAGTCACCCGAAATAGTTAATACATATCTAACTTAAGAGTGATTCAGTTTTTTCACAAAAATCGTCACACGCTGGTGCTGCATGTATCATGGATTTCACGCCAAATCCACACCACTTCCTCGCTTGCCCAGAACTCAACCGTCCACCGCCATATCCTGCATTTACTTGGCGCATGGATTACGGTTTTAGCACAGTCATATCCGTTTCTTTATGGTCTTTATTTACGCCTAATTCTACCAAAACTTGACGTTGACACTCGTGGGGCACGATCACGCGCAGCCACTGGTAAGAATGCTCACCCATGGTCTTAATGTAAAAAAATCGCCCAGTCGAAAAATAATTCAGAATGAACGCTGGGATGGAGATAACTATCTCACGCGCGTTCAACGGAAAAAATTATAAATGTCACTGATGGTAGACCTAATTCAATTACGGTCAACACAGTTCGAAGCCTTCTACTGACTTATATTCTACTCCGAATGATAATTAAAAATTCTCTACTAGTTAAGGTAGGATTTCGGTGAACCCAGGGACTGTTACGCTGCTAAAATAAAGGATCTTCTGCCTAAAAAGACAGAAAAATACACTTGAACCCCATATTTCACTAAACCAGTTTTTAATTTCATATAATTTATACAGTCCACCAGTTCGTCCAATATGTCTACTATTTTCCTCGTTCGACCTCTCCCACCCAACACTCTCCCCTTTATGTCTTTGACATTCCATTGCATATGATTAATCCACATTTCCTGTTGTCTTTGAATTTCTCCCTACAACGTCTCCCGAAATCCTTTATCGTCGTTTAATGCTTAGCACATTTTCGTACTCCTTTCTGCCCATTTTATTATTTCAATTCTTCTCAAAATCTCGAAAGCCTTCACTTCATGCGTTTCCTCTTTCCTCAAGGTAAATTTCAAATCTACAAAAATTACACTCTACAATCTAAATTTCAATCTTTATTTTAGATTATTGACTTCCTCCTCCCGGCAACAGAACCTTTACCTAACGAAATATTTTTAATGCCCTTGTTGATTGTCCATTTTAACCTAGTTAAAACTCGTAAGGAAGTCTCAGTCTAAATAGGAAGAACGATTTACGAATTGTCGCAGTATTATACTATTCCAGATCTTTCTCAGTTTTACACTACGATGCCTCATTGTTCGGTTTTCTTCAATTTTTAGACCTTCCATTGTTTCTTTAATAATATGCCTCTGCTTGCTGAAATTAAAATTGCATAAAATTACTCCAACTATTAATTTTGATGAAAATAGAACCAACCAAAGAGAAATACTACAGGTATTCAGATTATGTCTAAAAGATAGCGAGGCATGAAGAATTTGCCATGCACAACCTCACGCAGGGAAGAAATATCTGTAATTATTTTTTTTATTAGGTAATCTACCGGTTAAGGTAGGTTTTTGGATGGACACAACTATCAAATAAATATTTTGTAACTCCAAACAAAACCCAATACAGCAACCTACTCTTTGCTTTCATCAGGTCCCTCTTCATCTCTGTGTACTATCTGTAATACCCCTTTAAAAATAACAGAAAACAAACTCGCTCTTACAAAGAGGAAAAGCCAATGTTGAGGAGAACACTGTATTCTCTTGCATGTAACTAACAATCTTGAAGGTAATCGAATCAAAAAGACGCGCAAGCATTTTATTTAGCTGGTATAATTCCCTTCCCGCACGCCCACATGGAATAGTCATATAATTGATGTAGTGCACGTTAAAACGTTCCCGATACTCTTTGCTGTGGTTCACTTTTATTCTTTCTTTTTTAATATGCCAAATACCTATTTTTTACTATCGGTAAACTACCTGTTAAGGTAAGTTTTGGTTGACACAAAAATCAACTAAGGGGGTGAATTTCCGTTCGAGAATCATCATTTCAACTAGTGTGTTTAGATGAAAAGCTATTATGGAAGATATCGCTAAGATATAATATTGAATGTTTTTGAAAAGTTGCGTGTCCATACCTACCTAAATGTCTCAATATTTTCAACTCATTCCTCCATAAGCTTCAGTAGGGTCGTAATGCTGTTTAACCGTCCATTAATGTTCTTCTGAAGATACCTGTATATCCTACGAAACTGGGCCTACCGGCTCTATAGTTATACATTGTTCTGCATCGATACCCCTTTTAGAATTGTCGATTGATCAGTTAGGCTTGAGAAAACCTTAAAGTAGCAATGCCGGGGTCTCAGACCTTTGCTTTTCCTCAGCCCCCGCCATTCAGACAGATAAGGATAGCGTCAAGAAAGCTCTCACCAGGAGATATTAACGGTAAAGACTGCCCGTTTGAGATCTTCCACAGTTTTCGAAGGGGCATATTGCATTATTTTATTTTACCTAATTCATTTCATTCCATTTTACCACGAGGTTTATTCATAAAAAAAATATAAATGCACATTCTACTACCCATCTCCCGTGTCAACAATTAATTGTAATGACCGAAAAAATTCTAATTTTCTCTTACTCACAATGTCCACAAGTTGAAGCATCTTTCTATTTTCCAAGCACCCCATAACAAAACTTCGACCGTAAATAACCACATGGTTGTCCTTGCTTTTAGTTGGAAGCAAATGAAAACTTTCAGATTTGGCACTTTTATCTATAATGTCGTAGTTATAGATATTAAGGATTATTTAACCATGGGCAGCATTTTCATTGTATTATTACAATAAAGTATACCAAAATAATGAAAAGAGAAACTTTATAATTCCACATAGATTCTATGTGGAATTATAAAGTTTCTCTTTTCATTATGTTAAGTCGATTCCATGAAGTCACGCCCGAGACAACGAAAGTATACCAACTTGTGGAGGTTGAAATGCCAAATACCTTTTCCCAAAAATTATCATTTCTTCGTTTTCTTGGTTAAAACAGACTTATTTCACAGATTGACATGCGCTAGGTGATTTTTGGCCAACAAACTGAGAACATATTCCTTAGTCAAAATATACCCAGCTCCAAACGGCCATCTTCGATCAGCCACATAATACCAATGAACGATTAGGAACACGAAACAGAATCTTAACAGTAGGATATCTAACGAAATTCTTTGTGATTAAAAAAAACTCCTTTGAATGACAAATTTGCAAAGCAGTATTCATCAATTTCACATTTTTCTTCGTAAAGGGAATTTCCTGAATAATTGATTTGACATCGTCCGACTGAGAGTTACTGCTTCATATTCAATTGCATTCGATATCAGAATATGGAAGACATTATGCGATATTATATGATAGACATATAGATTTATAATAGATATATGATTAGGGTGCTTTTTACCACTTTAATAACAGATAAATGCCCAAGGGTAAATTTAATAACTGGGATCATAATAAAATCATTTCTGGGATCTGATAAGATCTAATTTTCAATTATTCCCATTATTTATTGACGAAAGGAGAGTGATACTCCTGAACGGTAATAAAAGTCCACTGAAATGTTAGCATAACATTCATTTGCCTCCTCCTAGCATTCTTGATTCCTCTCAGGGAATGTTGATTCAAGACCTGCAAGAATATGCAGATGATTTTCTCTCCATCTTTAAATAAACCTGCCTCATAGGAACGCCAAATGACAGCACAATCATGGATGAGTGCTTGAAGCTCCAAGGACACTCGGAAGACTCGAATCAACTCCGTGAAAATTCGCAAATCAGGCGATTTCACTCGGACCTACCCCCTTCCCACTGTATTTGTATGCCCGCCAATGTTGACAAATGTGAGATACGAGAGAGAGAACATAGATAAGTTCAAGGGTGTTCCCGTCTTAACGATGAACATAGGAATAAACACTAAAATTTTCGAATGCATGTCCCGATGAACCTGTTTATATGGCTGGTGACTAAAAATCCCTGTCATTCTCCCAAGCGGTGGTTGACAGAAGATTTTTCTGACGTTGATGTGTCATTTTTTGCATCCCTCGTCGGAGATTCGATTTGAAAGACAAATCCCTCCTTGATCGATTCGAGAGGAATCCCATGCGCCATGGCCTTAAAATTCTCCCTAAGCGCCGTGTCGCCAAGGAAAAGGATGCTGCAGGAACACCATTTCTTTACTCCAAAGACGAAGGCTTAATGGTAGAAGAAATATAGGCCTGGTTCTCAATTCGCTCGCCAGGCGGACGACTCCGGGAAATCCACACCATCTTGTGTGAGAGAGGGAAGGCGGGATGCAGTCTCGGGTTTACCTCCGTCGGTGAAGAGTGTCTGTGGCCTCGTGGAGAGTTCGAACGGTGCGGGAAACCTGTTTTCGTGGTAGGCGCTTCTCCGTAAGGTCAGTAAGCCCCTTCATCTGAACATAATTCTCGTGGTTTTAATTCCTTGGGTATACTACGCGACCACTGCACCTAGCTGTACATAGATGTATGGGAAATGAACCCTGCTGCATTTAGTGTCTTTTGGACCTTAAATTCTCGTGATAATTACTGTCGATCCATTGAAAGTATTAATGCAACGGAATGAGGTAGTGCGGTTGCGGTCCAGCAAGTTTTTAAAGCCAAGGTTAGTCATCGGGCCTTTCGGACGTGGACTATATGGAAGGACCCAAATGAAATCTAAGCGATGTCACTGCGTGCTTATGTATGCTAAATTGAACTTACTTGATACGGGAAATGTGACGAGAAAAGGAATACTCCCGCCGTCTCCATCTCCCTCCCCTGAACCCCTCTGATGGCTTGCATTTCGCACGGCTTAGGGTTAATTATGAGGTGAGACCACGCTAAAAAATCAACTTTCAGGTTCCAATAGTGGTTGTTCCAGAAATGAAGTGTATTTTATATGTTTAGTTCATATTGCGGGTGTAAACACGTGGCAGGTAGTCGCAAATGTTTTTTTATTAATAAAAAATTCTTTAATAAAACCTTTGAATTCCTACATACATATTTACCGAGTAACTACACTAATTCAACTAGAGGAAATGATTTAAATTTGAAGGTTATTTCACTTAATGATAACGTTTTACTTGCTGAAAAGGATATATCACCTGCAGTATTTTGTTCCTTACACTTAATTCGAAGTCTGCCAACATTTCTCAACTTCTGAACTATAGAATCATACATACATATTAGCTACGGCTACGTCTGGTAAATTAAAGTAAATCTCAGATTTACCAGATTATCTGGTAACTTCGTGTTGGTCGTTCTGAATAGTTCTGAGTGCTCATTTTTAGAACATGATATAACAGAAGAATCACTTCCTCATACTGCTGTCCATTCTCCTTTGATAATGAGGTTACATCTTACATCTGGCTCATATTTTTTGCAGGTTGAGGTTAGCCACTAAACGACATCTTTCCTTCCCCTATAGGATGCGGAATCCGGCTTGAATTATGAAATTCTGTCTCCTAGTTCTGTTCAACTGATCCTCGGCGTTTATTTCGTCAACTATTAAGGAATAAATTAGGTTTCCTCATGCATTTTCCCTATGCACAGCCACTCTGGTGCTTCCTGTTAAATATTCACCTGTTGTCAATAACATTCCACGGAAGGCACATAATCATTTCCCTCAAATCAACGTTAACCATACGAGCTTAAACACTTTTGTCTTGGGTTTATTAATGGTGGTGGGTATTTTTTCCTACCGTCGCTCTTTCCCCTTAGTCGCGCAGAGGAATTTGTTCTCATAGATGTGCGCAGTACTTTTCTTCCACGGAATCCATAGATTAAATAGCACATTTGCTCCTGCCATTGCTCCCCCCAAAGGGATTCCAATTTCGTACAAGTGATGACAGACGTTCACCAAACTTCCGAAACTGGACGTAGCCGCCGCTTCGCGAGGAGGGGAACGCGTGAAGACTGCCTTCTTTCTCATTCTCCATTCCTGAGATGTGTAGAAATACAGCCAAGGTCACGGAAATCACAACAATCGCGAAGCGTTGGGAGAGAGATGGCGGGTGGATGGCGGGTATTTCGGCCTATGAAGGCAAAAACTCGTGTATTTTACCGTCGACGATGATAATATTTCGTCCCGTCGTCTGCTCTTTAGAATGATTTATTGAACTGAATTAGTGCAATGTAATGCTCAAATATTCCGAAACTCTACATCAATGTTCTAAACCTCTATCCAATGTTGTATTTTCCAAAGAAAGGAGTGTTTGCAGAATATATAGTAAGCTAGCTACTTGCGATCTTTTGAAAAGTGTTACATAAGTCATAGTAAGTTTTGGAAACTTACATATGCAGTAACCTTACAGTAGATGTAACCAAAAAATACCGGGACCGTAAACTTGATTGAATGATAAACATTTTGTCGTAAAACAATGGTATACTTTAATTTTATTATCCTCGAGCTGCTCATTACCGCAGGTAATCCCGAGTTGACTACTTTTTATTCATGAATATTTGCCAAGCTGTGACCTCCTCTTTTTACAAAATTAAATATTGATAACTACCATTTCAGCTTATTTTGGAGTGATTAAAAACAAGCGGGCATGATAGGCAGATATATTGGTTCTTTCTTCACAATACAGCTATAGCATAAAGCTCGCGCCCTCTTCAACCTCGCAAAAAAGTAACGTGTGATTTGAACTTTTTATTTTTCGGACTTCACTCCTGAGGTAATAATATCGTGGAGTTCATGTACATAGATACGTTTGTAAGTCCCTGATAAAAACGTTTGGGACGTTAAAATTCTGCTTTGAATGAATATATATATATATATATATATATACATTCAAACACGAAATACCGCCATATGGCGAATAAATATTCATTCAAATTGAAATAGAGATAAGGAAAATGGTAAAGGAACACATAGAGAGAGATGGATCTCACCGGATCTCTCCACACACAAGTGGAGAGATCCGGTGTTCAAGTCCCGGTCGAGGAAAATATTTTTACATTCGTGATCTGCTCACATCCGCCATCCCCACCTCTGTTGTGTTTGTCCTTTATATGTGTTCCTTTACCATTTTCCTTATCTCTATTTCAATTTGAATGAATATTTATTCGCCATATGGCGGTATTTCGTGTTTGAATGTGTATTTGGCCAATGTGGCTCGTCTCTTCTTCTGGCTATGCGTGCCATGAAACGCACCGTTCCTATCCTTTATGATGTTGTATGCTTGCTAACCTACTGTCCATTCTCCTCTTGTGTTTGTCAATTTCTCCTTTGGTGGGTGTAACAGCTCCCTAACGCCATCTTCTGGGCAATGATTCGGAGCACTTTGGCGCTTTATAAGATCGCAGATTTCAATGTAAAAGTACTCTTCCTCGATAGCTCAGGTGGTTTAGAGCATCCGCCCGGCAAGTGGAGAGATCCGGTGTTCAAGTCCCGGTCGAGGAAAATATTTTTACATTCGTGATCTGCTCACATCCGCCATCCCCACCTCTGTTGTGTTTGTCCTTTATATGTGTTCCTTTACCATTTTCCTTATCTCTATTTCAATTTGAATGAATATATATATATATATATATATATATATATATATATATATATATATATATATATATGTATATAATGTAAATGGACTAACTAGTCGACACAAACACAGAAACTGAAACATATAAAAGAGGGACTCACTGGTTCTCGAATTTTCGGTGGTGCAACCACCTTTCTCAAGAGAATTCCTCTTTCCTCTTGAGAAAGGTGGTTGCATCACCGAAAATTCGAGAACCAGTGAGTCCCTCTTTTATATGTTTCAGTTTCTGTGTTTGTGTAGACTAGTTAGTCCATTTACATTATTGTGCACGTTCGTGGTATTTTCAAGAAAGTGACTTTATATATAAAAATATATTTGTTTGATTTTTCGAGTACCAGATCGTTCTGGGAAACCATAACCGGCACAGGGAAAGGAACTGACCCCCTACCCTGATGTGTGAATTTCACATGCCGTCGGGCTTAATACTAGGTGAACTCTACCATCACCTACCCAACCGACCTTCGGGTTGATTACTGTGCTTTTTGTTTTCCTTTGTTTAAGCAATATCAATTAATTTACGGAAAAACCATAGAAGTATACTAGTAGTTTCAAAAATTCGAGTAAAAACCAACCCAAAAATTTTAGAGTACCTATCGAAAATTATTGAGAACCTTTTCCAGATTTGAAAAGATGTATGCTCATATCATATCTGTCTACGAAACACGCATGATCTGGAGTTACATTGATTTCACCACTTGTCATTAATACATCAAATAAGGACTCGTGCAGTAACAATTAATGAGGCGAAATTCAAATCCGAGTTCTTCGCCTTGGTTAGACCTTTACCGTCACCAGGTCTGGTGGGCGACGCGGTATCCCGAGAGAACCGGAAGGTCCTTCGTATTCTGTTAAGGAAATGGATGCTGTGTTGCCGTGGATTTTTTTTCCGGGATAAGTTGGCTGTTTAAAATGGTGCCAACTATTAGTTCACCAAATGAAAAACCAATAGACTTCTACAGTATTTAGCAGGGATAACAGCTTCACAGGGGCTTTCGTTTTACGAAATACGCATAATTACTCTCAATTATTTCTCTCCCGTTTTCCGAAACAAGGATATGTGACGCACCACCGATCAACCCAGTGGACAGTTTCACACAAGGGAATACGTATGCAATACAACAGATTGTAAAAATAATACTCCGACGGGAAGCAGGATGAAAAATATGAATTTTCACGTTGAGATGTTATCAAGAGTTCCGCAGTCATCATTTTGAAAACTTCGACTTGACTTGCCTATCCCCGTTTAGTCACACCAAAATCCTCGCCATATTTTCCGGTTTCGATTAGAACACCTTCCGTCCACACCTTCATAACTCTAAATGGCAGATACTGTACTTTTATCTCTTATTTCTTCCCTTCAAACACAGAGAGTTTATTCTTGACGACGCTCGATGATTCGAAATTCTCCACCGACTTATATCCCAATTACGTATATGTTAAAAGTTTAGCTGCAATTGAAGTTTACAGTAAGACAAACCCTACCGTCATTTTAGGGTGTCTACCGCGTGGAAAACGTTGGAACGAAAAGAGGGAATTTCAGCCGGGAGAGCTAAGGTGGGACTTCCCCAGGCCTGAGGGGAGTTCCCTCCTTGCCTTCGTCGACACCGGCGATCCATTCGCTCGATGTCGTTGCCTTTTTAACCGGGAAGGCCGTGCTGCGAGAGGCATTCGGTGCGTGATCAGACTATAATTGATTCTGGACACAAAAATAATCCTTGCACTACAGGAAATTATGTTAAATTAATGATGAAGCGAGCGGATTACAAAATCAATGCGATATGTTTGGGGTGTGAATTTATGTAGACAAGGAAAGATTATAGAATATTCGACAAAAATAGGAATGCTAAGTCATGCATATAAAGTAAGGTATAAACTAGAAGAGGTTTCCCCATCATGGAAGTGTTTTGGACGAAGATGGAAAAGGTAGTATGGAAATAATAACGTTGCATTAGGTCAAAATGCTTTTACGAGGGGTATCGTCAACTTTAAATCATTACTAAAATATAATCGAGATAGAAACTTGATGTATATTTGTCCTTTTTAAGACGTGTCTGCATAATTACCCTTCAGATTCTACCGGCGTTTCACCTTTTGAAGGTCGTCATTGTAAAACTAAGCAGGTTGGGTCGAAAACCATTTTTCCACCTCTTGAATTACGTCATCTGTCTTATCAAATATCCGACCCCACAATGTTTTTTTTATTTCTGAGAATAAGAAAAAGTTGCTTTGGGAGATTAGGACGGATGTAGCAAAATTTTAAAACCACATCGCTTTGATTGTCGGTCGCTGTTTGCTTTTGAGAAGGAGTCACTAGACGTGGAATCATACATGTTGATACATTTGGAGTGTGCAGTTCTCTGTGAATAATTTGTCACACAATGTCATAACTAAGATCAGTCTCATTCAGAATCGTTTGGAAGGTTGCTCCTCGATTTAAAAGGATAAAGCCCTTAAATTTCCTCAATGTGGCGGAATCATCCGTGAGTGATGGTCTTTCAATTATTGTGTCGTAACTAAGTTTTCTATCTACTAAGTTTATCATAACAACGCTTTACAAATCTAGCTCCTCTACCATTCACACGATCCAATTCGGCAATCAATCCAACTTCGTGAGGATCCCACATACTAGCAGCATGTTCTAAATGAGGCCTAACCAGGGTAAGATGACATTTCCATTTGACCTTTAATAACATTTCCCCAGTAATCTTCAAATTAATCCTAATTTTTGGTTAGCTTGTCCACATATTCCCCGTATGTGTTTCACCCTGGAGAGGTCAAGAGTGAGGGTAACGCCTAAGTATTTAATCGAGTCTACGCATTCCATTTCGGTGTTCCCGATACAGTAGGCGTTCGGGAGGGAATGGTAATTTTTCCATAAATTCATCACTATGCACTTTTTTAAGTCTAATTATAATTGCCTGGTGTCACACCAGCTTTATTTTGCATTAAGGTCATTTGACAAAGCTGCTGTGTCCTCAGGATCACGAATATCTCGGTAAACCACTGCATCGCCGGCAAATAAACGTATCTTACTAATGACTACGGAGTCCATGTCGTTAACGTAAAGTAAGAATAAAAGAGGTCCGATGACACTTCCCTGGGGAACACCTGAAGTAATATCTACTGCATTTTAGCTAACTCCATCTATCACTACTCTTTGAACCCGACCATTCAAAAAGTCTTTAATCCAACCCAGGATATTTTTATCTACGCCATATGCTGCTAGAATTCGAAAGAGAGCAATATTCCATTGGACGCGGTTTTTCTAGATTTTAAGAAAGCCTTTGACAAAGTACCTTATAGTGTCTACACTAGACTACTCACAATGTCACGCGAACATTCAAAAAGTCCAGCCCAGGATATTTAGAAAATATACTTTAAACTTTCAGGCTTCACTTCGTGGAATTTTTTATATCATATTTGATGAGTTTGTAATTTTACACGGCGTTTATTTTAAGGTATATGGCGTTTCACCGACTTTCGGCATCATCAGTTACAAGTTTCGTTCCCGATTTCGATTTCATAGATTTTTATTTCCGTTATGAATATGTATAGCGAAAGAAGAGATAAAAATCTAAAGTAGTTACCAATGAAATTGCAGAAACCCAGTTTTAGGAAAAGCTCTTCTTAGGGGTGGAACAGTAACAAAAAGGATAGAGAAAAAAATGAAGCGCTGGTGGATAAGATTCGTTCACATGCAGCATTTGAATATACGTATACCTTTAGGGCAGAGGAGGGGAGGAGGCTATGCAGGAGGGAGAGGGGTGGTGGGAAGTTAAAAGTGGGGGTCGGGGTTTCCTCCTTTCTAATTTTATTATCATTGTTTTAGTACCCTGCAAACAGGGTGTGTGGCAGGGCTGAATACATGCCAGACTAATTTTGATCAGAATATGACCCTACCGCAGTCGGACAATGTTATTCACAGCAATTTTTAGACTTAATTATTACACAACTAATAATGTTTAATTCGTTTCAGGCCTTCCACGAGTTCGCCATGCCTGCAAATGTTCTTTCCTTCGTGCTACTTAGTGTGGCCGTAGCTCCTGCATGGGGGTCGGACCTGTGTCCGAGATGGGAGAGAGCCAACATCATCGACGCCATCCTCCACAGCAACGGGACCATCGAAGACAGAGCTGCGAAGGAAATGTACCCTCCCGGAACCTACTGGTCGGAAATGGTAGACGGGAGAACGTATATTTACGGCTGTCCCTGCAAACTCGGCAAGCCCTGCCTGAGGAAGTGCTGCGATTGGAACCAAATGATGGACAACGATACTCTGGAATGTATACCGAATGAAGGGAAATCCCCGGAATGGTTTCGACCAAATATCAGTGCTAACTCCACCTTCCAAATGCTCCAGATTGAATATGGCTATTTTGGACTTGCATACGGCAACTACTGTTTCGGTTACCTCCTCGAGCCAGATGAGTATCCAGAAGATCAGTTCTATATTAATATCACAGATGGTACCCTGAGCATACCAATTGCGAAAAAGTTTTCCCTGGATGCTTCAAGTTACTGTCTCGATTACATGGAGAATTTTAATGTGTATCTTCCCTACGTGTGCTTTAGACAAATCGATTTAGTCATACCTGATGAAATCTGTGACACAGTGCGGTACACCGTCTATCCATTGGGGATGGCCATTTCAATTATCTTCCTCATTATATCACTCGTTGTTTATGCCACAACGACGGAGTTGAGAAACTTGCATGGGAGGTGTTTGATGTGCCACATATTCAGCTTACTGGTTGCTTATCTATTCCTGGCTATCGTCCAAAGTGCTGGCGGTGGTTTGAGCGACGGATCATGCACAGCATTTGGTAAGTGCGCTTGAGACAATGATATAAATTTATTTCTTTTCTCAGGACTAATCCCCTACTTCCGTAAACCTAAGGAATGAAGACGTATTTTGCCATTCTTAAATGCAAAATTCTATTAATTTTCCGAAACAAGTCATCAATATTTTACGCTTTCCCTATTTCTACGTTTTTAACTCTTACATTAGTGATGGAAAGGAGACAAACTATGCAAATTTCACTTGAATAGAGATTTATTCACGACCCGGGTTTCGAACACTTAATGTCATCTTCAGGTGTTTGATTGTTACGTGTTTGAAACCCGGGTCGTGAATAAATCTCTTTCAAGTGAAATTTGCATAGTTTGTCTCCTTTCCATCATGGATAAATTTCACAAGGTTAACCCTAATACCGTTCGGTTTGTCTTACATTAGTGTTCGTTTTATATTGAAACATATGCAAAAATAGCTATTTCAATAACTTGGACGTACGAAATGATTTTGGCAGGTCAGATTTTCATGAAATGTCATCTAAATATCCATTGAAAACAATTTTCAAACCTGTTTCGCGCTGAAATGCAGGGTAATTCCCGTTTTAGGAAATGTTTTTTTCTTACCCCGAATGGATAACAGCCATAGTCAAGCCGGAAGATGTTAATATTTTGAAGATATTTTTTATTAACATACCCTCGTAGCCAGAAATACTATATAACCGCTTTCTCCCTATCTACGTACATGCAGTAAACCATGCTAATAACTACCGACAATAAGTCTTTATAAAATTAAAGAATAATTAAAATTACGCTTACTGCTAAGGGTAAATTTAGAGCAAATTTGCGACATTGTTAAAAAATACATTGAAAAAACTTCTTAATGCAATGTCAACAAATTTTATACTCCGAAAAGTCCTAACAAAAACATTATTCAAGATAATAAGACATCACCACTTTCATTAAGTAGCTGAGCAAAGGCAGAGTATTATTAAATTATATATGTGCAGTTAGACAAGTGCCAGGTAGCACACACAACCTAAGTACCAAATCAACTTATCTTTCTGAAACGACCCGAAATATCTAAGCAACGGTACAGACACAGATACAGTAACAACAAATTCACATACAAGAAAAAAGATTTAAACTAAGCTGCAATATAATGCACAAAATATTCTCATTCAAAAACATATACATTGTATATTTTGCTTATTTGCATGGGATGATGGAAATAAAAAAAAGTATCAAAAAAGATCGTCGACAAAAGTCTAATGAGGAATCACAAAGACACCGCAGATCATGAAAAAGACTCCACCACCTTTTTATTATTTATGACTTTAAGCTTTTGTACTTTCCTTTTTAGAAGCTATCAAAAAATATTCCTTCATCGTAGTTTCATGACATTTCCACAAAAAACTTCACGAATATTTTCTGGGAGAATCATTAACTTTGTTATGGAAAATTTCACTTTCTCCAGAGATGGTAGAGATATAAGTAGTGTTGTCTTGAAAATATTCGACTCCCTGAATTTAACCTAAATAATGGTCTTGAATCCCTCTTAACATGTTTTCACCACTTCTCGAAAGATGTACACATTCCAGTGTGCATGTACGAATATAATTTCGCAAACACTATTTAAATGAGCTGCACAAAATTTTATATTTAACCAATTTATCAAGAGTAGATAAGAAAATAGATTTTGATTGAAATCCAATTATGAAAAAGTGAGTTACTGACGTGCGACTCGAAAATGTATACGTATAAAGGGTATAGTTTCTTAATCTTTTAACTTTTACCATTCCTTATCAGAATAATTTATATAAGGACGTTCATACGCATATTTTAATCACAATCACATTAGGAGAGACAGTACACTCACAAATTGAAAGGGAGAGAGGCGAAGGATCTGCAAAAAGGTCCCATCTAATGTGTCGTCTACCGTGAGATAGGTTTGATGTTATACGCAACTCTCCTATGATCATATCCTTTTCAGCTTAATTATCTCTTCACTTTTATTCATTGCATTATTTCTCTCACGAATCGATCCCTCTATTCTAGTTCTCCAGCAAGTACACACGAGGGCAAAAGAATTATGTTCCCTAAATTTTCAAATATTTTGGACGCGTTCTTCTCACTCTGTTGGTTGAAAATCTCCTACAGCTACCTACTCCACCTGACCGTCTGTTCGATCCGTGGATTTTACCTCCAGAAAATCACATTTCCAATGCTTTCAAATAGTTTTCTTTATTTCTACCACAGGTGGTCTTTTCCCCAGAATCCTCAAATATGCGGATTCCACCAGAGTCGAATTAGGTTATTACATAATGGCATCAACCTTGCTATTCTCCATAAAAATAACCTACTCTTTCCCAATTCCAGCGTTATTCCTTTTTCACGACTAACAACAAGTTCAGCTTTAATTGCAGCCACTTGATCTCTATTCAGGTTTTTGACCACTATGCTCATTGAAAGTATTTCGTTTCAGGCGGTATTATCGAAAGATTTCTCTTTATTCACGAATCCGATTAATGCCTATTTATTCTTTCCCTCATTTTATCTTTAAGTGGCCAAAGAACCAAAATTCCCTAGTGCCCGCTTTTCCTGAAGACAAATTAGTTTTACAGAGCTACTTAGAACCACAAACCTGTGGTTCTCTGTAGGGTCAAGATATCGAAAAATGTGACCGAAAATCCAATTTTAAAACACGAGAGATAAACAAAAATGAGCCAATTTTGGAAAAAAATTCCTTCATCACTATTTGGCTGGTAAAAGTTGGACGAAGTTTAACTTATTTAAAATAAAGAAGGAATGAGGATGTTTCATTTACTCAAGAACATAATAATAACTCAGATAAGATATTCGTCGGAATAGCATGGTCCACCTTTACTCCACGGTTTTATACTCTAGAAACTATCAGTTTATCCCGCACTCCATGATTACATTAACCAGCACGCTATTGTTTCGTTATGCAAGGCGTCTTAAGTACAGTCAGATATAATGCAACAATTTCAGAGAGTAAAAATCATTCGCCTTGACCGGGATTCGAACCCAGATCCCTCGATATCCGGCCGAGTGCTTTAACCAATTAAGCTACCGAGACGTCCTCTTACCCTCTGAAATTTTGAGTGTAAGAGGACGTCTCGGTAGCTTAATTGGTTAAAGCACTCGGCCGGATATCGAGGGATCCGGGTTCGAATCCCTGTCAAGGCGAATGATTTTTACTCTCTGAAATTGTTACATTATAATGCACACATAGCGGGTGACTCCGTTAAAGTTACTGGTACAGTTTCTTGAAAATTACTGTCAGATATATACCACTAGGAACTCGTAGTTATAAAATTTAATGTGTAACATTTTCATGTATTGCACAACATATCCCACCATGCACACGAAAAATCCCACCAGACAACGTGCCACCCACATTAAACCTACGCCTGAAAAGGAAATTACGACCCAAAACTCAGCGGCATTAGTGAAATAAGTCATACGATTACAACAATGAACCAAATATTTCCTAAAAGAACACGATTTATTATCAGATAACGCAAATAAAATACTTAAATCAGTTAGTTTTTCATGAAAATTCCCTTTTCGTTATTCACGCAGCTAGAAAGAAATTCTTTATCAAAAGAGGATATCCTTCATCACTAATTTTATGTTTCTCAAGAAATACATTGAAAGATCACTCTCATAACTTTAAAAAATTAAAAGGATTAAGTTTCCACAACAAATTACTAACAAATAATATTTTTCTAAATACAAGAATTATTATAATTTATGGGTGAATTTTACCAATGCGGAAAAGACAGCAGTAGCAAGTAGTGGGGTCCAAGATGTGGCCATCCTGCCACATCTGTCCACGACACCATTGATAAATGACAATTATATTTCAGTTCAAATAATAGGTTCACCCTGAACACTTCCTCACACCCATTTTAATCTCTTGTTTACAGGTTTCGTGATATACTTCGCGTTGCTCTGCTCCTTCTTCTGGCTAAACATCATGTGCATCGACATCTATATCACATTCAGGTATTTAACCTATTTTCACCTTAGTTTTACAAACATATTTAAAGCTCAAAAATTAAATACTACTTGGTGTTCCATAAATACTGTCTCGTCCCCCTGAAACCCGTAAAAGATAAAAATTTTCTTTACCGGTGTATCTGGACATGAGAATCAATTGGGTTTGAATTAAATTGACACGAAATTTCTGATACTAAACGCAATACAGTAGCTTAAATAATATTTTCTGCTTAGCTAAAACGTAACATTTGATTATCTTTCAAATCATTAATTCATAGACTGTAGCAAACTTAAAAGAGAACGAAGTCGACCCCAGGTAAACAATCAATTAGTAAAATGCTTCCGAGCTTCAAATTATTCGGTAATATTTAGTATGCAGCATTTGGATTCAAGTTGGTAAATCTTAACTTTTGGAGGGAACTTTCAGGGAACTGGGTAATGGCTCCTCGGTAACATATTTATTATATTAAAATATTTTGCACATTTTCAACAGCTATGATTTTATTAGGCAGGACTTTTATATTACCATACGGTTGCTCCCGGATTTAACAAACAATTTGATTAAAACTCCGAAAAAAATTCTAGAAATTGGCGATTAGATCTAACTTATGTGCATTATTTAAACGATCTAAGTACGAAATGTATGCTTTTATATGGTATGACACCAGTTCGGACTATGGTACTTACAATCTGAATACGCATTTAATATGCTTGTAATGCTACTAATGAACATCAACCAATATCAGGAACACCATTTTGTAGGTTATCGAGTCCATGAACGAAGAATATGCTTTTGGGACAAATTTATCCTGCCTGAAGTACCTAAGAAACGTCAGCAGTAGTTTACAAATATATTAGTAGCATCAAATAGAGGGGATGCCGGGCTTCATTCATGAATCTCGAAATTATATACAATATAAGAGAATGAAGTATTTGAAAAGAATCCCCAATTGAAACGAAACCATTGGAAGCATACGGCTTTAAAAAGAGTACATATACTACCTTGATCAAAAAGTTTCCGGAATAACCACCGTGTGGCGCTCCCATCGTTCCGATTTGAGTTCTGTTTTTTTTGTTAAATTGGTACATCTGTTGTTGATATTCCCTTTAAATCTTAGTGTCATAACTTGACATTTGCAAAAGTTACGTAGCCAAGAGTACATCTATCTCTGTGTGTGTTGGCGATTTTTTACAATTGCAGAAATGGATTTAAATTTGCAACTGCGAACTTGTATTAAATTTTGCGTAAAAAACGGATTTAGTGGCGTACGGACGTTGGAAATGTTGGAAAAGTGTTTCGGCAACGATTCTCTAAAAAAAAAACGGTCGTTTACCAGTGGCACGAGCGGTTCAGAAGTGGTCGTGAGTCAATCGAAGATGATGAACGCAGTGGCAGACCTTCGACATCGAAAGTCGGTGAAAAAAATGATAAAGTAAAAGAAATGTTGGTCAATAACCGCAAATTAACCATCAGAGAAATAGCGGAGGACTTGAACATTGCCTATGGATCCGCCCAAGACATTGTGGTTAATGATTTGGGTTTCCGTCGTGTAGCAGCAAAGTTGGTGCCAAAAGACCTCAATTTCATGCAAAAAAGAGACCGTGTTGACGTCGCAAAAGACATGATTTGCGAGGCTGAATCCGATCCCACATTCATCAAAAGGATCATTACTGGAGACGAGACGTGGGTTTATGAGTACGACACGCAATCCAGACATCAGGCAAGTGAATGGCGTTCACCAAATGAGCCGAGACCAAAAAAACCACGTCGTTTTCAGTCAAAAAAGAAGGCAATTCTGACGGTTTTCATGGATTACAACGGTGTAGTGCATCATGAATTTTTGCCAGAAGGCCAGACAGTAAACAAAGAGTATTATTTGGGCGTTATGAGACGTTTGCGTGAAGCAATTCGCCGAAAGAGACCAGAAATCGTCGCACAGTGCGTCGAGACCGTCGCACAGTGCTATCATTATTCGTAATTTTTTGACGAAAAATGCAACAAATACCATCCAACAGCCACCGAATTCACCTGATTTGGCTCCCTGTGACTTCTTTCTGTTCAATCGAGTTAAAAAACCATCACGGGGAACGCGTTTTAGCAGCCGAGAGGAAGTAATGGAAAAATCGCAGGAAGCACTGATGGACATACCGAAAACCGAATATAAAAAATGTTTCGAGGATTGGATCAAGCGCTGGCATAAGTGTGTTGCAGTCGATGGGGATTACTTTGAAGGGGACAATATAGATTTAGATGAATAAACTTGTATTTTTAATTTTCTGAATAAATTCCGGGAACTTTTTGATCAAGGTAGTATGTAGACCAATGTGTAAATATTGTGCCATCGGACGTGGATATGAATAGCTAAAAATATCACCTTCTTGAGAAATGTTAGAATAGGAAAAATGTCAATACCTAAGATCAACTTTTTCGGGATGCCTACCTACTGCGGTATGAATAAGTGCGAAGCGATTTGATTCTTGGTAGATATCCCTTACTTTTCCTATATTAATTCCTTATTCTATCGGTTTTAACGTTCAGCCCGTGAGATTCAAAAGGATCTAAATGCCTATATGAAGGCAGATTGGCGAGTTTTCACCTCTACTTGTGTTATGGTGGTGCATTCGCGGAGAGATTCGAGGATGGTTTGGAAGAATCACTGACCGAAGGAAAAGTTGTGGGATTTCGCGAGTGAAGGGACAGGACGACATGATAGGGAAGTAGGATTACATGAAAAGGGGTGATTGTTCACGTGGATGGACAAGTGAGTGATGTTTTCGCTGATGTAGAAAGATGACCATTGGTTGAACGAGAGCAGATACATTTCAAGAAACTGCGGGAGATGCCGCAAGAGTAACTTTTAACGGAGTCATCCTCTATCCGCATCCTTGGTCAAGGCGAATGATTTTTACGCTCTGAAATTGTTGCATTGGGAGCAGATACGTTTCTGCAGAGGCGATTAACGTGGGGGTGAGGTGGGAAAGCAATTACGGGATGTTGGGAGAGAGGAGGAGATCTGATGAGGAAACATGTTTTACATCGGGGGCGGTTGCATGCATGGGACAGATGAGGAAATTCGTCGAGGGAGCGTGCCGAAGGGTTGCTGGATTCCAGCATGATTTTTAAAATTGCGGGTCGTCTGTATGCGAGAGGGGGGCACTGGGACAGGAAAGAGGAGGTTGCGTCACCGTCTTGGAAGATTAAAGCAGGGGAAAGTTATGAGTATGCAGCATTTAAGGAAATGGGTGGAAAATAGGTTGATTACTGTATTAGGTATGAGGTTATTTTTATGTGGTGTGATAGGTAGGGTAGAATTGCGGATTTTCTTTTGCATTATAGCGGATCCATAAAAGTAGTTGGAACGGTCGTGGCGAAAAGAAGTTCTCTTCAAGGTGACCAATGAAGAGATTGACGTATGATGTTGCCATTCTCGTTCCTATTGCTGTGCCTTTCGTTCACAAGTGAAGACTGCTTCGGAAAGAAAATGCATTTTTTTAGAAGATGAGAGTGGCTAGGCTAGGGAAAAATTCCTTTGAAGGACCCTGAAGTGAGGGTCGTAGAGAAAGATAGCGACGGAGGCAGGGTAAGCCTTCGTCATGGGGAATAAAGGTTTAGAGTGAAGTCACGTCGATTGTGGCCATAAGTAGGGTGGAAGTGGGGGAATGGAGACAATTTAAACGGTCGAGGAAGTGGTATGAATCTATAAATAAGGGCAAGGAGAGTACTAGGGGATGTCGGTGATGGTCAAGAAAGGCGGACACTCTTTCGGTGGGATGGTAGAGGCTGGAGACTATAGGGCGAACAGGAATGTTGAGTTTGTGTATTTTTGGGAGAAGATGAAACTGGGGTGTTCTAAGATTTGGGGGTGAGAGTAGGGACAAGTCTTGGGAAGTGAGACCTTCATCTGGTCCAAATTGGAGGAGAAAAGACTAAGCTTCGATTTTAAAAGTGGGAGTCGGATCGTTGGTTAGAGTTGTGTGCGTGGATGGGTCGCTGATGTGACTTAGGGCTTTGGAAATATAATATTTTGTAATTAAAATGACTACTGAGGATCCTCTTTTGCGAAGGCGACTATGATGATTGAGTTGGACGGTAGATATTTTAGGGCAAGAGATTCGTTGGTTGAAAGAAAATGTTTAGTTTTGAGGAATTTGGAAGGATTTATAGAAGGCTATATAGATGCGTTTTTGCTTAAAAATTTCAACGAAAAGGGGACAGGGAAGGGATTTAGGTTCATGAGTTGAAGCAAAGTGAAATTCGTCAAGTGCGGGATTGAGGTTTATGTGACCGGAATGGTTATACTGTGATTTCCACAGGGCGCGCCGTCGAAGGTTTTTGTAGAAATTGAGGTAATACATAAGTGAATATTAAATGAGATAACAATGATTCCCTAAGGGATGATGAGTGAAGGTGTTTAAGATACGGTTCGTCAAAACTTTAATTCGGAGAAAGATTTTGTACGGCGCGGAAACATGGCTATTGAAGCAAGTTGATAGGCGTGGATTGGAGGCTTTTGAACTGTAGTTGTGGTGAAGAATGGAAAAGATGAAAAGAACAATATGGAATTTCCTGGAGAAATACAAAGAGATCAAAAACACCGTGATCACACAAAAATTTACCGAAAATGTTTACTTAACCGATGTACCGTGGATTAACGGTAATACACATACACACATAATTTGCTTTCAAAAAATTATCCGTTATGCCTGTTTATATTGAAAAATGAATTAATATAACTTGTGTACTCTATTGCAGTTCGTTCACCCCTCCGAGAGTTCATAGCAGCGAAAAGAAGAAATTTCTCTCATATGTTGTCTATGCTTGGGGAATTCCATTTGTCATCATATTAGTGACCGCTATCATGGAATTCCATCCTGGAATATCGGATGATTTCATGAAACCGGAATTCAAGGCAACCTGCTGGTTCCGAAGTAAGTATAAGATAAACATAACAGTTTCAAGTTTAACTTTGTGTAATTCCTTCATGATGAGGGTAAAAAAGAAACTTTACACTGCCACAATAAAGAGTCTTTACTGTGGAAATGTAAAGTTTCTTTTTTTGCCCCAAGTATTAGATGTACACGCCAACGAATCGTGGTTATTTGAGTTACGTCTATCCAGGTATAAACATTTTCGAGGTCGAAGAACCTACACCGGACATATGCGACCCAAATAAAAAATTACAGGAATTTTAGAAACTACTGTGTGGTCGAGAAATTAGTCCAAACGCAACACAAACAAAATATATGTAATCTAATAGATGAAATTGGGGAAGTATTTAGCACATTTACAAGGAGGCCCTTTAGTATATTTCGGATATTAAGTTAAGTAATATTTATTTGTAAAGAAGACACACGCGCACAGTTATAAGGAATAGAACGAGGAAGGGGAGGCCGGTAACCTCTTCCCCACCCGAATAGGAAAACTTATTTCTAAATGCTTATCGTGCCATCCGGTCCGTAAGTCGCGGTTAATTCTCCAAGGAAGTTTACGGAAAGGCATCCTGCATCTCAGAGTTCAAAACCAGTGTTATTTTTATTTTTTTAATATATTGGTTTTCCCAAGCATCCAGTGTCACTGAATATGTAATAATCTTTATACATAGCAGGAAGTAAAGTAATCCACATCTTGGATAGACGTAGATTGTAGGCTTTTGAAATGTGGGTCTGGAGAAGAATGGAGAAGGTGAAATGGACCGAAAGGAAAACAAATGAGGAGGTACTAGAGATGGTGGGCGAGGAGAGGGGTTTGTTGAGAGAAATCCTATTGAGGCAGGAAAAATGGATGAAAGGCGTATTGAGCGGCCGTGGGAAGTTGAAGAAGGTAATAGAGGGGAGAATGTTGGGCAAACGAGGAAAGGGCAAATAGGATAGGGATGGAGGACGGGATGAAGGGAGAGAAGTACACAGAGATGAAGAGGGACCTGATATATAGATTATGTTGCTCGATTGTGTTTTGTTTGGAGTCGCAAGTTATTTATGTGATAGTTGTGTCCATCCAAAAATCTACCTTAACCGGTAGATTACCTTATAAATAAATGAATAATAAATTCATAATTATAGCCACCATTTCGACTTTCAAAATTTGTTCTGTAGTAAAAGTCAAGAGTTCAGTTTCAGAAGAATCAGTTTCAACTGAGAAGTTTATTTAAGCGTCGAGAAACTTAACAAGCGTGTAGTTGGACTCACAACCCTGTCATCAGACGAGGCAAAAATATGGCGGGGATTCGATGCAACTACATCTCAGTCAGGATTTCATAGCACAGGAAAACCGATACGCCTCACTCATCTGCAAGTTCCCTGATAGTAAAACGTCTATTTTTCGTCGCACTCCACGATAACCCCTCCGCATAAACGGCCGTAAAAAATCGACAAAGCTAGATATTAACAAGGTGGATAAAGGCCGTCATTTGGGAAGTTTTCTCGCCTACAAACATTTACAAAATAACCAACTGGAGGCGAGTAATTTAAAAAATTCGGGAAACTTTAGCACAGACCACGTAATTAAGCATTTACACCAACTCCAACTTCATATCGAATACTTTTCTAATCCTCCTCCTTACCATTGCCGGGTTTCATTTTCCAATGCGAAACAAAACGGCGTGGGAAATATTTCAATTGAATATGTTGCTTGAAAGCATTGCTTTACGGATCAGAGTTCTTTCTGCATTGAAATGGAAACAGTAATCAGTTTTTCTCTCATTTCAGAATACTCCAGTAGACTTGCTTACTTCATTGCACCAGTTGGGGTTCTTGTCTTCTGCAACGTGGTTTTGTTTATCCTAACTGCCTTCAACATTCACAAAGTGAATAGAGAAACGTCAATTTTGCATAGAGGAAATTCCACCAAGAATAAAGAAGACAAAAACAGGTACGTGCATGGACTAGAACTGATGACTTCATAAACTCTTGCAGAAACAAACACTAAACCCCCTCAGGATTACAAAATGATCTCTTTTCGTCTTCTTTTATTATAGGATGAAGCTATATATAAAGCTCTCTATTGTCATGGGCGTCAGCTGGATCCTGGAAATCGTTTCGTACCTCATCGGTGGGTCGAAGTGCATCTGGCTCTTCACGGACACTGTAAACACTTTGCAAGGTGTTTTCATATTCCTCATATTTGTCTGGAAGAAGAATGTTAAGGAACTCATGAAGAAGAGGCTGAGAAGTGTGATAAACAGGCTTAAGAAGCCATCACCCGAGATCCAGGAGACGCAAGAAGAGGATACCGAGCGCTCAACTTCCAAGTCCGGGGATACCGCCTCGACCAATCTGCCGTCCTTGGAGTTACAGAACAAAAATGCCAGCCCATAATGAACTAGTGCCGGAGTGATTGCCGGAATCGATTTCTGACTGTACCAGTATCTGGTTTGAGCCTAAGATTACACGAGCGCTACATGTAGCTCAATCTGTGGTGCGAAATGAGGGATCGGAGACGAGAGCGGGGAAACATAGGAAAGAGAAAAGGAAAGGAGGACGTACGGATAAAGAGAACAAAAATCAAGCAAGAGACTCTCATATTGTGTTTTTGTTGATTTGATTTCTCGCAAGGTCAGAAAGAAGAGCTCTGTGGGAGCTGCAGCTGCCAAACGCTCACCATTGTTGCTACGTAAAATGCCGTGGCTTATTACGACTGAATTAGTCTTGACTGTCGACTTACCAATATCTGGCATTTGCTGATAAATGTCGAAGGAAGCTTTGCGAAGTGTTTTCACTTCAACTTGATCCGTAATATTAAAATAATATGGCATGATATAACGAGGCCAGAAAACGTTTAGGTTAACACGGCACGCGACGGCTGTCGCCATTCTAAGAAGTGACATTCCAGGCTGCTCTTTTGCTGAAGAAGGCTTAGGTTAGGGTGTCGGACAAGAACATCCGAGAACTAATGTTTGCATGTGCCATGAACATATCTGGCAAAGGACGGAAACATAATTGTTAACGTGATAGAGGTATGTAACAGGTCATGGAACATGGCGTCCACGAATATTCGGCGGTTACCAACCGGAAAAAGTAAAACCCATCCTTATTCCAAATATATTTGTAGCATTCGTTCTAACCGCGATCGTTTTCTTTGTTAAATTTAAATAATAAATTATTAATTTATTATTAGAGGTGAATAGAGGTGAAAGTCCGGCAAAGGAATGGTCTTATGTTATATTGAGCACAGTTAAGCATCAGGTATATCTGAATCACGTGTAAAACGTTATCGTTAAGGAATTTACATACAAGTTAAACATTGCTGTTGTTATAATTTTTACTCATTCATGCTATTTGGAATATGTTTACTCAATCATGAGGAATTCACGCTCACTGCACTGTAATGTATGCTATTCAAATGCCATTTACAATCACAAGGTTTTAAGAGTTATAATTGTATCTATCATTTGTTGCCTAATCGTTTTCCCAGAGGGAGCGAACAAGGATTCAAGTTCCTCTGGGATTCCCGTCAAGTTAGGGATTCGTATCTCCGTCTTCTGAATTCGGTGTTACTATTGCATGTTGTCACACCCATCAGGCCCCTAAGACTTGAAATTAAAAATTATAAACAGAGATAAAAACGAAAAGTAATAATAACGCGTCATATTTCACGTTTCAATACAATGTCTTAATTGAAGACTTCTCATGGACGTTTGATTTACCTAACGTCCCTCCAAAATTTTAGACGAGGGAGGTTTTCAACTGAATATAGAATGCCAAAAAGTACACGTTTATGAAACTTACCGACGTCCCAGTGTAACGTCTTTCGTTCTTATCGTTCATGAATGGAATGCTAAAAATATTGGCAAAAAATCCAAAACAGTCGAGAATAAATCCCAAAGATTCTCTGCTTTATTTGTCTGCGTCGGATTATGGAAAAGATTCTCGTAGAAAAATGCCGTTTCCTTGGTTTCTTTACTGTTATTCTCGTTGTGAGAACGTCCATAACATGCCCGTATATTATTTCTTCATTGAATTTCCTTTATGCTGCTCTTACACGAGCTTTATTCTGTTACAAAAAATTGGGCAGGTTTTACAATGTCTCGTTTAACTGAAGGTTAACTTTAACCTACGGTTAATGCCAAAACTCAGCTGTATGACTGGAAGAAACGGATAGTAAGACAGTTTAATAACTAACGGACGTTATTATGACAGGTAAAATGTTCACATTCACTAAATATCAATCTCATTAGTTCATACAATCGGATGCGTCAATCATCTTCAAGTTACGTAAGTGTTCAAATCAGCTACTGGATTTAGCGAGATTTATAAAACCGGTCCGTTGTCAAATCAGTAATTTTGTACTTGTATAAGCACTGAAACTTAATATATCCCCTTGATATTCTAGAGTATCCACTCTTTCTTAATACCCCTTTCAATTTTTTTATATTATTCATCAACAATACTTTCCACAATCCTTCACTCGGTTAATTAAACAAATTACATCAATAATACTATGCCCAAATACGAATCCATGGTATATTGTTAACTTTTAATTAAATATTAGGCGGGGCGATTGTCGATTGAAATTATTGGAAATTAAAAAGAATTTGTTATGGTAGTACTATTGCGTACCTGTTAACCACAACTATCATTCATCTAATTCAAAATCCCAATCAAAGATATCGTTTAAATGATTGCGGTTCATCTTCATTCCCTCCATTTTGTATACCAAAGAACTAGTTTATTGAGTGAAATTAAAATTACTAGTAAGTTTTTCCCCAGTTTGTATATGGATTTGCATTTAAATTGCAGAAAATAGAAAGGGCAGACATTTGTGCATTTGCTTTTTCCCCCATTCATATTTTGAAACATGGAAGTGCCAACAGTAACAATGACTAGTCATAAACATGGGGAACTTTCGAGGAAATAGAATGGTAAAGTAGCCCGCCAAATGGATAGAAGCCAACAGTAGAAGAGGGTGCAAGCTTCGAGGTAAGATTGAAGTTTCATAAAAAGCCACTTCCCACCCTTTAAAATATAGAGAATACGGTCCGGTCGGTAAATAAATCTTATTTAATCGAAATCATGCATTCCACTCTAATACATCTTAGACAATGATCACCGTTTCCACTCTGCATTAGACTCGTAGTGTAATACGCGTATATGAGCATGGAGAGTAAGGTAAATGATTACTGAGGGGACGATCTGATTGGGTTTAGTAAGGGGAGAGGCACGCGCGATGCCATTGCAGACATGCGATCACTAATCGAGAGGAATATAGAATACAATCAGGACGTGTTTGCATGTTTCGTAGATTTCAAGAAGGCTTTCGATAGAGTGAACTGGGAAAAAGTAATGAGTATATTGCAGAAAATATGTAGGGGTAGGAGGCTAATCCGCAACCTGTACATGTCTCAGACTGCTCAGGTGCGAGTGGGGAACGGAGAGTCCGGATGGGCAGTGTTAGGACGAGGTGTAAGGCAAGGTTCCCCATTTACCGGTGCTGTTCAACGTATATGTGGAGGAAATGACTAAGGAGGCATGGGAAGAGCTGGAGGTGGGAATGAAAGTCGGAGGGGAATTCGTAAAATTAGTTAGGTTTGCTGATGACCAGGCTTTGGTTTATCAATCGGCCAAGGGGTTGCAAGCATTGCTGGGTGTACTGAAAATTCAGTGCAACAGATATGGGATGAGAATCAACATTAATAAAACACAGGTTATACGACTTTTAAGAAAGACAAAGGCTAAGCTAAACCTTAAAATAGCAGGGGAATAAATAGAGCAGGTAGAACAGTTTACGTACCTCGGAAGTGTTTTGGACCAATACGGTCAAAGTAGTAGGGACGTAAGGAGAAGAATTGCGCTAGGCAAGGAGGCTTTCTCAAGGAGGAGGGAGTTGATGACGGGGACGTTGAGTAAGGAGGTTAAGACAAGACTCGCTAAAACTTTGATATGGAGCTTATTTATGTGAAACGTGTTCACTGAAGCAGGATGATAAAAGTAGATTGGAAGCTTTTGAAATGTGGGTGTGGAGAAGAATGGAGAAATTGAAATGAACCGAAAGGAAAACTAATGAGGAAGTACTAGATATGGTAGCCGAGGTGAGGGGTTTGTTGGGAGAAATCCTAAGGAGGCAGGAAAATGGATGACGGGCGTTTTGATCGGCAGTGGGATTTTGAAGACTGTAATAGAGGGGAAAATGTAATGCAAGTGAGTAAAGGGCGGGAAAAGGATAGGGATGTAGGAAGGGATGAGGGGAGGAAGTATACAGAGATGAACAGGAGCCTGTTGTAGCAAAGGATGTTGGGTTGTTTTGTTAGAAGAAACAAAATATTTATATGGTAGTTGTGTCCATCCAAAACCTACCTTAACCAGTAGATTGCCCAATAATAATATTTATGAGGGAGAAATTACACCTGCTCCTCTCAGTTCTATATTCCCATAAATTTATGGCCCAATAATGCCCCAGACCGGACCGATTTTGTTCATAATTTTTATTTATTTTTAACAAATAGAAAATTTTCAAATATATTAATTCACAAATGGAAATCATAGATGTGAATGCGCGCAAGTGGTGGACGTGGATAGTATTTTTTATGCTTTACATTAGAATGCATGAATTTATTTTATTCAAATCAATTTTTAATATTGAAACAAAATATATTAACCAGATTCGTCGAAGAAGTGGAGATTTAGAAAGGTAGCCCGTGGCTGCTGACTGCTTCCTTGATTTCCCCTTAGAGGGGGTAGCAAAAGTCCCAAAAACCAACCTTGGATAGCGATAGGACAATGATTGTGGATCATGAAGGCGATACTGCTATTAATCGAAGACGATTTCACCTGCATAATAAAACGCACTTTCGTTTTTCCTCTGACATTACGTTTTTGGCTTCCAATTGAATCCTACAACCAATTATTATATACAACAAGTATACCCTGCGTCTCAACTTTGAGATCCAAAAATTTCAGTTCCTTATGAAGAAAATATAGAAGGATGCGTTATTCCTCTCCGGAGTAGATAGCCGCGATTGACTGAATGTGATTTTGCGTCTCCTAAGTAAAATTGTAAAAGATTTAATGTATGAACAGTTTCTCCGCGTTTTAAACAATACACAATTCTAGGACATTTAGGATGTATGTAAATATTCGCATTTTATCAAACAAAACTTAGAGTACTCAATTCATCCATTAATGAGAATTTTATTTTTCCCATTCAATGGTACAACTTGTATGTATGTATGATAGTTAAACTTTTTTCTAGATAAATATTTTAACGATTAATGACGTTATCCACACCTTCATATAATTAAATAAATATCCTACTCTAGGCGTCTACGAGTCTACACTTGAATATTCCATTCGAGTAACTGCACTGAAAGCACTCACACACCTTGCCTCTCCCGCTGCCAGGCACAATACACGGCCGATTGGGCCGAGCCCCGTATTTGTCAGAACTCATTTTCTCTATACTTCCCATCATGAGAATCTAGGGATTAATAATTTAGGTGTTTTCCCGTTGTTTTCCTATATAGTATTTCCAATGTGACAACATCACTCGATGGCCGACCCTTTGGTATCAATCGTCTGTGCAACCACCTCACTGAGGAACAGACGCTGCGTGGACGAACCCTTCGTCTGGCTCCTAACCTTCGGCCTTTCTAGCATGGGTTACCTTACCATGAGCAATTGTCACTGCTCCCGCCAGCACAGCTCTATGGGCCATTGGAACGCATAAGCCCTTCGACTACGTAAAGGTTGCACGTACAGCGCAAGGAGAAATCCTCCACTCCATGCGTATCCTTCATTCTCAAGGACAAGTTTCAAATCTACAAAAACTACGCTTCACATAAGTTTTCACTGAACTTTAATTTCAATCTTTATTTTAGATTATTAATTAATTCCTCCCGGAACCTTTACTTAACTGAAACCTTTTTTAATATCCTCGGTAATTGTCCATTTTTATCTCAAATCCTTCCTAATTACGATTCATAAGTTTCGGTCTCAGTAGGAAGAACGTAACGTTGAGTCATGAAGCATGCTAAATACGCAGCGCAAATTCACATTATTAAGAGAAAACAATCGCTGAGAAAACTGTAAATCAAAAACTTCCCAAATAAAGTAAATATTAAAATTTGGTCGGTTTTTGTGCACGTGTAACGTGCACGTAAACGATTCCACTCTGACTTTTCTACGTCCATTCAAAGCGTTCAGAACAATTCCGGGCGAACGATATTTTATGTTTTTACTTTGATTATTTTTCGAAAATTGTGGACTTTTTTCGAATTCGGAGCAGAAGGATTTACGATATGTGGCAGTATTATACTACTCCAGATCCATCTCAGTTTTACACTACGATTACTCCCATTGTTCGGTTTACTTCAATCTTTGTTTCTTTAATAATTACTTCCATTGTTTCTTTAATAATAGTATTCCTTCGCTTGTTGAAATTAAAATTGCACTTAATTGCGAACGCTTTGGATATTCCTGGAGAGTGCAGTATTTCCGGAGACCAAGAGGAAATTACTCTTCCTTACACCTGAGTCTAATAAAATTATTGTTTCTTCCAGCAATGGATAGGGAAGACGTACCTGTGAAACCATGACGTTCAACGATTCCAATCTAGGGGAAGTGGATATTTCAGATATCCGGCAGTTAATGTACAGAGGAACACGAATACCTACCGCGTGGTCACAATATTTTCACTCAACGCTAAGATTGCTACCGCTGCTACACGTTGTATATAAAGCGAAAATGTCATCTTCCGCAGGTAACATTTAACCGAAATACTCAAACTATTAATTTTGGCGAAAATGTAGCCAATAGATGAGAAATACTACATGTACTCAGACTACGCCTAAAAGAATAACTGTCTCTCAATATATTTATACCATCTTATAACCAATGGTTAAATAACATTTAAATACGTTAATCGCCAGCCAAATTACTTCAATCTTTGTAAATAATAGATCAGGTTGAAAAATAGATCAGCACATGGTATAGAAGAGACTCCACAAGAAATATTTTGATTGTATGAAATAAAATGTGAATGCAATAAAAACATACAAGACAAGCTTCGTGAACGACACAAAAAATATCACACAGCAAACACAATATTGAAGACGACGCATCATGTAACAATACGCAATTTGTTTATTCAAAAATACAACAAACAATAAGAGTATACTGGACACGGCAGAAAGCATTTTAAATCACAAGCACAAGAATGGCTTCTTACACGCAAATAAACCTTGTGCTCCTTGACCTTTATGACCTCAACTTTCTCCTTCTTCCACCTCACCGCAACCCTTCCACACGACTGTTGTCAAATCTTTAAGCATCTTTCTTCTCCGCTGTTAAAATTTCTTCTCCTAATTTTAAAGAAGTTAGATCGCCCTGGAGACTGACTAGTGTTCCTAACGTATCGTTAGGAACACTAGCATGACTAGCACGAGCATGACTGGCTGTTCAATACGCGAGCTTGCATCTCGAATTTTCAACTGCCGCCGAGTGTGCATGACTATGACAAAGCAAAAATTATTTTGCAATCTAGAGATCTATGGTAATTGGGAAAGAATGACAGCATTCTCGCTTCCAAGCGTATATCGCTCTCGTGATCAACCTGTTGGTAAGAGTTGAACGGTTTTGAGTATGGACCTTTCCCGGTAAAAAATCTGTGGTGTTTGAATAATTGTATGCCTCAATGTCTTATTTAATAGTGATTTTGCTGCGCCATTCTTCAATTGCAAGAAGAAAATTCCGTCACTCCTGTGCCCAACCTCCCCTGTGTTTGCCATGTGGGTTGGGAGCGTTAGCCTAGTGACTGGAAGGCCCTGGTGCCACCTCCAGATACCCTTAGCTGCACAGCAGGGATTTGATTTCTTGGATACCGAATCTTACCGGAAAGTTAGAGGCGGCACAGGAAAGGAATTGACCCTCTTCCTCCCCTGACATGAAGGGTAAATTTTAGATACTGCAAGGCTCAGCACAAAGCGAGTGCAAGCCTCACCTACCAAAACCAAAATGTTGATTACTGTAGTCTGGGTTGGTCTCTGGATACTAGGCATACTATTAGTCAGTCAGTGATTTTGAAAGGGCACAATGCCTCCACCAGTGAGGTGAGATGGAATGATTATTGAAGGAATAGTTATACAGTAATATTATAAACAGTGGAGGGGAAGAGTGGCAACAATGGGTAGCAGTATTATTGAACAAAAAGGTAGGAAGAAGAGTGGTGAACACAGAGCAGATGTGTGATTAGCATAGATAAAACCTAAATAAAAACCAACAAACTTGGTTCTTGTTCAGATTCGCAAGGAAGTATTAAGAGAGAGAAGTATACAGTGAGTATGATTGACTAGAGGAAGTGTAGGCAGATGCTCCTTGAAGAAAGTATTTGATAGTAATGTTCAATTGAATGTGGTGCTGAACAAAGGGAGAGAGGGAAGAGAGATAGGTTAGTATGGGCTAGGAATAATGAATGACAAATGGAAGCCAACAATACAATTTTGAAAAAGAAATGGTTTTATTATAATTTACACCCAATTTAAACACCGCAGTATACAGCGCGAATGAATCTTTGAAAGGTGTAAAATACAAGGGGAGAGAGGGAGATATCAGTAGCATTATGGCATTTAGGCACATGTTTACAGACAGATAATCAACTAACACAGTTTCGCACGAGAAGATGATTCAGATCATAATTTAGTCATCATAAAGTGTAGCGTCGAATTTGAAAGAATAAATAGGTAAAGAAAGTGAAAAAAAATGGAATGCTGAAGATTTAATTGGGATGAAAAGGAATGAGTACCACAAGACC
This sequence comes from Hetaerina titia, assembly GCA_037158775.1. Lineage (NCBI taxonomy): Eukaryota > Metazoa > Arthropoda > Insecta > Odonata > Calopterygidae > Hetaerina > Hetaerina titia. The sequence continues at coordinate 87,025,182 of CM073771.1, read as the reverse complement.
GTTGAAACAATTCCAAGGGGTCTCATTCAGAAGAAGAAAGATGGGAACATCTCTAAAAGAAGACACAACTCAAGTTCCAAATGAAACGATAGGAAAAGTAAATAAACAGTTTGAGGAAGTTATGGATTGCAGAAAAGTTGATCAGGAATAGGAACGAGAGAAGAAAAATGAAGAATGCAAACAGAATCCCAGAGTTGTGAGGAGTGGAAGAACCACCTCCAGCACTGTGTGGCTTCAGAAGGAAGTAATTTTGAGGGTGACAATATATAATTGTAATTCTATTTGAATGAAAAAAAAATCAGTCTCATTACTTAATTTACAGACCTCATACATATGTATAACATATTGTGACTACCCAAGATCTATGCAAGTTACAATAACTGCATATTATTTGTGCATAAATAGTACCTCGACAATATGCTATTGTGTACCCTTTAATCAATCTGAACGGAAACCTTGACAAAAATGTTAGTTTTGATTAATTATCCAACACTGCACTACGTAAATATTTGTCCAAAATAAACCACTTACCTCTAAGAGAAGATTCTACGCTTGCACTTCATTTTTGACCAACAATGCTATCCAAAAATTGAAATTTCCCTGGATGAAATTCTGATCCTGCCAGGATGAAATCCAAGGGACTTGTCCTTCTGCTGCAATTAAGGCATAGAACATTATATTATTCTAAAAATGAATATGTATTGGATATATTTCAGATTAACGGCACAACTACGTTAGAAGGACAATTGACTTGGGAGGAACCCACTGATTATGGATGAGATGATTAAAAAGTTAAGATGAGAGAAGGAAATGGATGAATGTAAACATTGAGTTAGGCAGAAGGAAGTACAAAGAACTGTATTATAAATTGAGACAGGTAACAAACAGGCCAAAAGAAGTGTAAGCCCCTCTTCAATTCCACGCTCCCTCCAATATATCTAACAGGCCCATCCTATTTCTACTGCTTCCTTGCACATCCAACATTCTACCCTTTATCACAATCTTCAACATACAATTGCCAATCAAAATGCTTTGCATCCATCTTTCATGCTCCTTTGGATTTCTCCCAACAATCCTCTCTCCTCCATCATGCGTAGAACTTACTAGCTAGTTTTCCTTTCTGTCCATTTCACATTCCCCAACCTTCTCCAGTTCCACATTTCAAAATCCTCAAATATACAAATATCATCTCGCTTCAATGACCATGTTTCTGCACCATACAAAACCACGTTCCTTTTCAAAGTTTTGACAAGCCATTGCTTAACATCCTTACTCAACATCCCTACCATCAGTACCCTCCTTCTGAAAGCTGCTTTTCTTAATGCAATCCTTCTTCTTATATCTCTTCTACCTTAACCATTTTGATCCAAAACACAAGTCAGGGCTTGGGAATATAGTAATGTATAGTGCCTAGGTCTAACAAAGACCAGCCTTTCATGTCATGGCCAACTATTTTCTTATGCAATTGTAATGGAATTGTTAAACATATCTATCATGCCAAGTGTGTAAAATGGTGGAATACTGCTGAAAGGGTAATTGGCTCCTTCGAGAGTACATTTACCAATAAAAAACACATGTTTTTTAAATTGAATATAGAAGTCCATCAAGTCTTTAAATTTTGAAACATACAATTGATTGATGCATAATGGTAGTTTTCGATGTGATTATGCAGAAAAAACCGATTTTTAGAGTAAGTTCTCATGAATCCCCTATTAACAACGTAGCATAATTGTGCTGATAGAGATAACAAACAGCACATATGCAGGTGCATGGATCACCAAAACTTCCTCCAAACCAAAGGACAGAAAGCCTCCCAGGGCCCAGTACCACCCCATAAAACAAAAATTGATGTAAGTAATGCTAGATAATGTACATTCACTCACAATACTAATATGAATGTTCTCAGAAGTAATTGCACTTAAATTAAAATACACTATCTTTCAGTTGATTACTGCCATCACAAGGGTAGATGAGAAAATCCTCAGGGTTACTAATTGGCTTCTTAAGGGGGTCATCCATACTAGGATAACATCCTCTACATAAATATTTCTGAGGAGGATTTGAATGCTTGCTTTTTATCATTATCACCTCATTTTTTAATTTACTTCTCAAAATTTGTATGATGTAGATATATACAATAGCAGGTGAGTAAGCATTCTGGAGGAAATACAGAAGTCTTCCAAAATCTAGAGACTTCATAAAGGAGTGATATTTGCACACGCCATTATTACTGGGGGTTTCATGGCATTGGTACCATGAAAGTATAGCATACCAGGGTGCCCTTAAACCCATCTCCAACTCAGCATGGAATTTCAAGGTCCATCCTTTAAAAGCGTAAGTACTTACATTTGCTTCATGACCCAGTGCTGTTAGTTCCTTGATTCCCTTCTCTGCTCCACAAAATGTTATTTAACTACTAATTTGAAATCCCTTTTGATTACAAACTCACCTTGGCACTACCTATCAAAATATTTACCCCTAAAGTCCTGTATTTATTAAGTCTCAATATACAATTTTGTTAAAATCAGTAATCCCATAGCTTTCAAGTCAATTTTGTCCAACTGCATTCATCATATACTAAATTACTGTTCTCTCATTTGTTCCTAAGAATACTCACCAACCTAATAATCTTAAAAAGGCAGCTCAACGACTTCTTATTCATTATGTGACACATCCTCACTCTCAGGGATTTCACTAATAGTAATTAGTTCCCTGAACTTAGGATTTCATCTTTACAATGGTGCAGTTATATCTACAAGTTAAAAATTATCATTGAATCATGAATGGCTGCCACACGCACAGCAAACTCTTCATGTCCCTGCTTACAAAATCAATAACCTTGTACCATCCAATTTGCACAACAATCATCTATCTGTGATCCAGAGATTCCATAATTACTACTTGCCACACATTAATTTTTATGTTTCAAACATGTGTTTGTTTTGATCAATTTTTATCTTCTGCAGAACTCATTGTTTTCCACCAGTGGTCATTTCTTGTTCCTGAACTGTCGTCTCCTACCTCATTATCATCCTTCCCTTCACCACCACCACATTCTAATACCCCATCACTATCAATTTTTTCCTTCCAGGAACACCTGCAATCATTTCCACTAGTTGATCATATACCCTATCGACTTCTACCTTCTTGTGATTGCTTAGTAGGATGTAGACATGACCAAATTCGTTGGTTCAGTTTTTATTTCTAATAATATTCTAACAGTTATTTACTCTATGCATACTAAACTTCTTCCTACCTTTTTTATTCAATATTAATGACACCCCTCGCTGTCTCTCATTCCCCACTGTATATTACTCTATATCTATCACACCAGTAATCACTCAATTATCCTTCCATCTCATTGCACATAGGCCTAAAATATCCATATTTCCCATCCATAATAGTCCTAAATTCCAAGTCTTTGATCTAATTGGTTTGGCCCTCTTCTGCCTTTTCTCCTCTGCTGCTTCTGTCAGTTCTGCTTAACAAGGATGATGATGACAACAGCAGCATTGCCTCTTCCACAGTCAATTATGACAAACTGCCTGCCTATCAGGCTGGGTTCCATAGTTCCCAGGACTCTTTTATGTTCTTGTATATGATAAGATTAAGGGATAAATAATCAAGGTTGATTCCCATTACATTCATCAACAGTGCTTTTAACATAAAACCATCGCTAGCATAGATGCCACAGTAGTTAACCTGAAGCAGTTTGATAGGTGGCAGAGCTCACCTAATACTAAGGCCAACAGCTTGGGAAAATCTTGGGTATACACAAGGAATTCCTAAGAAATTAACCGGGGTTCCCCAGTCAGTAGCCCAGGTTTACCACTAGACTACCACATCTCCCCAAGTGAAATTTATGAACAAGAAGAAGCTTGGAGGAAAAAATTGGTTTTGAAGGATAAAGGAATTAATAATACCTAAAACCAGATTCACTAACAAACAAAAAGGCACATGAGGAAAATGTAAGGAGGTTAGGGAGATACCAGACAGATTAAGAGGTAGATCCAGCATCACCTATTTTCACAATTACATAGGGTTTTCACAATTTTTGTACGAAAATCCAGTGGTTAAAAAAGGTAATCAAAATTCTAGGGAGAATAAGGGAAGGAGGTTGACTATGTTTACACTGTGAAAGCTTCTATCAGAAAAAAAGAATTCACAATAGGAATTAGATTATGAAGATGTAATTGACGAAAAAGGGATAGAAAGAGTGAAGGACACTTGGGAAGATTTTAAAGGCTGATGTGAACAATAGATGTTGCAAAGTAAACAATAGAAATGGTTTGTGCAAAATAAGAGACAAAGTTTAGTACAAAGTAAGTAAAATTGATTAGAGAAACGTAATGGGATCAGTAAGAATGTGAACTTTAGTTTGGGAACAGAATATACAAAGAATTAAATACTACAATCAAGCAAAAATGTTGGGCAGAAATGCAGTGCAAAGATAAGGTGGAATATGAGTATCAGAAAAGTGGTATCCCAAAACAATCTCCATCACCCTGCTGCAAAGTTTCCTCCATTTGGTGTAGATTCTCAATGTAATATGGAAGCATAATTTTAAAAAAAATAGAGTGATGGAAACTATAAGAGATAAGAAATTAGATAATTTTGATGAAATGTATTCAGGTAATGGACACCAAGTAAATGCAAAAACTTCATGATAAATATATTAGACAAGTATATTTAGATAGCTTGATTAATTGACCATCAATAAAAGATTAGCTGAGAGGGAAACTGAATACTCACTCCAATATGCAATATGATAATGTATGCGAAATTACTAGTACAGAGCTAGACTAATCAAAATCAATATAATGAATTATTTTTTAAAGAAAATAATTTTTAAATTAAAATACTTTTATTTAATCATAGAAAATATTAATCAAACTCCAAATAAGGCTTTTGAAAAATTCAATTTTAGAAACTTGGTTCTGTACCTAATTCTGTATTTCAAAATATTTATTTTTGTCCCCGCATGGTTTGTGAGTTTGAGCATAGAAATAGATGAACAGAATAGATTGGGTACTTGTAAAGTAATGGAACCAAATAAGAAGATTTCATGAGGAAAACAAGGGGAAATCAAGATATTCAAATAAAGAGGAATGTTATGAAGAACTGTCATGGAAATTGATTGCTTTAAAATTCTACACTGAAATACTTACGATTCTGGGCAGCTCAATTAAATATTTCCAAACCACAATTTACATGAATCACCCTTCTGGCATGAAATTCTTGTCTTTATTTGGGGGGGTTTTCACACCATATTTCAGAATTACTAAATGCGAAATACGTGACAATACGAGTAAAATGTAGGTTTAATGTACAATTCTGGTGAATTGACCTCTATTCCCCAAGTTTACCCATGAATTACCCATAAATTCTTCATTTGGATTTTAAATATGCATGTCAATATGCTGATTTTAACAAAAACAATTCCAAAGCTGCAAATGAATTGAAACAGCTGCAAATATTATTTTCGCAGTACTTAATGGCCGATCTGTAAATTTTATCACTTTTAGTATACCATTAACTCCTTATAATGATGATAATATTTTTGTACTTTAATCACAACTCTTCCAAATGTTTTCAAGTTATAAACTAAATAACTAAATCTAACAAGAAATAACTATGCAGTAGTCATACATACACTATGACCATCATTCTTTGAATATGTCCTTTAAATTTATATCAGTAATGGATTGACTTCCTTCATCTTGTTTTCCTCTGGCACTCCTAAAGCTGGACACAATAGTCTCTTTGTGTAAGCCTCCCAAATCCTTTTCATTCACATTTATGTCATCTTCTGCCACATTTGCCACGCCTCGGATATTTCTTAGTCCCATCATTTCTATAGCCTTATCAAATATTTCTCCTTCATCATAACTCCCATTTAACTTCAGCGAATTGTAAGTCTTGATAAACTGCTGACATTTAGTTTCGGTTTTCAGGTCAGCTAAGTTTTCTCTGTTACGCCCACCGTAGAGTTTATGGAATTTCCTGCAAAGGACAGAAAGTACAATCTTACAACAAAAGTTTCATTTTTAACGAAATTCAATAAAATTAAGAAATAGCAAAATGGGTTGAAACAATATCAGGATATGTACTTACGCTCTCACTTCATCTTCAGGGTAGAAGATTTTCCTCACCGGAACATCCTTGGCTGGTCGATCGAACCTTGGTTCTTCAATTGGTGGAAACCGTTTGTACAGCTCAAACCAAATTGGCTTATCGTCTTCTTTCAGGGCACCAGATCTAATCAATCCATTAACCCTGAAAATAGCCAAACATGTATTGCACAGTAATTAATTGTCCTGGAAAACACCGATACTTAGACTAAAACACAAAATCACTCCAAGAAGATAGAATTAAGTAAGGAAACAAAGAACAAATACTAATAACAATGTTTATCGATCCTTTAGGTTACATATACATGGCATAGAACTATAACAACGTTACAAGCATGGACACAAATCATAGTCTCATTTGGAGTTTATCCTGCTATTTTCCAAACATTTTTTCAAAAGAATACAACGGCCTTCACAACAAGAAAATGCCCGATAAACTGAAGATGAAAACTAACATACTAACCTGGTAAATATAGTTCCGATTTTTTCCAATCTACTCCAAGCCATACTTGCAAAAATACGAGTTTGCCGCAATGGTGAACACACTTATTCCACTTTATTACTGCACAGTCTTACTGATGTTACTCTCATTTATTTGGAGGCATACGTACATAATTAAAACGAATATGTACACTTCAAAATTACTTACTTTTGCGACAGGCCATGCCGCAAATTACTTGTTCGCCAATTGAATAACGAATTGCGTCAAGTGGTGCCACTACCCGTGTGTAAAGGAGGGTGAGTGAATTGAGTGTAGGTATTTGTGACAAGTTTTAAGGGTTTAAAAATGGTGCCAGAAGATAAAATTAAAGCAATTGGAAGTGTGCTTAATAATCCTTCGAGGCCTTTGAAGGAAAGGTTCCGAGCCCTTTTCACCTTAAAAAATTTGGGGGGTTCCGTAGCAATCACTTGCATCGAAAAATGTTTTTCTGATGATTCAGCTTTGCTAAAGCATGAACTAGCATATTGTTTGGGACAAATGCAAAATGAGGATGCAATTCCAATACTGGAGTCTGTACTGCGAAATAAAGACCAAGAACCTATGGTGCGGCATGAAGCTGGTAAATACATAAGTTAACCTTGGGTAACATTATTGCATTTGAATTGTCTTAGTATTCTCATTGTATTGTCTTTGTATATGCATGTAATTTTTACAGGAGAAGCGCTTGGCGCTATCGGGGGTCAGAATGTGATTCTCATACTTGAAGAATTTGTCAAGGATAGTTCTCCAGAAGTGGCTGAAACCTGTCAGTTGGCAATAGATAGAATAAAGTGGAAAGAGAGTAATAACAGTAATCTCGTCAGTGACACGTTATCGCAAAATCCCTTTGACTCTGTGGATCCAGCTCCTCCGGCTTCGGAAAAAGACATACCACATTTAGAGTCCGTTTTATTGGATGACAATAAATCTCTTTTTGAACGATATAGAGCTCTCTTTGCTCTAAGAAATCTGAGGTCCTCCGAAAGTGCTCTCACCATCGCTAAAGGTATTTCCCGGGAGTTTAACAATAATCTTTAATTAGTACTTGTAACTCTGAACAACTATTGATCTATATTTTAGATTTTGTTGAATGATGAAATAGATCCCAAGTTATTTGTTTAATGTATGCTTACTGAGTGAAGTAAGTGTTGATGTAATTGGAAACTTTAAAGGAATTTTCTTCCTCATTTTCAAGATAAATACTTTAAATATGTTTGTAGTAGTAAGTTTACTTTCAGCCTAATGGCACATATTTGTCGTATCTTATTCACAGGAATTTTTCAGATGCTCTTTTTTGTGAATATCTAGTGTAGTAACGTAACGTAAAATTTAATTTTGAGTTTCCTCCCTTTAAGGTTTGAAGGGTGGAAGTGCTTTATTCAGACATGAAGTTGCCTTTGTTTTGGGACAACTGCAAGATCCTCATACTATCGATTGCCTGAAGGAAAACCTTGCTGATCTTACAGAAAATGAAATGGTCAGTATTTTCTGAGATTTTCGCTGCATTTCCTGATCTGTTACTGTAGTACCCACATTTACCAGTTTTCTTGCATGATAGTCATAGAAACAATTTGAACTGCATTATTATCAATGTATTGCTTAAATTAAAACATTAAGCCCATTGTTTATTCAAATAGTTGAAGATCTATGAGGATTTGTCGTTTGGGCGTATAAACTATGCCTTCTAAATATTTTAAAAAAATTCAAAGGTGGGGTAGGGTCCATCTAGGACATGGCAGAGGACTTGAACATTGTGGTGATATCTAGTAGTATCTTGGATTTAAATGAATTATTATTTCTTATCAGTAGTAGTGTGCTGAGTTAGGGTAGGTTTTGATGGACCCAGACACTACGTTCTTTTCATTCAAATGAAAGGAACGGCTTATGACAGGAAGACATGGAGGTCCACCATAAGTAAATTTGTCGAGCTGTGGAACAACTACTGATGATGAGACACTACATACTGCTGTGCTCCTAATCCCCAAGTAACAAGTCAAAATATCCCTAACCTCTATGCTACATATTACAATGACTTGCTTCTTTAGCGCTGCATATTCACATCCCACAAAATTCCATACAAAGTATGTATTCCTTTCCTTCTGCTTCAATGATTTATAAAAATAGGACAAAGCATAACTGATTTTAAAAACTTTTGGTATTTATTTTATGAAATTAGCAAATTTTAGGATTTTTTTTTAAAACTAATTTAACCGTACCATTGAAAAACCTTTCCTTATTCCATTCCACTTGCCCCAAGAAATTCCTTTTCACCTAAAAGTAAACTATTTCTATAAGAAGTGAAATGGTGTGCTGCACCTTAAGCTGCCTCATCCTAGTGAGAATGAGAAAAATAATGCAGAATCCAGGGAAATAAAGTATGCACTGACACTGGAAAAAAACCACCTAACTGATGAGAATTTCCATTGTAAAAAGGTTCACTTTTGAGTACTATTGTTCAATTTTCTTGGTTTGCTTTACAGGTGCGGCATGAGTGTGCTGAAGCTCTTGGATCAATTGCAACTGAGAGTTGTGTTGAGGCCCTAAAACTTTACCTTTCGGACAGTAAAAGAGTTGTGAGAGAAAGTTGTGAAGTGGCTCTAGACATTAGCGACTATGCCAAAAGTCCTGAATTTCAGTACGCTGATACCTTGTTGATGGTCTAAATAATTTTGAATGTATCAATAAATAATTTTTTACTGTGGTAAACCATTGAAATTGTTCTTATTTTATTCAGCTATTCTATTTAGTTTTTCATAATTTGAAATAGATTGCGGAATGATTAATATGGCTTCAGTGAAAACATTTGTTTTAACTCGTGGGTATTTAGAACAGGTTAATTTGGGAAAAGGTGTAGAAAAGAACAAAAGTAGTGTTTCTTGAACTCTTTTCCAAACCTCAAATGTCAGTCATTTACAAATTTCCAATTAACTGCAGGATATGCTGCAAGATGGAACTTTTAATGGATTCGTGCACTAATGCACATTGCAATGCAACGATTTCAAGGTGTAAAAATCATTCGCCTGTATCCCAGTAAAGTCAAATGATTTACACTTCATAAATGTTGAATGTCAATCTTTTAGTAATTGTATCTCAAAGGTTCAGTTAATGTAGTAGTTGTGGGAACAAAAAATTCCTTAAGGAACATCTCAGCAACCTCAGTTTTGTTCAGAAAATGGACCAAAAGTTTTCTAATTTTTATTCATTCCTACAATCTAAATTGCTAGTAAGTCAATGTTTCTTTAAACTTGGCAATCAAATGGTCAGTTTAAAATGTGAGTAATATGAAATTTTAAAAGGAAAATAATGTATGAAGGCTTCTAATGTGATCAAGATCACAAAGATGTTTTTGATCCTGTTTTGCAGCACTGCAGGGTAAATATTTAACCATTTAATCTCTCAAGAATTGAAATATTGGTAAGTCACAAGCAGTACACCAGTAAGGATACTGTTTTAAACAATTTATTCCCAAATAGCTATACTGACTACCAGTGTTGACCAAGTAGAAGTCCACTAAACTAAAATTTATCATTATTTTCAAAATCCCTCATATTCTCATTTTTTCTTCGAATCACTGATTTTATTTCATTTGGATGGAGGACACAGCAATAGAATTTGAATAGAATACAGAGTCCTTTATTGCCCAATTTATGCCAAGGAAAGATTCAAGCTGGAAGCTATCTTCGGATATTTGCATAATGTCCAACAAATTGGGAAGTGTGTACACAAGGAACTGATTAGGAAAATTTTGGATAGATTTATCAACAAAAGATTGTGGGAATGGGGAGAACGACGGAAAGGAAAGGCTCTTATATTTTGTAAAAAATTAACGAAATTGTATTGGGGGTTTAAAAATAAGGTACCCCAAAAAATTGAAACAATAAATCGCCTGGTTCTAACCGAACGGGTCAAATTATTATTATTCTACCTTCAGCTTCCAGCTAATACCAATCTATCTCTGGGTATCCAGAGTCCCAACCCATCCAAGTTTCTCTGGAAGCTATTGTAATTCACTTTCACAATAAATAATTTAGCCTTGCTGAAGAAGTAAAATTATGTGTCAAGAACAAGTGGCATAAATCACTCATAGATCAAATATTTTTTCTCTGTTGGTTAAGTTTGTTAAGAGGGTACCAATTAACCTACCCATGGTAATATAATTGATATTATTTTTGGGATTTTTTTACCTGATTAGTTGATAGCAATAGATGTAGCATTAAGCAGCATCTGTATAGACTTTTGGACTCTTTTGGAATGAAATAGTATTCAAAGAAAATGAGGTCTGGAATGGTAAAAAAGCTCATACACTTAAGTATAGGTTTCCAAAATGTGAAAAAAGTTGGAACTCCATATTTCAGCCATGAAAATTTGGAGAGAAAAACAGAATTTTGTTTCATCTTGTGCTTATCACATCTCTGGTTAATGAAAATGTATTGGGAAAGCGTTAATGCTGCATTAAATCTGTAGAATTCATTCAGTTTTAGCTGCTAAAGAACTAGCTTTCCATTGCTGTTGCAGAACATGCAGAAAGGACCTTATTCGGGAAACTTTGAAAAAAGATAAAACCTTTAATACTAGATATGCCTCTGGAAATACAGTATATAGTCATCAAAATCATTCTTTTACTTATTTATCAACCAAACCTTGGTTTATATTTCATAGCCACAGAAGTGTGTCCCGTTAAATTAAAAGATACTCCATAGTCTCAATCCCAAAATTAAGATGACTATCAATCTAACCATAAAATTACAAAACCAATACTCAACTTAAAATTATCAGAAGGTTATCTTCCTCACTAACTTGATATTTTCCCTCGCCACTCTATCCATAAAAAGGGTGCAGTCAAAATCTCTCATTTTTACCATCCTCTCTCTCTCTGTAGTTTGTGCTCTCAGACATTTTTGAGGCCAGTATACTGGCGGATAAAATTTTCTGGAACATAATCAAATAATTCAACAAACTCAACATTGCCTTAGGAAATCTAGATTCACCACTACTGCACTCTTCCAATTTATTAATGAGCTGAACACATGTTTCAATGAGAACTATCATTCACTGGGCATATTCCATTAGCATAAAACAGTTTTTGACAGCATTGGTCACAATATATTGTCAGACAAACTCAAAAGTCTGGGTGTTAAAGGTAAACCCCTCAATGGTGGAAAACAGATATTAACATAGTTAAATATATTCATCATATTGTTGCAACTGGTATTTTCTTAATAAAGTCTATGTGCTGGAAATCATATGAGGTGTCCTAGGCCATTTACTTTTATTTCACGAATGATGTCATTCCTGTCTAATATAAAAAAATCAGCTCTTGTTAAATCAGCTTGTTCCTCGGTTGGATCAGTGGATATGAAAACTTAGAGTGCCAATAATACTTTTTAATCATTAACATTTCAAGTACTAAAACTACATATCTCCTCAAATGTCACATGAAAGAGAGAGTGTACTCTTTCCCAGAATTTATTCGGTACAATGCTTCACCTACAGCATCATCTGATGCCGTATCATGGTGAATTCATACTGAATAAATTCTGTGGAAAAGTACTTTCTCTCTTTCAGTACATTTTCCCACCATGGCTCATTCCACTCCAATAACACTTAAGATAATAGAGATGTAGACATCAAAACTTTCATTCCAGCCTGACCAAAATGACCCACATTTTTACATACTCATGACACTCATATTTACAACCATCTGCTTCTGAAACTGAAAAGCTTTTGGCTGAAGAGAAATGCAATAGAGAATTGAAGATTTACCTTCTGGAGAATATTTTCCAGCACCTCAGCATACCTTAACTGTTAATTTTATATATAAGTGTGTCTGTGTTTTATTTTTTGATGCTCTCCAATGTCTGTGTAACCTGATGGGATAAAGAATGTACAGCTATAACATAATATTCTGAGAGCAGGAAAGATAAACTGGATGTTTGGAGGAAGCAATTCATAGTGAAAAAGAAAAATACTTTGCTCTCCCATACACATTTTTCATATGCATGAACTAGGTTTTGAGTTACAAAGTCATCATTCGGTGATCTGTTGATGAATTTGTGAGTCAAAACCTAGATCATGCATAGTAAAAATGGGTGTGGAAGTATAAAGTATATTTCTTTTTTGGCAGAAAAGACTTATTACATTAGATTTGGTATTTTTTGTCTTTTGGAAACTTTTCAAAGTCTCACATAAATGAGCTTTAAGGAAAATACATGAAACAATAATCTGAATTTGCTGTTGCCGTCTTTTTCTCAGGTTTTCAAAGCACAGCTAACTTCAGCTCTAGTTCGTTTTCACTGTTCCTTCTACAAAGTCTATTATAACTTGTTTTACAACATTCTGTTGCTAATAGACTTTTAACTGAAGGCATTGGATTTAAAAACATTAAATGAACCAAACTAGAGCATTCAAAAAGTTGGTATAAAATTAAATTCTATAGAGGATTGAGTAAAACATTTCAATGAAAGAAAATATGCAAACAGGCCTACATTTCATTTCAAACTTTGGATGAAACAAACTTAAAGAGTCAAACTTGGCCTCTTTTAAGACAACCATCTAGAAAGCATGTAGTTGAGAAGTACAGTAAGTGAAAAAGTGATGGGAACATGCTGCTCCTCATTTTAAGTGTAAATATTCATCCCAGAAAACATTGAATGAAATATGGAGAAAAGTCATGTGGTTCATGAAAAAATGTCCTGAATTGCAGTCACACAGGTACTTAAACATTTTAGATGGTAGCTCCTGAAGATAAAAAGACTCAATGCTGCAACGAACTTTTTCAAAGTTACCATTCAAACACTTTACTTACAACATCAAGGGAATAAGCCCAGTCTTACAAGGCATCTTCAGATCACAAAATAATGACAGGAGTATGAGAGAACCTTTTGGAGCAGATTCATTCAAGGGTTCTTTTAGCCAATCATTTCCCAGACTTATTCCATTCCTCTTATTGTTGGTGAACCAATACTCCTGTCATGCCCCCTGGAAGGATAGATGATTAGGGAAACCAAATTGTTCACTTAATAGAGGGGGGGAGGAGTTGTGCTGATTAACGGTATGAGTTCGGCACATTCTTTTGCCTTATTCTGTACAGAACACTTTTTTAATATATTATCTCCATTGGAATACAAACTTTTGAAATTTACATCTGCTTAAGAAATAAGATGTTGGAGTTCATGTGCATATATAATCGATTCTCTTACCTTCTCATCCAGTCCCTCTTCTGTTTTACCAAATAACTACTAATTTAAGTCTTCATGAAGTTAGCCTGTCAGTAGTATTGATTACTCAAAGGTAACAAAGCCAAAGACTGTGTATTGATGAGATAAAACCACTTTACAATGCCATTAATTCCAGTATCACATTTTCACCAGGCTTGAAACTTCTAATTATACCTGTATGTGATATGAAAAGTGTCTTATAATAAAAAATAAAATTTTGTAATACTAGGAGCTGGAAAATAATCATATTTCCACATATCCTTCACTGTCAAGAACTAGGAAAATAATTATTTTTTAAAATACACTGGTTTCAACAAGCATGGTAATCAGCTGAAGTTGAATAAAAAGAGATGTTTCAGGCGTGATATGGTGGAATATCATGATTAATTAAAATTGGCAATTTTCCACAAAAATAAAAGCTGAAAGTTGATTACCAGGCTGGTGGATACTGGTTAAGAGTAGATATAGCTCACTTTACACTAAGGCCAATTGGATGTGAGATTCATACATTTAAGCTAGAGGGGTAAGTTTCTTTCCCTGTGATCTATGATTCCCCATGGACATCAGGTACCTGAAAAAAAGCATGCAATGTGAGTTAAGCTATGTTCAGATACATCACATGGATTGGAAACTTGGCCCTCTGGCCACTAGCCAAACATTATTGACTAGGCTATCATATCATAGATAATAGGCACACAGGTACTTTCATGAAAAGTACAAGAAACTGTCAGTTTGACTGGAAAGAAACTGATATTACCATACCTTGCAGGAATTTTGCTCCAATTATGAAACATGAAAAGAATCAAATTGGACATTTGGAAATTTTATTGCTTTACTTTAGGTTTTTGAACAATGAAGAGAAAAATAAAAGTTTACAATTTAACATCACAAATAGAACTAATTCCAATGCAATAAATTGAATTAGTATTTTTTTTTAACCAGTTGCACTGTGGAGCTTGGAAAGAGTTTTTTTTTTTACTTAAAGCAGCAGATGAGAAGACATTTTATTCGACAGACACACCCTTCCTTACACACTTAATATTTCAGAGTTAAAAAACTGCCTTGAAAAATGGACTTTTTTGGGGCATGATTTGGAGGCATTTAACAATATTCACCAGCTTTCACAACACAAGAGTACCACTGACTTTTGATTTATAAAAATATTTTAGTCATAAAATGTTACCTTCAAGTTCTTTACACAATAGAATATCTGGATACAATCAATTTATCCATTACAAACAGCTTATAATTAAATTAAAAGAAAGAATAAAAATTCATGTCCATTGCATCCAGATTAATTAGCCAAAGAATATAAGTTTTAACAAGGAAAAGGCATTATTTTCTAACAAATGTTGCAATAATTGAGTCATTATCCAGTCTTAATGAATTCAGGGTTTCCATACTCTTTTTCTGTTTTAGCTCCCCCTTTACTCTCAATTAAAAACAATTCTGTAGTGTGCTATTTTTGATTAGTGAATAGAATAAAATTTATAAATTTTAATTTAACATGAATTCTCTCCCCCCCCCCATTGATCACACTATTATAGCATCAACCCTCATCTCCTTTTTCCTCACATGATGTGAAATAATTATGAATGATGCCTCATTTTGTCAGTTTCAAAATGAAAAGTGAATTACATGAAAGATTACTACAAATGTTGCTTTAAGTTGTACCCAATAAATCCCCAAGTTTGGTAACATGCTTAAGCCAGCCACTTTGAATTTTAAAGATCTACGTAAAAAATTGGGAATTACAGTAGCCAGAGCAAGAATCGGTAAACTTGGTGAAGCACATGCTAAAATCTTATTTACAATCTACACATAAGGCAATACTCAAAACACATATACAATAATGTAATTCATACCATATACAGGGAAGTCTTTGGACTGGTACATTTTTTACAAAAAGGCACAAATTTCACATATTTATGTACAAAAAGCATCCATTTCCATAATTTAAAGAAGATAAGCAAAAAATATCTACATGTAATACATATATACACTCTTTTTGCAGCAAGTATTTTCCTATCACCACTGGATAGTTAAACTTCAACAAGCTTTTTCAGAGACCGAACAATAAAATTCTTTGACAAAGCTGCAAAGGTATCTAGAAGGAAGAAGTAAACCAAAAAAATTTGTTTATTTGACAAAAATGTTCACACCATCACTTGGGCTAATGATGAATTAAAGCGTCAATGTGTCATTACATACCTGGATGAATTGACAAACATTGCCAGGGAGTTAACATGAAATGGGTATTTGGTTTATCAAAGTTGAAAGGATGAACACAAGTGGAACATATATAAGAATCTCAATCAACACCACATCTGCTTTTCAAGAAACAGTGCATTGCATTGACTAACTCCTTTTCTCCTTAAAGGAACATGAAGCAAACCTTTCAAAGGTTTGTGGTGCACAAAAGTGAGGGCCACTAAAAACTTCACCATACTGCTAGCCCATCAGCACCCCTCTTGGCATTATAAGTGGCCACGCCAACAAAAGCATCCACAGGGTGGTGCACAATCATCAGGAACAGACAGGTAAGAGCCTACACTTCTAGGGAAGTTTGCGTTGAACGCCACATGCTTCAAAAGCCACTCATCAGCACCGGATCCCACGATCACACATCACCTCCATTGGAGACTTGAGTGGGGATGACAGTCCTTCGGAGAAGCTTTCATGACCACCACACTTGCAGTGATTTTCTGTGCACTTAGCAGGGCATGAGGGATCTTTAAACAAGGGTGAGACATCGGAAGGGGGAGAACTGGGTCTGGGGGCATGAGAGACCAAGACTGCAAAGAGTGCTGACGGGGAAGTGGGCATTGGGAGTTCTGGTCTCAGCCATGGGTGCTCCAGGCACTGTCTTGCGGTGAGGCGGTCCCTGTTGGGAGAAAGATATAACACTCATAACACAATCCAGTGTTCTTTCTGGATGGTCGACTGTTATTTCAAGTATCACCTTAATGCACTCTCACAAATTCTCATCAAACCAGACTTTTGTTTCTTTTTCAATTGTAGTAGATACATCTGAGATTTATTTTTCACTTTTTTGGCCCAGGGCCATTCATTGTCATTATGGCTACACAAATCAATAAACAATATTATTATTATTATTAGGTAATCTACCGGTTAAGGTAGGTTTTTGGATGGACACAACTATCAAGTAAACATTTTGTGACTCCCCACCTAGCAAACTAATCTATATCAGGTCCCTCTTCATCTCGGTGTACTTTCCTCCCTTCATCCCGTCCAACATCCCTATCATCTTCCTACCCTTACCTCGCTTGCCCAACATTCTCCCCTCTATTACCTTCTTCAACATTCCACTACCGCTCAATACGCCTTTCATCCATTTTTCCTGCCTTAATAGGATTTCTCTCAACAAACCCCTCTCCTCCCCCACCATTTCTAGTACTTCCTCATTTGTTTTCCTTTCGGTCCATTTCACCTTCTCCATTCTTTTCCACACCCACATTTCAAAAGCCTCCAATCTACGCCTATCCTCCAGCTTCAGCGACCGCGTTTCCACGCCGTACATAGCTACGCTCCATATCAGAGTTTTTACGAGTCTTGTCTTAACATCCCTACTCAACGTACCCGTCATCAACTCCCTCCTCCTTGAGAAAGCCTCCTTGCCTAGCGCAATTCTTCTCCTTACGTCCCTACCACTTTGACCGTGTTGGTCCAAAACACTTCCGAGATATGTAAACTGTTCTACCTGCTCTATTTTTTCCCCTCCTATTTTAATATTTAGCTTAGCCTTTTTCTTTCTGGAAAATCGCATAACCTTTGTTTTATTAATATTTATTCTCATCCCATATTTATCGCACTGAACCTCCAATTCACTCAACAATGCTTGCAACCCCTTGGCTGACTGAGCAACTAATGCTTGGTCATCAGCAAACCTAATCGATTTTACGAATTCCCCTCCGACTTTCATTCCTACCTCCAGTTCTTCCCATGCCTCTTAAATCATTTCCTCTACATATACGTTGAACAGTACCGGTGACAATGGGCAACGCTGCCTTACACCTCTTCCTAACACTGCCCATCCGGACTCTCCGTTCCCCACTCGCACCTGAGCAGTCTGAGACATGTACAGGTTGCGAATCAGTCTCCTGTCCCTCCAATCCATTCCTTTTTTCTGCAATACACGAAAATAGGAATGGATTGGAGGGACAGGAGACTGATTCGCAACCTGTACATGTCTCAGACCGCTCAGGTGTGAGTGGGGATCAGCAATTCAAAAATATGAAACGAATATCTATTATGAGTGTCTAGAATAATAGATGGTCATTAGTTGACATTGAAATACTTCATCTACCTATATATGCATAAACCTGCAACATACCACATTGTATGTATCATTTTCACTAGAAGTAATCCACAAGTAATAAGGGGTTAATAAACTAGTGCATGAAAAAACACCCAAATGAATTTTTAAACAAAGGTGGGGCAGGGACTTATACTTCAACTGCATTATTGCTTATAAAAATCAATTATGAAATTGAATGCCAATCTCAAAAACATTAAAATTCAGTATTTCAATCTGAGATGTTTCCTACTTATGCCTACCTATTTGGTAATATTGAAAGCATATTTCACAAGCCATAACATTTAACTGAAGTAAACTCATGTTATTGAGAACTTGATTTGTGCAAATATCCTATTAACAATAGCAAAAAAATAATGCCTCTGAGAAATGTAAATATAATGAAATATTAATGTGAAACTTTGGTTAAAATTAATGTTGAAACACAATAAAGGGGAAAAATACAATCAAAACATAGACTCCATTAAGGTATTCAAGAGATGAGATCTGTGAGATCATACAATGTGCAAACAATTCAAAGAACTCAATATGCATATCATGAATAACATACAATTATTGTAAATAAAAATTAAAATTAAAAAAAATTTTAAAGCAACAATTTCAGAGCATAAAATTCATTTGCCTTGACCGGGATTCGAACCTGGATCCCTCGATGTCCACCCGATTGCTTTAGCCAATTGGGTGTCTTGATAGCTTAACTAGCTAAAGCACTGGGCCGGACATCAAGAGATACATGTTTGAATTCCGGTCAAGGCGAATGATTTTTACACTCTGAAATTGTTGCATGAAATTAATATTAGCGGATGACTCCGTTAAAAGCTACTGTTGTGGCATCTACCACAGTTTCTTAGAGTTTGATAAATAAAATATTTTGAGGAAAACTTCAGGGTAAACTAGACAAATTAACAGTAATAGGGATGAGGGATCATGAAAGGAATGCAAAATGCAAGGATGCTGTGGGAATTATTAAATACTAAGGGTTTCAGTAATTTCTATAAAAAGCAATAATAAAAAGAATAAATATAAGCATAATTATTTGCATTTAGAATCTCACCTGGGCTTAGCAACAATGGTTGCCCTCATGAAATCCAGAGCTGTCTCTGAAATACCACCAAAAAGTTCCTCAGGAAATGAGAGGTTGCACCTTGATATATTGCAAAATGTCTCCTGCTTGCAGTCAGAACCAAATGGTGAACACCCACTGAGAAGCACATATGCTAGGACTCCAATCGACCTGGAAGTAATACAAAATTGCCACTTAACCAAACATTCCACTAGAGTTTACATTAACCTCTTGTTTCTCTCATCACTATTTTTTTGCAAAATGAAATGGATAAAACAGCTGTCACCATACTACTAATAAGACTTGGAGTGATACTCACCTCTTCAAATACTGACATTAAAGGGATGGTAAAGGACAATTAATACTTTTTTACTGCTGATTTTCCAAGCACAAAATACATTAGCTACAACAAATTGCTACTATAAGTCAATTTGAACTTGTGATTTCACAATGACCACCTAAAAATATAAATTCCTAAAAATTATACAGTGATAATTAAATGAGAAAATTTCAAGACCATATACAGCGCATAGCTCACTTTATTTGTAGAATATCTGGGTGAATAAAAAAGTCATTCATTTTTAAAGAGCACTACCAAGAATATAAGCCAACTCAAAAATTGGCTTGATAGGAGACAACAGGACTCACCTCATTCATTAGAAGCCTGGAAGATTGTGAAATCGACTAATTAAAAGTAGAGGGGCCAGTTTCTTTACACATGTCATGTGTTACTTCTAAGGAATGTTTTGAGCCATTAAAGAATGCTAAATGGGCTTTTCTAATTGGTGCTTATGCACTGCATGAATGTTAGTGTTAGACCTACTGGTCAGAAGCTTTTTCCTTTCAATAGACAACCATCACACACAAAGAACATAAAGTTGGAAAAAATTATAACAGTGAATATTTACAAAAACAAATTTAATTACCGATGATAATTTACCGGAAATGAATCCCTGGGAAATCAATCAAAAGAAATCATCCATTATGGAAAGAAAAAATTGGAGCTTTGCTAATTCCACTTAATGTTGGAAGCACCAATTCATTTCTCAAAGCACCAATTTGTTTCTTTCCATAAAAGTGGAACCTTCAAAGCATACTGTATTTAAAGCCGTTTATGTAACATTTGGTAAAATGACTGAAGATTGACAAATTCCTTTCGTATGATTTAATTATGACTCATTTTTAAACCAAAATATGAGGTTAAATAAGATTAATCAAGATTTTTCATATTTTCCATTCAATCCACATTTCATCATTAATTAGAAAAAAAAATCATAACTTACCAAATATCAGTGGCAAGACTGATGGGTTCATAACTCAGTACCTCAGGAGCTGAAAGAAAAGAAATAGGAATTCAGACAATCCAAAGAGACCCAGTAACAATATGATTCATCAAACGGAAGAGTGGATAAAATAGATCACAGAACTTTTAAAAAAGAAATAGAATCTAACAATCCCACATACAACAACTAATTGAAACTACCATGATTTAATACCAGTAATGCAAAAGCATTAAGCGAAGTGCAATGTTTTCAAGCGATCGCAGGAGCAGTAAGAAATGGATATTTTCAACCAGATCAAAAATTTACCACAAATCATGAGTAATAACACATTCTAATGACCATGAGCAATGAAGGATTTGCATTAGTGCTATCTACTATTGCGTAATCGCTGTTTTTGCACTTAAAAAACTTAGCAATAATTTAAAAAAATATGTGATACTCATTTTATGAAACAATGTTAAATTAGCCAGCAACAAAAGATGAAACCAAAATTCATTCTTTTGGTTAATAGTTATAACTATTATTCCTAATGAATGAACAGTATGGAAAAAGCAAGCTTGCTTCAAATTAGAATTCAAAATTATAAAAGTACTGACCAACATAATCGGGAGTACCAAGGATTTCTCGAACCTCTGCACCCATCTCTACAACTCTCGAGATGCCAAAGTCACATATTTTGACGTCAGCTTCTGGATATGGACCCAAGAGGAGGATGTTTTGGGGCTGTGAGGAGAGAGGGAGAGAGAGAGAAAAGAGGAATTAGTAAGGTACGAGTTGATGAAATGGCTTTAACATTAAGTACACATTTACTTACGCACTCAAGTCTTTCACTAAAAGAGCTACTGATTCATCCAGATTCAATCAAAACCATTAAGGAATTGCAAAAAATAAGAATCTAATGCTTGCATTTACATACATGATGAGTTTAAAATTTTATAACACCTGATTTCGTGATAAATTTGTACACACATACAACTGTGAACAAGGTTTACAAACAGTGAGGTTAAATATGCCTGTAAATGATATTCTATGGACCAGCACCTTTGTTCATGTTATCCATGATTGCAAAAAATAACTAAGAGGAAACAAAGTATCCACTAAAATGTTCTTCCTTTGAAATAGATCAGTAAAAAATCCATATACCACTGCTGGTTCTTGCTCTACTTTCAATGTAAATGTTACCTTTATTTTTAAGTCAGCAAATACAATATTTATTATTAAAAATAAATGTCTACATGACAGATGACTTGCAACCATGGCTAACTGAGCACTCACTGTATTGAAAAGTATAAGTTATGATAAACACAAAAACTCATTCTCCACTATTGGCTCTAACTTTAGGATAATAAACCTAGCAACCAGATACAATCAGAACAATATATTTTTGAATATTCAACAGGATAAATCAGTTTCAATGACCTGTAATTACCTTAATGTCAAGGTGTGCGATGTTATGGTCATGAAGGAAAGCGATGGCTTCGAGCACTTGCTTCAGGATTCGTGTTGCATGTGCTTCTGGTAATCCCCCAATACCTGCATCGTCACCCCCTTCTTCCACTTCTGAACTCTCGCCCCCTCCTGCATCTATGACATACTGCAGCTCACCTCCAGAAGCCCTAATGGGATTGAAAAAAGGAATACAATTTAGCCATTATGAAAATTCCAAATTGTCAATAATTTTATCATCTATCAAAACCTGTTTATCAATAAAAAATGCAAAAACCAATGTGTACTTCCAAAGTGTGTGTAGTGGGAGGACAGCTCCCATAACAATATTTCCTGGTCATCCCCTCTTTCCTAAGATGCTAGACTTCTTAAAAGTTCACAAGGAAGCAGTACATATAGCCTTCAAGCATAAGCCAATTGCAGTAAAAGTCAAAGTGTACTTTTCAGAAAAAGTTATTATGCTGGTTGAAATTTTGAGGAAATGCTCTGAATAGAAATGAAACTATAAAACTGTCTTTCCATGTAAATTCATTAAATATGTATTAACTAAGTTTGAACAACATCCATAACTATCTGCAGAATCTCCTTGTGATGTGTTATTCCTAGTGGCCCCTAGGTTTTGTTAAATAAATTTATGTGGACAATGATGATGAAGTAAATGATGGTACTGTATCTGTCAGGCCAATATATCAGTGGAATATGCATGGCTAGAGTTGAAATTGAAGACAAAAAAGTGAGATAAAGTTAATTTAAAATAGGTTAAAGAAATGAAGTAATATGCAAATGGAAAATTGAATAAATAAAAATGCATAAGAGCTATTCAATGGAATGCAAAACTTCTCAACAGGTGGTATCGGTAACTTATTCATAAAGCTGAATCATTCAAGTTCTCCCAGGCATTTGTTGAATAATTACTAGCATAACAGGGTACGTTTTGTGATCAATAGTTCAATTTTGGTTTTGTAAGTTGTAAGCAGTTTCTCGCCTCAAACAATAAATTGTTCATTTTTAAGACTAAAGAAATAAAGTGTTTACATAAAAAAATTGCTGTTTCTATCCGAGAAAAGACATCTTTCTAGAACCACTGGGCCAGGATGTCCTGTGGAACATTCCATTTTCAATACAAAACATAACATCAGACTGCACAAGTTGAGCACAAGAAAAATATTGGTAAAGTCATTCTTCCCTCGCGGGGTGGGGTGGCCAACCGCCTAAAACCCATACCTCTACCCTCTCCCTCCCTTCCACCCCTTTCCTTTCTCGCACGAACGGGACCGACATCCTTCCAAAGCATCCTTGAGTGATCCTTAGCCTAAATTGGGGCACAACAGTATCTCGTGAACTTTATTGCTCCATAACTTCGTCGTCACCGGCTACACACATGTCCCCCCTCCCCGGCTAAGGTTCTCCATAAATACGCCGCGTTGGAAAATATTAAGGTCCTCGCGAACGCATCTCCTTCCACGTCCATATTATGTCATTCATCCTAATTGATCGGCGAGGGGACGATTAAAAGGGGACACCACGGCGAGGTCTGATTTGACGCAGACGATACGCCGATCGGACGGAGATGATATGTCGATACGTGTTTTACGGAACCTTTCGATCACTACGTATCGAGCGAAATGGGGTCCCATGTTGTCACATTTTTACCGCAAATACTGATCTGTTTCCTAAACCGAAGATAAGTAGGAGAAAAATTTGATAACCATGGAAGTTTTCATTCGAAATTAACAAACTGAACTGCTTCGTGATAAACCTCTAGGAGTTAATACTCGTAAAAATCATACGTACATCTACGACGTGCTCTGACGAGATTGGCACACGCTCGTAGGGCTGTGCGATATTGTAATTTCAATACGGATTCACATTGGATAATGGAAGTACTTCGATACGTCGCGACGCATAATAATTTAGGTTGCGATGTAAATACGTGCGATATTCTATTTACGACATCGACACTCAACTGATAGAGATCGCGTGTATAGATTAATTTCGTTATCTCATCAGCATCTCATGTAGTAGTGGCGGTGGGGAGTATTCTAAAAAAAAACAAATGAAATGTTGTAGACGTCGCCAGAAAACACATCATGAATTTAAATCGATAACCAATCTGAAATGAGACGCAAAATGATAATGAGGGACACTTTTGCACCATTCTATTCATATCACGCACGCTTCAATGCATAAATGCACCATCATCAATGCTCCGTGCATTTGGATACCGGTATTTTGCTGAGTAGGCTGAATGGCTTGGCTGCCAAAGTACCCTTGAAATAATCCGAAAAGCCGAACTCGAACACCGTATGTGCCGATTTCACTGAAGCTGTGTGTGAATGCGTGCGAGTTGAGCCTTAAGGTTCGCAATCACGCTTGGGGCGGGCAAGAGACACTAAAACTCAACATACTCGTACTGACCCACGCGTGACTGGCGGGGACTTCACCACACTACTACATGCGGTAAACCATAAGGTCGGTTTGAAAGGTGATGATAGGGTTCACCAAATAGTATTCTCTAAAAGAATTAAAATTTTGCATTTTGAAAAACTACATCAGGGAAGAGGGGCCATTTCCTTTCATAGAGCCTATGGTTTCCCAGGAAGGTCCGGTACCAGAAAAGTCGCACATCTTGGGAGGAGCTTAAGGTGCCCAAGAGGTGTACCTGGGAATCGAATCCGGGCCCCCAACAAAACACTCTACCCTTGGACTACCTCGTCTAGGTCACGTAAAATCATATCTGCTTTGGTGACAGTTTCCTTAAAAAAAATGCAATGTTGGTATACATGGGAGGTGCCTGTTACAAATACATCGGTGGCACAAGATGTTTGGGGAAACAGCTGAATTCTCCAGCATCTGTCACGTTCCTTATAAACACCAATCATGTCCTCGAAAATGGCTTTTAGAATTTTGCTGCTCATAGTATTTTTATACTACAAGTAGGGCAAGACTAAAACTCTACACGTAAAGGGCATTAATACAGGTAGAACTAATTTTCATTAATGTAAACTTTGCCTTTAAAAATATTAATTGATGTTCCGAATCGTTTTGTCATTTAAAAATGTTCCAATCCTCACCATCACGCCGATGGTGAACGTGGGGAGAAAGATAGTTTGTGGTAACGTTCAAGACAAGACGGATAAAATATTATGAAAACTACCCACAACTTTGCGAAGAAATTCCATGAGAAAGTTCCAATCGACTAGACTATCTGCGAATTATTAATTAAAGTTTGTTGAAAAAGATCCGAGCATCTTGACAGCAAGAAAGGACGCCGTGGTACATGAACGATGATGGTATACGTGGTGACCAATAATTAGCCTTGCTCTTAGTGGTACTTAATCGGAAATAAATATATTTTTCATGTCTTTAAACCCGTACTTTTAATTCCCATTAGACACCCTGTACTGGTATGCTATGAAGAGAAACGACTGGGGAAGAAACGATCTTTCAGGCATTTATTAAAGTGGCTCGGCAGATTTTTAAATGCATAATGATTCACTGTGCCCTATAAAATACATATATCTCCTCGTGACACCTTCGCTGTTTCTACATAATTTCAACTCTTGGCGACTACATTTTCACCAAATGTTAAGGATGATGCTTATCATTACACAGATCATACTAACTCTTCAATTCGCGTGCATTACCTGACCTTAATTTCGCATCAATTCCTTCAAACCAATTTGAGTCATTATTTCACATTCGATGCCTATACAATCAAGTCAAAATAGATTTTAGTCGATGCAGATGAAGCTCTACCTTACCGTACAGCCATCTTGGCCACAGTCGGCTTTTTTCTACACAATGCTTTCAGAGGAATAAAGGTACGTAGTCTCACTCCACACTTGTATGGCTGGTTATACGATAAAATTAATAATCTAATTTTACAATCTGTAAGGTTAAATAATTTTAGCAGCTTACCATTTTAAAATGAACTTTAAACGCGTAAGTTTAAATATCAGAGTCCTAAAAATAAACCGGGCATCTGTTATTTACTCACGCTTATTTTAAAGCGCCGCGGTGAAATGAGGTTCCCACATTTACCAGGCTAAAATATGAAATCTGTTAAGCTCACAGCACTCAAATGACCCGCAGTTACCCCTCCAACCGCTTTAAGAGCCTCGCCACCTTGTCCAAGGTCCGATTCACCGAAGCATATCAAACGCAGGTGCGACCACACGTGAACGCATGCGAACGCTATATTAGCTTTTAAGTTAACCCTTGGGACTCAGAAATGTTCTATTTGTTTCTAAATGGTAATGAAACAAAGAGGAGGCCCATTAGGCCAAGCCCCATCTATTAGAAAATGCTCTTTGGAAGTCAGATTAGTTTGGGAAGACCACTGTCAGCTCACTCGCATTCTCGAGTATTTTTTTTCAAATTTATGCGCAAACGCAAGGAGCCAATTTTTTCCACGTTGTACGCATTTGAAATAACCACTATTGACTAATTAGCTGCCAGAGATTGTTGAATTTGTGATTTTCCCCGACTCATCCCAGATTTTCCTTATTATTCATCCCTTTAACACCATTCACAACCCAGTTTTTTTTAGTTTTTAAAGTAAGAGGCTTCGAACCTAATACTTGTATCAGTTTTAGTCATCAATAGCAATAAGATTGGTTCATTTTTAGGTCATAATTCCTGAAAAAAACATCGCTATATTATGACCAAAACCTTTTTCTAATTATGCTTGTTTATCCTTCATACAAGAGCACAGAAACCTTCCAAATTTAACGCTAAAATCAAACGTACAGAGCCCTGAAGTTAATTGGGATCATTGGTTCCCCCCATCACGTTTTCAAAATCAATACAAAATGGCAGACTATACAAATATTTCATTCGGGGAACTGAGTTCAAAATGACGAAACAATATTCTATCCAAACAGTCCGTTCAGGATAGTCATCGTGCTGCTCCTCTCATGTACGTAATACTTTTCTTTCCTCGGTTTAAATGTAGTTCTCCATTCACGAATTCATCAATTTATTCGCGATCATTTGCTGTTACAAATAAATTTAATGTCAAAAGGGTGGAAGCAGAAAAGGTTTACGTCAACCTTGAGAAAATACAAAATAAGGATTTATGTTATACCCCCTACATTTTTATATCCAATACAAAAATATATCCACCTCAGAGTACCTTCAGTACATTTCCCAAAGAAACGAAAACAGGGGACTCGTGCTAAATGAATAATTCTGGGAAACAAATTCCTCAGTTCTAAAGATGTTCTACAGTAGTAGATTTGAATTGTAGCAGGTTCCAGGTGAAACGAACGTGGTCTAGTCGTCCGCAATGTCGTAGAGAGATGAACGATTCTTCTGCGGCGACGCGACGCGACGGCGCGGAGGTCTCCGATGAATATTTCACGCACATTCCTTAACCGTGTCCGTACAAGAACTGAACCGACTTTCCTTCCATGAAACTTTCATGTGTGCCTTTCATGCATTCGCTGGATTCGGGTATTGGGGATATCTGGGGCATTCTGCGCGTCGTGGTATACGTCTGCGGCCCCATGAGGCGCTCTCCCTATAGCAGGAGGACCACTAATAGGTCCCAAGGAACGCCAACGAGCGGTTAACCTGCCGGAATTCGCAGTTTAGAGTGAGCTCCGTGGACGGATATATGGCCTGGGGATGCATGTGTCAGCACGCGCGAAGTTCCGTATCTAGGACACTCGTGATTCACCGGGCTACAAGGCTTTCAAAGCAAAGCAGTTAAAAGACAGAGAAAAAAAGAATTCACAATCAAGATGGTGGACACATGCAGAACGATTGAAAGTGCTGATTAATTCCTGAAGGCACAAGACGCACATATAAATAGGTTGTCACTTATCCTCTGTATGGTCATAAAACATGCCTGGGGCTTAGATATCGCAATGAAAAAGACAGCTTCGATTGAAGAGAGAGACGTTTTCATTAGATTCCGAGTAATCGCGATTTTTTTTCGCAAGATTTATATCCGACCTAAAAGAAAAACAATTTCAACTTTATATACCATGCCTCGTTTCATTACGTTACGCATAAAATAAGGTTATTTCAAGATCATACTATTTTAAATCGGAACGAAGGTCGGAAGGAGCTCGTCTCCGTCAAATATATCATGTTTTAATTCAGATAATAATTTTTGTTCTTAAGATGTAGATGAAATAAAAAAATAATCTGTGATTCTCAATTACTTTAGGTACGAGATGAAACCGCGTGATTGTTAGAGCTTAAACGTAAACAGCAGTTAATGAGAGATATGGCTTACGAAAAGCAAACCTTTCCGATTCTACGAGCGCCATCTCTTGGATTTCCTAAGGAATTATTGAATGATCTTAGACGATGATCTTACCTTAATAATCGGCCTAATCCTTCAATGCCGTTTTTAATTGCCGCTTTTTTTAAACCCAACCGTAAACACACCAAATCGCCCGACCCACCTGTTCGCCTCATACGCAGACAAAGTGGTGCCAAAACATTCACGTTCCATTCCGTTCACCTTACCTCAGACGCGCATATAACACGGTCAAATATTTTCCGCCATAAACCTATCCTCCTTCCTTCCACTACGCAATATATACTCAACATTATGTTCCTCCTATTAACGTCCACAAATGGACAAAATAATTCTATCACCAAAGCTACAGGCATAGGTATATATAGGATACTGGTATAGGCTTGAAACCGATTCGTCAAATAGAATAAATCTGAGATCTAACCGGAGTTGTTGGAGAGCAATTCGTCGATTGCGAAGTATTTAATTTGGAAGATATATCCCCCTAAAATTTCCCCCCGCAGATTATATTCAACATAAAAACGAGGCACTTAAACAGTGCTTCAATTCAGAATACGTTCAGTGTCTTCACGAAGATACGAATACACGCCCCGTCAACAGTTTCATTCATACGTTACAGTTAGGGGCCATCCATAAATTGCGTGATACCATTTTCGGCTTTTTTTACCCCTGTCCCTCTTTTGCAAGGATCTGACTTCACTCAACTTCCGCACAAAGCACTTCCGCTTAGATTAATAAATGAAACAACCAATTCAAAAAAAAAACACTTTTAGGTTTAGCGAAAGTGTTTTTCACTAATTTTACTCCCTAATCACTCCGATTGGCTGCTTGTACTGAAAAAAATACTGTCTTTAAATATAACCTTTTCAAATAATTTTAGCGGTACCAGAATACATACAATGGAACGAAACAATTGAAACATTTCGAAACTATTTGAACGGGTTGGTAAATGCTTAAATAATTCCGAAGAGACCGTTTCATTGGTGAGCATTGGCATTTGTTCTTTGGGGACCAAGGATAATTAAAATTATTTCTCCCTAAACAATGATGGGATAATATCGTACACCCTACGTAAGAATGTCCCTGAAGCATCCCCACCCCCCTAAGGTAAGCGCAATGAAATGCCATACCCCTCGAAATCCTTGTATGACAAAAACGACTTCCATATTAAAGAACCACTCACTATACACACTCCGGTGCTACTACGTATCCTCTCACATGATCGAATTTTTTCGGCAGCTCGAGTTCGAAAAATGTACAATGCAAGGCAAATGCTATATCATTGTAACAGCTGCCACAGTTATGGATTCATGTACGAATTTCCCTGACGATCCAATTGGTTTTCCAGTCCAATATTTTCTACACCTACTTAATACCCTGCAAACCGCCGCAAGTGTGTGTGACGGGGGTGGGGGGTGTGAGGGTTGGGTCACCCCCCGTAAATGGGAAAAAAAACCTAATGCAAAATCAACACATCCATGCAAACCTCTACCCATAGTGGCGAAAACTGCAAAAATCCTTTCAACTTACACGCATGCAAATACATACACTATCAACAAACAAACAATTCCACCTTAAGATGCAGCAAAAACGTATCCATTAGCGTACAAGCTAGACTTTGAAAAGTAAGAAGGCGAAATTCCACTACCACATGGCCAAGCAACATATAACTGTCTCCTCCCCCAAGGACACAGGTAGGGAATATGACCCAACGCTGTAGGTAGCGGGAGGGTCCCCCCCACAGAGAGAGACGAGGGATGGAAGGAGAAACTTAAAAACAGACGAAGCAGAGCAAGCAATACTGCTAAGAGTACTACATTATTTAATGACATTCTAATACGATCATGGGGGAAGGGTTTTGAAGACAAAACACACAAAGTTAGTGAGAGCGCATGCAATTGAATAGATCTAATTATTCCCTAAACGCTGAGAGTGGCAAGTGGAATTTTTGCTATCTGTCACCCTACAGTTGCTATCCCGTTTTGTCCATGGGAACGACTCCTCTTGGGGAGTATTTTAACCTTAGCATAAGGAAATCTCAGTATGAGCAAGGGCCAACTAAAATTCAAAAAGGCATTCATTTATCCAAGTAGTTGTACAGATTTTGACAGTAACAAGTATAAAATAACAGATCTATAAATATAACAGTACAAATAAATGGAAGCCCTGTTATGGGCAATATGCCTCTTCAGGGTACAGCAAGGGCCAAATTTTGGTTTTAATAACCCCTAAATCGGTCAGCTACCTATTACAGCTAGTATCCCGGGATAATAGTGAAATTAGATTAGACATGGAGTATAAAGAATACACTCATTTATTTATAGGAAAATGTTACAGGTTAGCAGTTTGCAAGGTGTCTGTATTAGGCTATTATAATCCCCATCTTTAAACCACCACCACCAAATCGTGCCGGCCAACCGATGCCCAAAATTGAATTCTCATATTATGGAAAAGAAAGTTTGCTGAAAAATCCATGTATTAAGCCTCATAAATCCTACGGGTCCGATGAAATACCCGCTCGTAATCGAACCAGCGCCGGAGATTGAATCGTATCTAGAAATCATATTTTAAAAACCGCTAGTAATAGAACAGAAGGTTCTCAGTGATTGGAAAACGGCTAACGTAACACCAATATGCAAAAACCGGACAAGGAGTAACCGAGGTATAGCAGACCTATTTCCTTCATATTCATTTCGTGCAAACTCATGGAACACATACGTTGCGATACGAGTTCTAGTTCGATAGTGAGACGCATTTGTTCATGATATTCTTATTTCGGGAGAGAGCAATGTTCTAGTGGACATGGATTTTCTAGATTTTAAGTAAGCTTTCGACAAAGTATCTCAGAGTGAACTCCTCACAAAGCTAGAAGCATATGGCATAGATAAAAATATCCGGAGTTGAATTAAAGACTTTTTGAATGGTTGGGTACAAAGAATAGTGATAGATGGAGTTAGCTCAAATGTAGTTGAAGTCACTCCAGTTATTCCCCAGAGAAGTGTTATCGGATCTCCTTTATTCTTACTTACGTTACGAAATTGACTTCTTAGTCACGGGTAAGATACGTTTATTTGCCGACAATCCAGTTGTTGACAAAGATATCCATAATCCTGAAGATATAGCAGCTTTATCGCTGGTGTGACACTTGGCAATTCGAATTAAACTTTAAAAAGTGCGTATTGATAAATTGTGTCCTCAACACATTTGAGTTGACATTTTTTTCACGGAAGATAAGGGATCAGAATAACATGGCCCGCCGGTCATAGGGGTAAAAATATTTGGGTCAATATTAATCTCGTGTGCATTTAGTACCCTAACACACACTATAGTGGTAGGTGGCTTCTAGGGTACTAAAAAATAATGCATTAAAACAATTTAATAATTAGGAAAACATTCATCCAACTAGCGCTTTTGATGATTACTGATTCAATCATGTCTTTTATGAGAATTCCATTCAGAAGAAATAAAAATTATTTGGGCATATACGTACATAGGAATTTCCCTTCCTAGTTTTTGCTGGTCTAATTTTACAATGTCTCTTAAATTTCCACGTTTTAATGCTTTCCAGGCTTTTGGAAACCCCGTTTGTTTTCGTTTTCAAGGAAAGTGAACAGGTGAAGGTGAAAGTAAACTGCAAATAATGAACGAGTCTCATTTTTTTTCAATTGCGCCATGACTTGTTGCCATGAGCGGCAAAGTCGACCCAAAGCTTTTGAACGGAGTGGAACGTTCCCATGACGTGGCCACGACTCGTCTCCTGAAATATGCTCGCTGAAAAGTATATTTTCGAAAAAGGAAAATAAATCCCAACTCCTCGTTGAGAGAACTGTATAAAAATATTCTATTCACATTTTTGATCCAAGTAAACCCATCCACGCGAGCCATCGGACATTCGCCATCCTTATTGTTCTGCGGGAATCATTGAGAGAGCTAAACAATAGGGAGATTGTGTTTCCTGAGTCCAGAATTCAAAGCTACTCTGGGAAAGTGAAAATGATGGCGCGCGCGCGCACACACACACACACCCTCCCGATGGCGTTAACCGTTAGAATTAACTGCGGCCCGACTGCGCAGGGTACAGGATTGAATACAAATGAGAGCGCGTTTCGGTGTCGGGAGATTCCCATCTGCTCCCGTCCTCGCCGGATGACGGCAGGCCGATGCCTCCACCGTCCCAATTGCTTCTGTGCATATACACCACGGAGCACTCACTATCGCGGGCATAACTTGCGGCCTAAGATGGGACCTAGAGTGCAAACAGCCACGGACGTATTGCCACCGTAGATCCGGGAGGTCTCTCGAAATCAACGATGAACAGAAGTTAATTTCGTTATCAACGAAGAAGAAGAAGTCTTTCTATCAGAAGAAACAACTACTTAAGGCAAGCAGGCATTAGCATAGCCATAACGAAGCGAACGGAGTGCACTTTTCTACGGGTGTGAGACTTTAGACGATAAAAGCAACAAAGGAAAGAAAATTGGAAGCAACATGAGCGGTGTGCTAAAATAGATTACTGGAAATAAAATGGATAGTAACTAATGATGAGTTATTTCGAAAGTTGGGTGAAGAGGAAAGTCATGGAGGAAGAAGAAGAGGGAAATTAATGGGGCACATCTCATGACTCGACGATTTACTGAAGAACTGAAGAAGGAAGCAGAGGGGAAGAAGTATAGAGAAAGACAGAGAGAGAACTACGAGAAGCAGGTGACTGAAAATACCGTGGCAAGGAACCATGAGGGAATGAAGAGATTGGTAAGAAAGAGAATAGTTTGGTGAGAGCTACTGCAAACCGATTCTCGAATTGGTATATCATACATATACATAACATACATCACCCACGATGATAAATCAACAAAGAGAAGGCAGTTGATTACATGGATGGATGAACAGGTGTAAAGAAAAGAGTGCAAATATGGAGCGTGGTGTTGCGCGGTTCGGAAACTTGGTCGTCCATGCAGGAGGACAATCGTCGAAGGTTTTCGAGATTTGGGTGCGGGGAGGATTGAAAGGGTGAAATGGAAGGAAAGAAAAAGAAACGAAGTTGTTCTTATTATGGGAGGTGAGAAGGCTGTCAGGAGAACTTATCACTGATGAGGAAGACTTGATAACATACAGTGAAGACATGTAAGGTCTTTTAAGTTCGAGGATGAGCGTATGGGGCGAATTGAGGCCCTTGAGAAGTGGGAATGGAGAAAAACGGACAAAATAATGACTTTTAATAATCAAACCACTTTACTTTTCCACATACACTTTTTAATTTTTACAACCCAGGTTTCGTTATAGCATAACATCATCAGGTCAAACCTGATGATGTTATGCTATAACGAAACCTGGGTTGTAAAAATTAAAAAGTTTATGTGGAAAAGTAAAGTGGTTTGATTATTAAAAGTCAGTATGAAGATTTTCCACCAAGTTACGCCAGAAATTGTTTTATTTTACGGACAAAATAAGTTGGATGGAGAAGAAGATGAATGACTTAATGTTACATACGTTCGCGGAAATGAGGAGGTTGCTAAGTGGAATTCGAAAAATGTTGTCATGGTGGACGGAGGGGATGCTGAGAGATGGTGGGTAGCTAAAGACTGATGAATATAGAAGAGAAAATGTTCGGTAAGCGAAGGAAAGAAAAGAATAGGCATTTTGGACAGCATGAAGACAGACAGAAAATAATTCGATATGAAAGTAAAGAATGGAAGAAAAGAGTTTGGAGAATAGACGAAGACCAGTGATAATTAATAGGTGTTAGGGCCGGTTCAAAACCTAATTTTCATACATAAACTACCTATGATCACAGATGAGTGTCCGAAGAAGAATGAAGAAAATAAGCTGGATAGAAAATTATAATCGCAAAGCGTTTCATGACGGAGCGAACGGGAAGAGCGGAAGTGGGCATTGCGGCAATGCTTGTATCATAAGTATATTATTATAAGTATTACATGGTATTATATTGTATGTTAAGTATTTTAAGTAATAGGAGCACAAAAAAGCATAAAAATCGAATTAGATTATTGAGGAAACGTACCAACATAAGTCCCAACCGAGTGACATTTTGGCTGAAACTACGAATTTCACATAAAATCTTAAAGAAAAACTGCGACGCCAACCGATTTTAAATGAACAGAAATTGGACTAAAATACAAATTACCCCTCTTCACGATTTACAACTGACAATTGCACTTTGGACGTAATGGCACGGTGACATGGTCGCCATGCGTCTGTATGTTTGCTCGCGTACCATTCCACCGGACGGGAAATTAAGGGAACACCGAATTCCTCACAAGTTTTTAACAGCTGCGAGAATGAGATGACACAATGCCAAAGGCTTCTTGAAGCAGAAATTTCCCCTTGAAATCCGCATGGTAACCTGCAGTCAGGTCCCATCCATTAAAACGAAGGCTTTTGAGAAAATGGGCTACCTTTGGGATTAAAGCGGGGAATTGTCTCTTTGCCAGAGTAAATAAAAGGCAATTTCCCCTTGAGTGCAACGATAAATTCACTCACGTCAAGTGATTAACGGATCGGACTGGTGCATTGGCGGTTGGTATAATGGCTTCCCAGGCTGGATTCTCGGGATCAAATCCAGAGGGAAACGAATTTTAGAGTGGAATCTCCATTCCTTTATTTGGATAGATGCGGGGTGAAGAGCACTTTTAAGTGCACTATTATGTTTGTCGTATAGGACATTAAACTGTGCGACCTTTAGGCATCTTTGGAATAGGTAAACCAGACCCCGAGTCTTTTTCCCTCGCGAAGATGCTCAAAATAAATTATGTCAACTTGATATTGTTTTCAAGCAATCCGGAAACACTATGACATTGATACGTTCATCTCTCTTTGATCGATTTAACTGGTGACTATTGCAGGCATTGGTGTCAAAAAATATGAAAATCATCCATTACGCCGAGGTTATGGAGGTGCTATAAACAATGTCCACGATGTCCACTGTCCAACTATCAGAAAATTTCCTGAGTTGTCCGGGAAATATTTTCACTTATCAGGACACTCCAAGTCCACAAACATTTGTTTTGGCCAAACATTGGTAATGCAATAATTACTGGCTGAAGGTTACCGACAATAAATGCTGGCGGTTTCATTGTGATAACCGGCGTGTAACATAACATGACCGACACGCGTAACAATGCCCTGCTACATGCAGGAAGCATGTGTCAATACGTGAAAAACATCGAATAAGTACACCATCTTGATTAGAAATCCTCCCATAATCGCAAGTTATTCACACTACTCGTACACTCATTCTTAAAAGAACATCGATTTTCTGGAAAATGAAACTAATGTTCCAGAAATTTATTGATATACCCTGAATGTTGCATAATCCACAGTTTATCTAAGTATATACGACCCATTAAGACGTGCAATTGTCAAGGAAGTCGTAGTTGTGGAAACCTGGGGGTGAAAAAATGAGACAAAATATGAGTGTACCTATGTAAACTATGAGGGAACGCGAAAGGCAACAAACAGTGAATTAACTAATAATTAATGGTTCGTTAGCACTTGACGGGTGGCGTGTTAATCTACTTGGTATGTATTGAAAACCGATCGATCCCATTTCGACCCTTATTAACTCCAATAAAAGTACACAAGGTAAAGACGAGAAGAAAAAAAAAGATTGGTAAAAACTTAAACATGGAGAGTGACGCAGGTAAGTATGGAGAGTACGGATATGAAACCTGGTAATTAAGGCAAGAGGATGAGCGTTGATCGGAGACTTTTGAGACGTGGGCAAAGATTGGAGAAAATAAGCTGAACAGAGTGGATGACAAACGCTTAAGTTTTATATACATGTATGTTGGGAAGAAGGAAGTAAGTTGATGGGGGAAATCCGAAAAAGGCAAAAAACATCGGTAGAGGAAATACTGAAAGGTTGTGGGATGTTGTAAGCCTTCAAGTAAGGGAGAATGTTGGGAAAGCTAGGGAAGTTGGGAAAGATAACAATTGCTTTTCCCATCAGGTCTGACGTCATTCCATGGTTACCGAACAGGAGTATTTCGATCGATTTAATCGCTACTGATAAATGCGAACTCAGGAAGAAGATTGTGCTAGGCTCACCGAAGTAAGCCTTGCTTGGAACGACTGGGTTTTGGAATTAATCCAAAGAGGGGCGTGCAATTTTCTTCGAGTTCTCGAGTGGAGTACATTCATCGTACTCCTCTTCAGTTAAGACGGGAAGGCAGGGACCACTCCGCCTGTATCCTGGCGAATTCCGTATAAATTTAACCTGCCTGTGCGCAAACGCTTAAAATGTCAACACCTCACGTCCTTTACACAAGAGGTGACGCGAAAGCTTCGGTTTGCATGCTGTTTATATCAATTGATGGCATCATCGAGGAAAGAAGAACAACAAGAAATGTCCGCACGCATACGATGAGTGCACCTAAAATATGAGGGAGCACGTAGCAAAAAATACATTGAATCAACTAACAATTAAAAGGTACGTGAGCCGTTGAAGGGCGGCGTGTAAACCGTAGTAGATAATCATGGAGTACGATGGAACTGGGATCAAATCCCTATGGCACCTCTGGGCACCCAAAATAAAAACCCAGAAGCACGATTTTCTACGTTAGACATTCGTAGGGAATCAGATACTGATTCACTAGAGGTGACAATATTAAAATCTAATTGAAGATAGAAGGCGGACACGAGAAAGTCTACCCTTATACCCTTGCATTACATCTCTTTCATGAGCATCAACATACATGTATGAAGAGGTGAGACTTGGCGGCCGGTAGTGAATGATATGAAAAATTATAAAGAGCAACATCGTGCTCTTAAACTAAGTTTCGTTTCCATTCAGCTGATAAATATGCGGAAAAGATCAATTGAAAACTATTGCGTTCTCAAAAATCAACATCACATTCGTATAAGGGGTTAAAACAAAATTTCAGGTCAACTAGGGATTATACATTTCCTTGAGGCAAATAAATAGTTTTAAACATCTACTTCAAGTACAAGTACATATCTGTTACATAAAAATTATTTATTTTCAATGATATTTACTGTCAGGGTAATCAACAGTTATAGTTCAAGCTGAGACGTGAAAAAAACGAATACTTCTCATGAATATGGGCAAGGTATTCAAACAAAATGTCAGAAACTTCAATCACTAAATCAGTATGCCTTACACATCAATTCGACTATTCACCGTCCAAAACAGACAAATGCGAAGAGCTCACCTGATGTAGCACCCAAATTATAGGGTGCAATGGCGGTTATATTTCAGATGGCTCTACTCGCCATGACAAGCTTACAGCATCGCAGGACGTCTGTGCTTCGAAGGAGAGATGCTGTGACGTCAGGGTTGCAGAACTGACCAAATCAAGACGGGAAGGTAACGGAGTCGACTAGTGTGAGAGTTGGAGGTGCCAGGCGACGAATTCTCCTCGCTAACTGATAAAACGAGGGCTAGGAAATTAAAGGAAGACTCATCACATCGCTCCACGGCACGGCGTATGCAAGAGGATCGCGAAATGCATCGTCATCATCGCTCACTCCGTGGGACCCTTAACGCTCGAAAAGGGACATGCCAATCGCATGAAATTTTCTCGAAAATGCTATACTATTGAATTAAAGTCCCCGTAGACT
This sequence comes from Hetaerina titia, assembly GCA_037158775.1. Lineage (NCBI taxonomy): Eukaryota > Metazoa > Arthropoda > Insecta > Odonata > Calopterygidae > Hetaerina > Hetaerina titia. Next base: position 86,987,351 of record CM073771.1, on the reverse strand, counting down.
CGCATACCTCCGTCCAACTTTATCTTCATCATCCTCGACTTTATACGGTTACGCTCTTCCCTTAAAATTTCAACAAGTCATCTAATCCGACATAAATTAATTTGCGAAATGATTTGTTGATTTCTGGATTTTAATATCATTGTAGGCGTTCTTAATAAAATCCATAGTTTCAGCCTCAACTTTGTGGAAGTTCATTGTAATAAATGACAAAGAAAAACTTTGTATTAATCCACCACTTTATTTCAGGTACGCTACGGCGTCATCCTCATCACACCTGAGGATGACGCCGTAGCGTCGAAACTAGTCGTACCTGAAATAAAGTGATGGATTGATACAAAGTTTTTCTTTGTCATTTATCGTTGTAGGCTTTTAAGCTCCTGTTGTTTATGTACTTAATACTGGTAAGTACAGGAATTAGGTTATAGCGACTATTTACTGTGGCATCCAAGGGTTTGCAATTATCGACTTGTGCAGTAGGTAAAGTAAAACATAAATGATTTGACAAAACTTGACATCTATTGTTTCTTAAAGCACCATTTATCTAAGGCTATCAAAGGGATGCACTGGATCTAATGTTACCCTAATGCCTTCTCTAAGTGCTCCAGTTACATGTTAACGAAAAATAAGTAAAAGAATCAGGGTTGACTCTAGAAACTGCTGCGGAAATTGAGCTAAGATTCGATGTCCAAGTATATTACGGCGGGGTATATAGTATTACTCAGTATTCAAAGAAGGCAAGAAGAGATCATTCTGACGACTGCCATTCGTCACCAAAGGCAGTTTAGATCAACAACGGACCCTGCTGTACGGCGCCTCTCGAATTGAGTACGCCACGAAGAAGGTACAACATTAAAAACAATACCAATTTTTAGAAAGATAAGAGGGATAGGAAATCAAACATCACCTCGAAATAACCAATTAATCCTCTTTTTTTGGTTTTTCCACGACGGTACTTAAGTGCTGACATAACTATTTTTCCATGCCATGTTGTTTGAAACTATATCACAAGTCAGGATTTGGAAATCGAAGACAGACATCTCAATTATTATATATTTTCAATGCCCTAAAACTGAGAATCCTTGATTGAAATTATATTATAAATATTATTTCTGTACCTCAGACCGAAGAAACGACACTCCTGATGCATCCACTAGATAAAATTCTGCATTAACGAAGCATGAACTACAGGACGGCGTTGAGAACACATCCACTTTTCCCCACACGTCCCTCTGAGTAATGATGCTCTTTAATTTTGGAGTCGGAGTAAGATTTGAGGAACAAACGATATTCCTGGATTGCGAACATGTTACCATATCCCACTTCATAACTGAATTATGACAGGGAAGGGGAGATGCTTCCGCGCTTCGTACGAGTTCCCGGTGACTAATACGACACTAACACGTCTACATTATAAAAGAAACGGGAAAACTCGTGTCTTACTAATATAGTCCTTTTCAAAAAAGGAAACGACTAACTAACAGAAAAAAAAACAAAAATGATGTGTGTTTGCCGACCAATTATGACTTGATAATTTCAATAATATATATATATATATATATATATATATATATATATAGTTTCTGCAAACATTAGGCTACTCGTACAATAAAACGATCACCAATGACTTTTAAAAATACACAGAATTTGAAAATAAAATCAGTTAATGTAACCGCCGCCTCAGATAAACCCAACACATAAATACTCTCGAGTACTTACTACTTTTCAAATATTACAGACTGTGACATATGACTGGTTAACATAAAAAATGGTGAATTCTTATAGGGAAATTACGAAGTGAAAATTGCTATCAAATATATGGTTTGATACAAAAGTTACATTGGAGTAAAACAGAGCCAACAATAATTTGAAAATTAAACAGAATTAGAAAATAAATCATTAATTATAGCGTCACCACTATCACAGACTACTCACAAATACTTTTGAGTCAAAGGCGCGTGACATGGCCTCTTGCAAGCATCTTAAATCATTCTCCAATTTTAAGAATAATTTTTCATCAGCTCCACCACTACCGTATTGTGAGTTCAACCTTAAGTAAACCATGAAGCAGAGAAAGCTATCAAAAGGAGGAGCCGCCGGACTTATCACACAAACAAGGAATATAAAAATTATTAATCACGAAAACATGTTTACTGTTCCTCTCTCTCTATTGCCACCCTAAGCCCTATTCCGTGTAGGCTTGACGTAAAAAAATGAAGCGATCCATCCAGATGCAAAAATCCCATTCCCTCGGCTTTTTCGTTCCCGCATTGGACCAAGGCTATCAAGGAGAAGAGATAAAAAGAAGACTCCTAAACCTGTCGGCTCGCCTTGAAAGATACGCGAACAACAGAGAAACGCTTTTTAAGTCCCACAGGTTCTTTTCCACAGTGGGAAGTATTATGTGCGTGAGGTGGGAGATAAGGGGCAAAATAGGAGTGCGAAGATGTGCCCACCACCGGCGAGAGTTAGTTACAAGATCGGGCCCGTTGAAAGCAAGGGTTGTCGAGGGGGGGGGGCAGCGGGGGATGGCTGCAGGAAAGAGGAAAAACACGGAGCGCCTCAAAAATGTCACTGGGCGGGTATCCATACATCGAATAAGAGCAAACAGCTCGTTCGACGCTGCTAATGCATTTCCCTCGCAATTTCCTCAATTGTGGACAGTTCTGGGGCACCATCCAAGTTGTCGCAACTGGCCTGAGCGACACGTGCCGCAGGGTAGGTAATCGAGTGACCTGCGATTCTGGTGTCTCCAAAAACCCCGCCTGTCCACCTCTAAATCTTAAATAATGCAATAAGTAAACGAGAAGCGGTGCGGGGACATCACGCGCATTATACGTATACACGTACAAGGGCATATGCACACACGCAGAACAAATAAGTGATTTCAGAGCGACCACGAAGGAGTTTCCTCACACCGGAAAAGAGAAAAAATATTGCGTGGCCAGGCCTCGAATATGGCGGGGGTGAGGAACGCACTTTAGATTGATTTTTGTGAGATAAAAGAGATTTCGCGGTGGGTTTGATGGAACCCAAAGCGAACAAAAACGTCTTATACGCAATTTTTCAGTTGCCGACGTGTGAGTGGCACCCAATGAACATTTCTCATTTCTGATCATGCTCTTAATGTTACTCGACCATCTTCTCATAGGTGTTAACTTTTACTTCCGTAAGGATTGCAACTGGAGCTTCAGGTCCCATTTTCTTTGAAATTGATTGTCCCCATTTTCAAACAAATATAAATCAACTTATAACTCAGCAAAAGAGAAGAACAGACTTCTAATTCACCCACTGTACCATTACATAGGCCTCGACCGATGATTTGTTCATGAAAAAGCAAAATTTCACTGCAGCGTAATAACTCCATCGTTGTCTTAGGCGAAGTGAACATGTTTCCACTTACCATGGTTGCCACTGACGCAAAAAAACATAGATACATAAAAATCAATGAATATTGCACCACATATACGTTAGACAAATATATAACAAAAATTGAATTTGTGAATCATAAAATATGCGACTAAAAATTTAGCCACTCCTTATTGACTATTCATAGGGCATTTTTTTCTTCTATACGAGGTACTTTTTAAAGGCTATGAGAGGAAATGTGAACTTCGAATAACCCATAGTAGAAATTGAATTTTTTTCTATTTCCAGCATATAGCTCAATGAATTTATGGCAACTCAAAAATTTAAAACGGTGCCTTTCGATACATCCACGAAAACGATAGAATGTATTGAAAAAAGTTCATTGGAAAGGACAATTAAAAAAAATTTCAGCCAATAATAAAATACCCAACTTGAATAAAATGTTGCCCAATGGTAGTTGCTATTCAAGTTTTCAACGTGTAACCTATAAATAATTGAAATGTTTTCTATCAACCAGTATTTGATAAGACCTTGATAATATTTTAAATTCCAGTAGAAAGAGAAAACCCCACAAAAGCATATAGGAACTCCATTTTCTCTCTATAAATACCAATGGTGGATTTTTCGTTATAGCAATAATGTAGGAGTTAGTTGCAAGAACGATCCCCCGAGAAGGTTGATGGGGAGAAAGTAGACGCCAAGCGAAAAATCACCCTGCGGTTGCACTTAGATTTTTCTTCTAAAGTATACAGACCTGAGTAGATCTAACCTAATCTGGTGGCCGTATATAATACCCTAAATTTGGTCTCGACAAAATTAAATAATGGCCCAATGACGGCGGTGAAATGTGATCTTATAAAAGCTGTAATACGTGTTAGTTCAACTCAGGTTGTGTTCTGGGCAGGGAAATTATGAATTAATAAAGAAGCAGTGTACACCGATTAAGGGTAGATTTTGGACAGTCTTTAACTTTTTCAACATATCTTCATAAACTTATGAGCACTTCCTCCCATCGTGAAACTTAGTTTGTCCCGCATTGCTTCTTCGCACTTAATTTCCAACAGTCTTTATGCAAGTGATATCTACAATCCAATCCTTTCCTTTTTACCGTTTACCGAGCATTCTACTTCATATAAGCGGCCTTCAGCATCCCACTCCCCCTCCTCCGACCACATCTTCATCTTATAAAATGACATTTTTGCACATATATTTAAATATGAATGCAAGTTTAATAACATTGCTCGGTTAAAAATCTGTCACACCAAAATATTCTATACCGGAAGAGCATCTGTATGTAGAGCATCGCGTCTGTAGGCTAACAACATCATAGTCAATACCGCCAAAAACCTTTTCCTAAAATAATTCAATTGAAGGCTAAAATAGGAGAACCACTTTAAATATTATTAATTATACTGGAAAGAAAAAAACTAATAAAAATAAACGAATATTTTCGAATGTTCAAATGCATCATAAGACCATGTCTCTTCAGGTTATCCTTGATTGATCGGCAAAGCGCACTTCTCCTAACCCAGATACGTAGAGATTCCCCTCGAGCTTCAGGAGCATTATGTAGCCAGGGGGAACGATCTTTGGGGAGCGCAAATGCTTTATTTGCTGGTTTCCAGAACCAAACGAGTCTCCAGAAGCGTCCAACTTGAAACAGAACAACCTAAGTGACGACGAGAAGAGTGAATTACAAATCATCATTTCTCATAAATTATTCATATATTTCACTCCGACACTAATCAACAACTTTTTTACGAAGGTAGATTTACTGATTAATGTATTCCATTCCGAAAGAATTAGGGACTTCTTAATGACTATTCACTCATTTTTATTTTATCATATTTTAATTTAAATAGAATATACAAAATAGGTACATTTAAAGCTTTCGGTGATTTATGAAACGAGAATAAAAAATGATTTTAGGACCTTAATTTTCCTTAGCTTAATTATTTTAATTGTATTTATTATTTCAACCAGACGTCGGTTAAGGGGTTGAAGAATTAGAAACCTCAAAGTTATTACGAAAAGACAGGTTTTTCGAATTAGGCAGAAAAACGTATTAGGATATACTTTGACAGAAGAAATGAAGATATTCCCTTCTTCCACACGGGGAATATAATCTAAAATTGATATTTGATAAGAATAGTCAGCGAAGGCCGAAGTGATGGGCTTCTACTAAACAGAAATTCTATCTGGAGAGCAGTGCACTCAAAAATACATACGTGATCTGATAACGACTGATAAAGACAATGAATGTCACCTATATACTGTCGCTCATAACAAAACTACTGGACCCATTCCAATAATTCTACCTGATCAAAGGCCAATGCAATTATCTGCTAAATTTCTTTAAAGGTGCTCATAAAAAAATAAAAACTACCCAAGAAAATTTAAGCGTAATGGGAACGTGAATTACATGACAGCCGTACTCCATTTTAATTCCAATAATTCAAGAAAATGTACACGCTTTTGATAAAGTAAGCATTCGCAGCTAAAAGAACCATGTACGAGATTTCTCCTATTTCGGAGGGTTACACTCATTATGGAATTTGAGGGAAAAAGGATAAAATTCAAGTGACATAAAAAACCATGGTGGTTGCGGAAGTACTTTCATAAGCATGTATGAAAGTTAAAACCCTGATTGCAATGACCTGAAAAATAGTTTTTTGAAACAAGTAAATCATATTAATCGATCCAATCTAGTTCTATCGCAAATGCAAAACACTTATAAAACTAGGTCGAATGATAAAAACTTCCTTCTTGGTGGTGATCTTTGGTGTGTAAGGGTTACAATAAATGAAGCATAAACGGGAGTCTGTCTTCGAGATGGCGTTATAATTTTTGGCCTGAACAATAAAGGTTATTAAATACGACTTGCAAATTCTACTTCAATCGTGGAACATGACCTACTTCTATGCACTATTTTCCCCGCGTATGGCATAAATTATCTTCCACTGTGACAGAATACTGAAGTTAACATGTCGTTAGTTCCAAGGAAATTGGTCGATTTGCGACAAGCCTTACGCGTAGACAAATTTCAGTGTCATAACGCGCTGATGTAAGCTACGTGAAATAGCCTTGAATCCATATTTGGAGAGGAAACTAAAAAAAATGGAGCGAGTTCCGTCCAAATGGCATGGCAAATTCAAGTGTGCACCTTCTTGTAAAGCCTTCGCCTGCCAGCAATAGGATAAGTGGTCAAGGGCTGACGTTCATTTTTATTACCGAAAGAGGCATGCCATGATGATATTTGTATATGAACGTACCTTAAGACACCAAAAATATTTTTTCCAAGTTTTAACAAAGCACACGGTTGAAATATCTTTATTGAGCTTATGCATGGTCTTAGATGCAATTAGGTATTAGTTACTGTGGCTACCTTTAACCACACTCTAAGCGAAGAGATCATTTCAATCAAACAAAAAAAAAATGTTCTCTTTTTCGTCTACCGCTTTTTAAAATGAATGTATAGCCGTGATCAGAAAAACTTCATTTTTGGAAGCTTCACTATACGGGAATGAATATACTATACAATGACTTTTTACCCTAGAGCGAGTTAAACAAATAGGAGAATTTACGGAATCCAATTGATTTTTATCCATAACGGTGTACTTAGGTTCAGTATGTGCTGTTCAAACGGTTTGGGCTAACACAAAGTAATTCTTTAATTTTCAATTGAAGTTATTTTTAACAATACAACTTCATCAAGGATATGAAACGAGAAGGGTCAAAGATGAAATGCTTTTCGTTCTCGTTTAAATTGGTCTCACATTAAGGTATACATTGTAATAAAAACTGGTTTAGCTGCGCCACATAGCAACTGGTAAATTGGAAGATATAAAACCACGGAGATAAAAATACCCGATTTTTGGGACTTCTTTCTCACAAAAAACTGATTTTACATCACAATTCGCGAGTTTTATAAACTCTCATAAAATATATGCTTAGCACACCCAAAAATAAAAAATAGTATCTCCTAGCATGCATGAAAGATAGCATGAAATAGACATGCAATGTACCCCCTAATTGGTGAAGTGTCTTCAAAAACATTCTGCTTACACTCGCCCATTGCTATTATTATCCTCTGGTCTCTCACAACTGTATTAGTGAAAAATGTGCGTTTGAAATGTTTCCCATACCCGACGTTGGCAGTACTTAGATCAAAGCAATAGACTAGGGTGTCAAAAATTATACAAACACTTTTAAAAAATGCATACAATCAATACAAGTTTACGGGTCAACATTGCAAGTCTCTTTCTAATCTCCTGCTGCCCTATTTTTCACTTTTTGTCCAGCAGTGACGTCATTACAATTCTTCTCCCTGATTGGATGGAATGAAGCGTATAAAAATGCGTTTCATAATTCGCCCAACAATGTAGCTGACTCTCCGGTGCTAGATTTTTAGTAATACACTTTTTTGCATCCTGCGTGAAACTTACAACTTTTCTTTACTGGAAACTTGCCCTGAAATCGAGCGTAATTCGTGGGATGCTCGGCACAAGCAAGTTAATTGTGGAATCGAATCGCAAAAAAAGACCGCTGATTTCTTCCAAATAGGATTCGAACGAACGACCAAACGAACATTTATTTTGGTCCAAACTAACTTGATACCATCTTCGACTTTCGCGTCACATTTAGCTTTACTGATTTTCATGAGACAGCACGGTGAAAAAAACCAATGCTTTTGATAGGCGAGGGTAGAACTAGCCTTGTGCTATACCCTACGACGTACGAAATATATTAAGGCAAGGGATAGGGGTAAGAAGTGGTTCCTTTATCCAATCCACCTGCGATTTCCCAATGACACTGTTAATTTGTGTGTATGATCCCTCAACGAATGATGATGGAATCTTATCAACGCATGTGGGGAAAATAAGTATTAATTGTCTAATAAGGCAGGAGCTTTTCGTTACTATCATTTTTATGTAAGTACCGCATGCGATCGCAATTCTACACGTGCTGTGTATGTAACCACTACCACATATCTTGCCCATAACTTTCTGGTCATTATGTAGATGTAGATGAATACCTGACGCCCAAAACATCACACAATTTGGCTGATACTGGAAGTGTCCATATGAGACACTCGAATTTGAACCCGGACCCTCCGGTCAGACGGCCGAATGCTTTAGCCACTAGGCTATCACGCCCTTTGTTGCGCATAAGAAACGGAAATTTTAGTACGCAATCATTGTATTCATTTCCACAGGAGATACCTTAGATGGCTCCGTTAAGTGTTCCCACTCGGCGAGCAAACAATGAAGCTTATAAACGAGTGTGAATTTCGAAACTCCCGCGCAGCTCATTCATCTTGTCTTCCATCGGTGAATTCCTCATTCTTAAGGTCCCATTAATCCCTCGTGTGGCTTCCCCGTCCCTCCCACCCACCTATCCGCCCTAAGTCCCTTCCTCCCCACGCGAGAGAAACCCCTTTTTCAAGGCGGTCTCAAGAGTGACTCTTCTGAAATGTAAACAGCGCGGAAAACTCCCCCCACCCTCCCTCGCTCCTAAGACCCTGGACGTTCTCCCATATTCCCTTGAATTCTGGCAGAGTTCCTTATCGTCTACGCATATAGTGCGCATTCCTCGCGACGCCTCGTTTAAGCGGTGACCTTGCCCGGGGTCTGAGAACACTTCGCACCAACCCTCCCTCCCGATTTTAGGGTCAACCCTTTCTTTTTCTCCTGTCTCCTCACTCGAAATCTCGCGGGGAAATAACCAAAGGTATGTCCCGTCCGAAACGAAAGAAAATATTAGTTCTTCCGCCGCGAAAGAAAATATTGCTTTCCGGCCAAGATTCACTTGCTCGCAGGAGCGAATAAGGGTACTGACGGCCTATCCTTCTCAGAAAGAATAAATAAACTGGCTCCTTCAGAGGGCGACCACCGAAGGGACATTTGTTTCGCTACGTTTCGACCGGGATGACTGGAATGACGAGAGGCTGCGACGTACCGATTGTCGACGGCATATGACCACTCTCTGGAGCGCCGGCTACTAAATAAATCAATTTAAATGAGTGTAACAATCAAATTATCAAACTGGAACACGGAGAGGAGGATCAAGGGCGAGTGATTTGGCAGCCTTGGCTCTAGGACAGTTTTGTTGGCGACAACTTGTTCAGTGGGTATCTAGTCCAAGGTGTTGAGGAATGAATCTCTAACGCTCGTGTGAACTTCCGTTTTCTCTTTCGAATAACCTCGTCGAGGAATTTGTTTTTTTTAATGTATCGACTTTTACAAAGATTTAGCCATCCCTTGAAAGAGTTTTTTCAATTCTAAAGTTAGAAAAGGCATCCTTATTATTTTTGGAAACGTTTTGCTAACGACTTCTTGAGAAGATTGCCCACCACCTTCACTTTGAAGTTCAGAGGTGGTATAAGAAATTACTGAAGGGTAAATTCCGGGGTTCAAAATAAGACTGAATGCCGGCCAATTCCAGCTGAGCAATTCAAAAAAATCTAAAGAAAGAGGCGCTTTCATTGAGAAAACGAATCGTAACCTATTATAATATCTTGTATTTATTATAAAGAGCGCTAAGGATTCAGGGAGGGAATTACGAATGCTGTCTAAATTTTGATTGAATTTTTGCACTTTTGATTTTCAAAAGTGCCAAAGTTGCGATGATGGCTACACGGATATTCAAAAATAAACGTCATGAAACAAAGGAATGTCCCCACTTCGATTACTTTAACTTTTACAAAGCACAAAGAACACCGCAATGGCAAAGCATTCTTAATGCACAATAGTTTTTTTTTAATGTTCGATCTTCATGCTTCATAATAATTCTACTTAAAAAAGAAGATGTTTCTAATGCCTATTCCACCACAAATGACATGAAAAACTGGATCATGGACGCCGGTGCCGAGGAATGAGAGTCCTACATAATCTCAGGAAGTATTAGAAACCTATGGCATAAAGGGGTCTCGCATTTAACAGGGCAAGTACACTAAAACGTTTTATCAGGCAGATGCGTTGAAAATGATTCTAATATCAGTACAAAAATGAAGGCGCTTTAGTCAGTAAAAGCAATAAACTTCTTAATCGAAAGGAGTTGACGCATGATTGTAATACATCTACGCCTTTCTTTGCACGTCTCCATAGAGGCTTATGCCACGAGAGCCCTGAGGCAGCGGCTAGGGTAAATTTGTTTCTTTGATCATTTAAGTTATAAAAAAGTAATAGAAACAAATAGTTTGAGCAGTTGTGACTAATATTGCGGTGGCCTCGACCCTGACGTAAGAAACGTGATTCCTTGTATCGGTTTGAAGGCACCATACTAATTATCTATTAGATATTTCATTAAGGTCTTGTCGACCAATGACGACTGTGCTGTTCAAATCACTCCCTTGGGGTCAAAATTTTAGTGAAAAGGTTCTCAATTTTTTATGCTGAAGGTTCAGTTTTGAATGAACCCAGATTCCTCGAGTAGGTTAATATAGTAGCAGTATTACTAAATTTAAAATGATCGTCCGGCCATTTCCGAGCCTTCTACACACTTTAACAAAAGTCGTTTTGTAAATGACAGAATCAGGTGTGATGCTGTGGAACTGTTCCATAATAACAGAGACGAAAACTACTACAATTGTCCACTAAAAATGGTGAATAAATTTTTATTTTATGGAAAATTGTAGTAGTCTTTGTCTCTGTTATTATTTATCATGTTGTTAAGTTAAATACAGTAATCAACCTTAAGGTCGGTTCGCTAGGTGATGGTAGAGTTCACCCAGCACTAAGTCTGACGGCGTGGGAAATTCACACTATATATATATATATATATATATATGTATATATATATGATTTCTTCGAAGTAACACGGAAGTGTTGAATAAAAAACTTAGACAGTAACACACAGCACGAGAACACATAAAAAGAACACTCACAATAATATCTTGATAATTTCGACGGACTTGAGCTCCGTCTTCTTCGGAAGATAAGATATGACTAAGGAAAAGGGTACGCGGTGCAGAGAGAGTATGTGGTAGTGGGGGAGGATGGGACCTGTTTTTTCCCCTCTCCCTCGTCCCATACTCTCTCTGCACCGCGTACCCTTTTCCTTAGTCATATCTTATCTTCCGAAGAAGACGGAGCTCAAGTCCGTCGAAATTATCAAGATATTATCTTTTATTTATTTATTATATTGTGAGTGTTCTTTTTATGTGTTCTCGTGCTGTGTGTTACTGTCTAAGTTTTATATATATATATATATATATATATATATATATATATATATATATAAACCATAAACACAGTAATCAACCCGAAGATCGGTTTATTAGGTGATGGTAGAGCTCACCCTTGTACCAAGCCCGACGGCGTGTGAATACACGTCAGGGCATTCACACATCAGGGTAGGGGGGCCAGTTCCTTTCCCTGTGCCGGTTATGGTTTCCCAGGAAGATCTGGTACCCGAAAAATCAACTAGCTTGGGTGGAGCTGCAGGTGCCCAAAGTGCCTTGCCCGGGAATCGAACCCGGGACCCTCTGGTCAGCAGTCCAACGCTCTACCCGCTAGACCACCGCGACCCGCATATATATATATATATATATATATATATATATTATTAAATTTTTATATATTAATTAAATTAAATTTTTTCTACATATAATTAAAAATATATTTATGTATATAAAAATATATTCATATAAAATCAGCGTATTTGACGAAAATCTGATTTTTTGCACTAGGTAGCAGGAGTCTACAGGGTCAGGATAGCTAATTGATGGGCATTAGTACTATACATAGATTACTGTACCCCTAATATACATGATATAACTGCTTTAACATACACAAATATCCTTTCATACCATATTTCATATTACAATAACTCATCCGTTAGCTATTCATACGTTATAACCCCCTTAATTCCATTCAAATTGGCCATTCTTCTCCTCCCACTACCTCGCTTTCTCAGCAGTCTCCCCTCTCGCTCCATTTTCAGCATCCAATTGCCTCTCAGTAATCCACCCGTCCTGTCCGACATCTAATTTCTTCTAATAGCCGTCACTCTTCACCTACCATGTTTAGAACTACATCGTTTGTTCTCTTTCCTGTCCATTTCATTTTTTCCATTCTTCTCCATGCCCACACCTTACAAGCTTTCTATACACGCGTATCCTCTCGCCTCAATTGTTAACTTTCCGATCCATACAAAACTACGATCCAGTTCAAAGTTTTAACTACCCTTTTCTTAACATTTTGAATCCAGTCGCCAGTTGCCTTTCTACCAACTACCATCTCTTTTTACAGTTTTTTTTATCAAAAAGATTTTTTCTTTTAATCTGCCCACCATTATCTAAAACTGCCCAAAAAGATAAACTGTTTTACAGGCTCTAGTTTTTGTCCTCTAACTTTAATTATCTTAGCTTACCTACTTCTTGAGATTCTCATTACCTTAATTTTTGTATTGATTTTGATTTAAGATTTAGATTGATTTTTATTCCAAGTGCATCACTAATTCTACAAAATGCCTAATAATGATTATAATCCTTCGGCTGACAAACGCCTAATCATCCGCAAATCTTGAGTTCCCCAACTAATTTCCCTAGAGCCCTTCTCATGCCTCCCTTATCATTTCCTCTGTGCATACAGGTATATTGAAAATAACAGGAGATAATGAGCATTCTTTGAACTATAATCCACCAAAACTATAACTTACGCGAAACTTAAAAAGGACAGTAGCTATATATCATGCTAAGTATACGAGAAAACGATTTAAAAAAATCTCGAAGAAGGCAAAAAGTGTCTGTCGGGAAACGTAAGCGACGCAGAGGCAACCGAAGCGTTCGAGCATAGTATGAAGCAGACATTTTTCCACGCTTCATGTCTCCCAATTGGGGAGCAGCGTCCTACTGACGTCAGCACCGGGAAGACTATGAAAAAATAGCACGAATAGAAGTGATGTAGGCGATACCCGTTGATCCGTAAACTTGCAATAAGCATGTTTTGGTCGCTCTCTACGCCGTCCCAGAGCAAGAAAGGCCACAGTGAGCATGCGAAATATATTAACCATGCACTCAGGTTATGAAAAATTCATAAAAGTCACATGGGCGGTGAGAGGAGGAAAGTGGCGATACGAGAACCATGTTTAACAAAGAAACTGCATCATGAAACCAACCTACATTACCACGATTTTAATCAAGTAAATATTTATTATTGGGATTAATATCATTATTGGGAGTATGATATCAGGAGCGGCAAATTTTAAAATCATGCGGTGAAGCGCAAAACTGAAATCGATACCTTTTTAAGAGCTAAATCAACCAAATTTTATCATTCATTAAAATAGTTAATCGATATCCCCTGCGTAAATATTCGTCTCGTAAACTTCAGCTGGTGGAATGTTTAGGAATGAACATTTTTTTGGTATTTCTGTAATTTTTCAGCAAATTTATTTTAATTCATTGAGGCAATTACTTGCCGATATAGTATTCTTGGTTCTTCCACCGGCCTTTAAAAATGTAAGATTTTTGCAATTTCCAGCCATTGAAGAGACAACAGCCTGTTTGTTCATGGCTGGGTAAAGGCCTTTGATGTTGTTTCATGAAGGTCGGACGATAAAAAGTGTTATTTCGCGAATACTATGGGTGCTTGGGTGATGGGAAAAGGGGTCGGGGAAAAAAGGAATCAGCTACAAGAAGTGGAATGATTGAGAAGCGATTGCAAATAGAAGGTGCTCTTTATCCATCCATGAAATACAGTGCTTCTCTACCGTAACCCTTCAAGATATATGTGGCACCCTTTGTGCGGTCCTAGTACATCCCTTTTTCGTACTTATTCTCCTCCTCCTTTCTCCATTTTTTCTCCCTAAACTTATTCTTCGGATAACTTTAATTCCTTGTTTCCCCCTCATTAATTTTGAAACGAATATGATCAACAGCAAGTAAGTTAAGAGTCGTAATGGATCTAATTTCATTATAAGCATAATATTCGTCTCATTTAAGAGATTCAACTTGTAGAAAGACGAATGTCTTGCCCCGGGCTCCGCCCCTTTTAAAAAACAGTCTACGGTCTAAGAGTACCACGAAATTATTTACCAAATTTCGTGGTTCTAATTTGAAAACCAGATATTCAAAAGAGAAAAAATAAACTTCTATTTATTTATGTTGGATTTTGAGGCGAAGATGGATACTCAAATCATAAATTGGAACTCGTTCTCTACGAGAACCATGGCCTTAACGAAATAGAGCGAGGCACACGAGTAAGGACGTATTTAGAGCCACAAGTCAAAGGAGTTGATTAAATCCCAGTTTTTCAACAATAAAATAAAATGTCAAAAACAACTCACGTAGCACCCTTGCTTTTGTCCTTCTGAGGAAAGGATTTAAGATCTTGACTTTGTCAACGGAGTTAATCTCCCATGAATATTATCTTCCTGCCTATATGTATAACTTATCCCCATTAACAATATTTTATTGAAACAACGTGAATCATCTTTAATTTTAAGATCTAACGGCGTCAACAGCATGTTCCTATTTAAAGATGCCTCACACGCTCCTGTTTTCAAATATCCAACACCCGTCCTTGCAGGTCTTGCTCGTCATTTATTGTCCGCGCACAGAACTCGGATGGAAATTTAGGGTGTGCCATGCACTGCTCCTTGTATTCCTGAACCTCCTTGAAAAACTTGGCTCGTGTGTAGGGAGGGAGAAAGAATATAACGTTGTTTATACCTGTATGTCTAATCGAGAAATCATATTTATTGGAGTGATAAATAGATCGTAAAATAGAGATAAGATTTCATATATCCGAAATCGAATAACATGCTTTTTCGTAAAACGGCAAATTATCAAACAAATATTTTAAGAATATACGATTTATGCACTTATCGGAACTTATCACGGAAATTTCCGTGTTTTCTGGGAACAAAAACTACATTTCAAAACCGACATGGCAGTTTGCATAAACATTTTTTTTAATACGGCACAAATACATCAAGTGAATATTAATTAATCATGGAATGCTTTAGATATTCCATTGGTACATTGAGCACTGCTTCAATTTTGAGATTAATGCCACGATAATTGAATCGCCTATAGAAGTTATCATTGGATTCACTAAAATTCCTATTTTTAAAGGGTAACTTCATCCGATCCATCGAAATGTTTATGCCGACAAATATTCCGATATGTAGGATTATTTAAAATATCGGTAAGTATTTATGGATATATTTTTTCAACATATATTCATCTGAACTACGCAGATTGACGTATTATTATTATCAATACACCTACTACTCGTGCTACTTGATTCAAATGAGGCACTATTAAGTAAAGACTCACAACTCCAACACGAGGACCATCTCGGTTGCCGTCTCGTACACCTCGTGCAGCTTGACGATGCGCTCGCAACCCTCGGCAGCCAGCAGGACGGCCGCCTCGTGCATGATCCCCAGGCGTTGGTCCTCCGCACGCCGCCGCTTCCGGATGAACTTGGCGGCGAAGGCCACGCCTGTCTTCAGGTGGGTCACTCTCCGGACCACGGCGAACTTTCCCCTGCGGACAAAGAAGGGGGAAATTTTCAGTCGGATGCGTATGATACCCACGAACAACGGATCACCAATTCAGACCATTGTCCCGCGGATGCCCATCGACACGCCACGTTAAACAGGGTGCTAACGTGCATTAATTGCCGCAAGTAGAGCAACATGGAGGAATAAAAAAAAACAGGAAAAGAGTTGAAAAAAGTTCATTGAACGCAAGGTATCGGAGCCTATCGGGATCTCTGGGCATGCCCAACGTTTCATCCAGATTTTCGAAAGTTTTACGGGGTTCCGATGATCGAGATCACATTTCAGTGTTAATGCACATCTATAAACTCGGAAGTAAGGATCACGGAACGGAAAAACAATGGATTTACATGCAAAATAGGGTTTGGCACGCCCAAAATTTGGGTTTGTTTGCAAGTGGGTACAGCCCTACCGGGTGAAAACAGTTCAAAGTAGCAAAGGCGGATACATAAAGAGATGCGGAAGGTAAGGAAACGACACCTTTTGCGCCTAGGAAGACAAAATATATTCCATTAAAGCCAAAAATATTTCCAAAAGACAAATTTATCAAACGGGAAGTGAATTACACCCTTGAATTTTCTCATAGATGCTAATTTTAAATCACAGTTATAAAACATTTTGCCACTAAAATTAATGGATCAGTGCAGAAAATTTTCCACAAAATTCAATAAGAGATTTGGAGTAATATGAGGATGGAAAATAAAAACGAATGTGAAATATTAATATTTATAGGTACTATCAAAAGTAATAAAACCGATCAAGCATGTAAAGAAAAAATATCCTCCACACTTAAAAAATTGATTATGGACAACTTACTCTGCCACAAACTACAACTGTTAAATCATCCTTGTGAAACGACATGAAACAAAATTACCACGAAAACTAATAAAATAATTACTTAAAACGTTACCTAGGACTTTTCGTAATTTCGCGAACCTAAACATTTTCATGAAGATCATCAAACAAAAATGGAATAATAGTTATGTCATAAATTCAAACAGTCTGCATTGTCGACTTTATTACACCAGCCAAAACCGCAATACGGTTTTATCTGCATTACCTCTATAGCTTTCGCTCACATAAAATCCCCATCCGTTAGTAAGTATTCATTCACACAACGAAAATCAACATACACATAGTTATTTACATCACAGAGGTTCGTAGGGAGTTTGAATTGACGCCTCCGCCAAGCATTAAAAAATATCATTCGCTTCCCTTAAATACCACTACAGGAAATAATTACCCATTAAAATTAAGAATTATTTAAGTGGACGCCTTTGAAAATGTCCAAATATTTGGAGAAATGGCAACTTTTGTGGTAATCATCGTCATGGGCACCTACCGATCGGAGAAAGGCTTTATGCAAGCCTTCAAGGAATTCTTCCCAATTTTAATTTATTCTGCCCTACATTACTATTTCCGTCTTATACGAGTACTTATCATACTATCGAAATTGGAGCACAAGCTCCGTTTCCACCCTCCCTGTTTCCCTCTTCCCAACCTTCCCGTCCATTAGAGCCCACTAAAACCCACTTAGCTCTCAGTAACGCCTTCGTCCACTTTTTCCACCTTTTCCAAGATTATGTTTTCAAAATTTTTTATTTTTACCAACGCTTAGTAATCCCTCCTCCTTTGCCTTCCACTTGTGCCCAACAAATTCTCTCCATCCTTCTCCATTTCCGCAAATCAAAAACTTAGCACTTATTTTATTCATGTTCAACCCCTTCTTTCGAACAGTTGTGAGATTGACAAGCGCTATTTCAACATTTATTAGGAGTAATAAAATAAATTAAAATAATGTTTATATTAAAATATTTAAAAAATCAGCCCAATAAAAGAATGTTCACTTCATAATTTTGCCGAGCGTCGTCGGCATCGGAAACAGATACATAAAAAAATTAGAATTGATAGTATTTTTCCTTTTTTTTTAAATTTTTATTTCACGCCTGCCTGACGAGTCGAGGAAAAAATAAGAAAAGAAACGACAGGTACTGTTTTTTTTATTATAAAGGGAAAATTTTACTTACTGACGTAATTATTCGTCTCATCACGGCGTCGTGACGCACATTTTGGGAAACATTTGTCATTATCACGACCTAACTCGAGAGGTACTGGAGCCCGGGGTCGTTGGAGGGCTCCCCGTTAAGCATCACTGTACAGAAGCAATTTGCTGACGCAGTTTTACGACTCAGCTGGTCGAGTGGAACGAAATGGAACTCGCCGAAGTTAAACCTCATGGATTACCTAAACGATGTGAAAATTTCTTTTTTCCTTGTCTCTTCATGTTCTTGGCCGGCGCCGCGACATCAGGTGAGAGTGATACCATCTAGGGCGAGTAAAATAAAATGCTTAGATACACAAACTGGAGGATTAACGCAAGAGGAAAGGAGAGATTGGAGGCTCACTTAAAGTTACAAAAATCAGATAAAAAATATGGTAATAAAACAGATGATGCACAAAAAAGAAACAATTCGGAAAAAATGTCCCGCCCCTTCACATTTAACGAAAATAATAACATTACTTCATCTCTAAGGAAAAAATGTGCTTCTAAATTGAATAACAAAAAATAACTTTCCATTTTCGCACTCAACTGAAAATATGAAGAGATTTGCTTTTATCGCCTCAAGTGCCTCGGGATCTCAAATAATTTTAACAAGTAATGACACGTTTTGGGTTTCTTACATACGTTTGTTTTACAGGCTTATAAAGAATACAGACTTCGGCAGACGGAGGCTGGCGTTATCCCTACCATTCCCTCTTAAGGTTTTTTAATGCATTTCAGGTTTTTCGGGATTCTTGTTAGGAAGCAAAGCAATACAGAACTTCTTTGCAGTATTTTTTGATGTTGGCAAAGTCGCGGGGGTGCATCGGTTATCGTTTAACATCGAACTTGGTTTAGAGAATTCATAAGCCTAATTTTCTTCAAATAGAACATGAAGAGATTCCGGCGCGTCACCTATCAATAGCCAAAAAACAGTACGGTGGAAAAGAATTCCGTTCCACTGGTTCAATATTAGTTTGATTGATTCGTTCTAATAAAAAATCTATGAAAAGGAATGATTGACACGAGGTAAACCTAATTATAATTTAATTAATTTCATTTATTAATAATTATAATGTTTTACCGAAAATGTGTGTACGATTAAGAACGACTTTTAACAGCCCCTAAAAAATTTCGCGGGACGTATCTGAAATAACATTCCGGTTTAAAGATTCGAACTTCCTTCTCATTGGCACGAAGTTTTCCTCACTGAGTCCACACCAATAAACGCTTAACCATTGCCCATGTCTCAAATAAACTCCAACAGAAACACCAAGGAACATATGATTTCTAAGAATTCAAGGATATTTGTCTCTTCCAATCATAGGAATAGAAGGTTTTTGGCACGGGAAGGTATTTGCAGGAGATGAATGCACGTTCGGGATAGTTTATGCGGCGCGATCGAATGCGAACGTGTGTCACGATCCTTGCTCCGTTCCCGCAAAGGGGCCCTCGGAGGGTGGGAAGATATGAAAAGGACTAGGAATGAGGGGTGGGAAAGGGTGCGGGGGATGTATGGGATGGGGGGCGAGGAGGAAGAGCGTGGGAGAGAGCGTGAAATCCCGCCTCGCCCGATGATTAACGCCTTCGCTCCGCACCCTCGCCGTCACCTGTTTCTCTCGGCGTCAAGGAGCGACCGTGACGGCGCCACCACTGAGGGAGAGGGGGTGGGGGTAGGCCTAGACTATTCTCTGGCGGGGAACCAGGAGACTAAATAGGGCGTCAATGCACTCCGGCAGTAAAGCGCGGCGGTATTCTCCTTTGAAAAAAAATTCATGGATGCACAAATCAGGTCCGATTGCACAATAACATGCCCTGGTGTAATTCCAAAGATTAAGCACAGCTCTCGCGTACCCCTTGATCGGCAAGGCGTTAAGTTGCTTGAAGGAGTTTTCTAAACTCCGATTGAGTTATTCTCGTTTGGCAAAGTGTTTACAGGAGATGGAAGGTCGTAAGTTTGGATAACGTTACTTTCACTTCCAAAAAGTTACTCAACACAAATAAGATAAATTGTAATACATTTCTGTCGGCTTGCGGATAAACCAAAAAATAACTACGGATTATTTCTTTCGCTGATATTATTCATCATAAATACTTGCTTTTAGGTTGACACCGCGAAAATTGATACCGACAACATTATTACTGGAGTATTAATGATAATATAATATTATTAACTATGTAGACAAAAACAAAGATTTTTCCTCGACGACGGCTGAATTTAATTAGGCCCTCATTATTTTATTATATTATTATGGACACCTTTATTGATTCCATTTTCATACTACATAAAACCATTACCTCCGTAATGAAGACGGCCATCGTTTGTTATTTTGGATGATTCGAGGAAATGATATTCATTCACAAATGTTACATCGATATAAAAATTACTATTATCAGATACGAGATCGAAAATGCAAACTCGATATGCTTATAACATTTAATAAATCCGATTAAAAAATTAATTAATTTTGTAATGAAAGCGGCATAATTTATTTTACCTCCGAAAAACCCCTGAAGTTAAGGTAAGAAACCATGCTAATTAAAGCCCATATCGGGGGAGATGGCATGATGAAGATCTTTGCCATTATGAAGAGCTATTACTACTCTTCGATATGCCTCCACAACAGTTGATTTTCCCTCTTGTCCTTTGACCTCCATTTTATCAAGAAAACACCATGAAGAGCAAACACGAATAGTTAGGAATTAAAAAAAGGTTAATCGGTTTCTTTTTAAAACAGCAATGTACATGTATTTTTTCTACAGTAAAAAGTTCCTTCCTGCACAAGAACGGTTTCAACGAATCAAATCTTCAATAAATGCTACTCAAGCAAAATCTGGCACCCTCAATTTGAATCTATTTTTCTTAAAATGTGCTAAGATTAACAAGATAGTTCCTACAATACAACAATTTCAGAGAGTAAAAATCATTCGCCTTGACCGGGATTCGAACCCGGATCCCTCGAACACTCTGAAATTGTTGCATTGTAATGCACACGTAGCTCCGTTAGACTCCGTTAAAAGTTACTGTTGCGGCATCTCCCGCAGTTTCTTGAAAAAAGATAGTTCCTTCCTGTGAAAGCACTGTCCATAGCAGAGAAATCTTAAATTCATCACTTAAATACTTGTTCAATTTTTTTTCTTTCCTATTTATTGGTTAAGGCATGAATTTAATACGTCTTTTTTCAACATAAGAAGCATTACTTCTAAAATACATTCTAATCATCAGCTAATAATACTTCTCGAAAGGAAAATGACTGACGACGTTGCAGATTATTTATTTCTACTGGAACAAAAACATATCCCCACGGTTATAAAACCCTGACCGGTACACCCTTTAATGCTGGAGAAGGGAAGGAGAAAAGAGCGGAAGGTCTGAAGAGACTGCATTGTCGAATTTCCGTCAACCCTGACATCTTTCTTCCAGAACTATTAAGCTGAACGACGTCGCCAAAGGAAAGAGAGTTTTAAGTGTTGGCAAGCACAAGCGTTGGCCATTATCAATCACTTGAGGCCCCAAAGTTTAGGGGGGAGGCAGGGTTCATAATATTAAATCATATCAAGTTCCAAGTGAGTGAAAGTTCGAATTATTATAGCAATTAGCCGAGGCGACTTGCAGCTGAGGGACACACGCGCATTTATACACGATAACCAAGGGGCCACCCACTCGTGGAGTCAACTTACCACCCAGCACCATTTAGGGTGAACGACTATTAACAGTACTGGGAGTATTCGTCAAAATTTTAAAAGAATTTGCCCTATGGCAGGGGCGATAGAAATGACGTTTGTTTGGGGCGCGGGAATGCCCGTTGCCGTCCCCAGGCGTAGTGTTTATGGAGTCTTTCCTGCAAAAGGCGCCGGGTATCTCTGGGTGGAAACTGGACAGGAAGGATACGTTTGTGATAAGAGAAAGGTTGAAATGAACCCCGTCACTAAATTCGAGCCCTTTGGATTTCTCTTAAAAGAATTGTCCTTTCTTAAGGTGTGAGGGAGAGCGAGCCATTTCATCACGTTTCCATGCTTGGGGCGAATGAGGGAGCGGAGGAAGAAACTTACGTAAGTTTTATCATTGCATTAATTCAGCAATTTTTTTTATGAAGGAAGAATTAGAAATATCCTTGATCATCAAAAAACACGTTGTGTGAATTCACACAAATTGAACTGCCGATTCACAATTATTTGAACATTCAACTTGTTAAAAGTTTTTAAATATTTGCATATATAACGCCGCCAATTGTACTGGAATTGTACTGGAAGAATCAAAGAAAAATAACTCCCCACCCAACCGCGGTCGGAGAGCCATTTTGATATTTTTCCATTCGCGAGAAAAACGACATCTTATATTTGTTAAAATGACATCTTATGTGCTCGTGGAACGATGGGGTTAATGATACCATGTCGCACACGTCGCTAGAGAGACCTCCTTTCCATTAATGTAAAAGATTAAATCTGTAATTTAACCTTCTCTCCGTGAGTGATTCTCAACATACTTACTCAAAAAATACCGGGAGTAAGTGTCGAATCCAAGTTAGCAAATTAAAAGACTCCGACCAGATTTAGCAAGTGCTTGATAGCCGATTCCGTAATGAAGAAATTCCACAAAGTTGAGGCAGAGATTGCGCCAGCGTCGATAATGCCGCGTGTCGAAATCACGACCCGGTAATGAAAAGAGTTTTGAGCGGATTCACAAGCACCGAGCGTTGGCTTTTTGCTGATTCTATGATGGTGGAAAACCCTCGTCACGGGCAGCTCCCGACTCGCAGGACTGTTACAGCACGAGCGAATGCCGATTAGACCAGCCGTCACAACCCCTCGTGTTTCCTTAGCGGCGGGGACGAGAGATGGCTACATAGGGAGAGAGACAGTGAGGTAATGGTGAGATGTCGGAGGTGTGCAAACGAGGTGAGGGGGGTGGTGAGAAAGACGAAAAGACGGGGAGGCGTGGGAGGTCATTCAACGCGAGGGGACGCATAGCGGATGTGGCGATCGCATGAGATTCAGCGGGGGTAGGGGTGGGGGAGCGGGAAGAGGGGCGAGGGACAGCATATCTTTCACTCACCCACTCATGCCCCTTCTTCTCCCTGTCGGAAAAAGGGTCATTCGAAATTTCAGACGCGTAGCGGGTGATCCGTGGGGGTCGGGGTGAACGATTTCCTCAGGGTGGGGCAGGGGGAGGAAGGTGGAGTGGAAGAGGGGGGGCGAAGAAAAAGAAAGCCTCCACCCGCTGACTCAAGCCGGTTGTAAAACATTAAAAATATTTTCCCGTCTTCGGCGAGTCCCGAAATATTCAAAGTGCCCTTTGTTTGTCCCGTCGACGTACCGGAATGCGAAATGCTCTGACAGAAATTCAAAATTGAAAGAGCAGAGTAAAATTAAAAATCGGGATTTGGGGAAATATCGACCTTCCTGGCGGACGTAGGAGGGTCTAAGCATAAATAATAACCCTGAACCCGCCGCAAGGGCGTAAGGCAGGTATGCTTGGACACCAGCCTTGAAAAAAACAGAAGCGGAAGTCTGTAAACAGGATTTCTCATGGCTTAGGTCACTTTCTGTGTTGCATTTGCGAACTGGGTGAGGGATAAACGAAACCTTGAACATATCGATTGACAGTAGCTATCCATCTCATGTAGTCATTATTTTCCAACCTGTTGATATTAATATTGGCAATACCTGTTAGAGGCGGGATTATTCGACCAACGTCGCAAGTAGATTTGCACCATCGATGCTTTGCAATAAATTTAATCTCGCACGCACCCTTTGTATCTCCATCATCTCCCATCCCATGTTAAGCAGCCATTACGATACACTACTTGACCTTACGGGACATCTTTTTTTACAACCTTTTGCTTTCTTTTTTGACTGAGTCAATCAGCTCGATGCTTCGACTCTGCGGCACTGTGACTCATCGACTACACTGTATTACTTCGCCAAGAAATGCGATATAACCCATCAAAATAAAAGTACGTGGTTTCAAAGTCAATTTGGAATTTCACTGTATTTAATACCCTGCCTTCTAGTCGTAAGTCGTACGCGAAGTATGATATTGACACCCCCGAAGGATAGGAGACCTAGGAGATAGGAGTATAAAGGTACCTTACTATCATTCTACTACTACCTTAAACTAAGATGTACACACGAGGAAACTCACGCGAGAAATTCCACCAAAATAAAATAAAAACTATAATACAATCATCATCATTGGTCGTTCAATTCTAAGATTGTTTGGCTGCAGCATCCTACCCTGTGTGATGCTAATTGGCTTACTTCCCGGTATCTTTTGCAAAGTAATTTCTTCTTTATTTGTCCCATGTATTTTCTTTATTTCCTCTGGCGACTTTTCCCTCTATTTTTCCTTCTATTATATTCTTCACGAATCCATTGTGCCTCAGGGTGTGTCCAATCCATCTGGTTCCTCTGTTCTCTATGGTATGCCATAAGGTCCTTTCTTCGTCTATTCTTCTGTATACTTCTTCATTTCTTATTTTGTCCGTCCATTTGATCTTAAGCATCCTCCTCCAGCACCAGGCTTCGAAGGCTTCTAGTCTTTTCTAGTCTACCTTTTCGTTAGTCCATGCTTCAGGTATATGGAGTGCCACGCTCCATTTGAATGTTTTCACGTTGTTTCCTCATCTGCAGTTCTATCTTCTTTGAACACAGCAGCTGTTTTTTTTTGTGAATGCTCTCTTAGCTTTGAGCTATTCTTCGCAGAATTTCTGTAGTACATCTTCCGTTCCATGTAATGGTACTTCCGAGATAGGTGAAGGAATCCACATGCCCTAATTTTTGTTTTTTTTTCCAGTATGACAACTGTATTCCGCTTTTCTCTTCCACAAACTTTGATTTTAGTCTTCGTCTAGTTTATGTTCAAGTTGAATCTTTGTAGAACTTGTTCCAAAACGTTTATAGACCTTTGAAGATCCTCCTGGTTTTCTGCTATTATGGCAATGTCGCCGGTGAAGCGTAGCATGTTTATCTCTTCTCCATTGATACTAATTCCGTGTAATCCTATTCCTTGTGCTTCTCTTATTGCCTCCTCCAGGAACATGTTGAACAATGCAGGTGAGAGGTTGCATCCTTGTCTAACTCCTTTGCTAATTTTAGCCTTTATATGGCTTCCATCTCTCATTCGCATTGTGGCTACTTGCTTCTTGCATAGCTGATAGATTATTCTTCTGTCCAAGTCATTTAGGCTTCTCGTTAATAAGGCCAACGAAGACGCGAGACGAATCATCATCAACATCCAAGTGAGCACCGCAATAATTCTCGGTGAAGGAAGCTAGAAAATTTTTCTGGGAAAAATTATGACTGCAAGCTGTTGGCGAAGATTAAGGCTGCCTTTACCCTTTAACTAATGGCCCTCATTCGCCCAGTTTCGCGCCATTTAAATGTTTACTACGCCAGCCCGTTAGTGACGAACACTTTAGCGACCGGTGTTCTTGCGTTGTAAAACTGCTCGACTGGTTTTAACTATGCACGGGAAACGTCAAATTTAGCGCACAAGGAGACAACTCTAGTTGCACACCAACTTGTTTGTCTCATTATCGCAAACTACAAATCGAGTTATGTCGCGATCCAATGGAGTCATGCGGTGCCCGTAAGATTTCCGAGCGTCCGAAAAACAAGGCCAATGGCCCTCGTCGTGTGCGTGCTATTCGAAAGCTATCGAAAGAGGAAGAGGAAGCCCGATGATGAATGAGTGTGTTCATATATTCATCGGAGTTGAACGCGGATGGGGGACATGAAGGATTGGAAGCGGACGGAGGAAGCAAATCGAACACCATTTCCGCCGTCCACGAAGAAAAAGGCGGCGAGAGAAGACCGGAACGACGAGCAAACGAACAAACCGAAACGTGGATTCGGACCAGCCATTCGCTTCCGGCTAGAAATCTGCACGGACTCTTCTGCGCGGACGGCTATGCTTGCCGACTATTCAAGGCTCACAACGGCCCGAGTGGCTTCCGGGAAGTTTCGTCACATCGAGACGCTTTTTTTTATAAGTCGCCGATTTTAATCCAGGAAATATGTTCAATATGGTGGGACGATTTTTTTACATTTCACTGCGCATTGATTTCTCTTTTCCACTTTACTATTACGTTCCTAACGGTCTTAGCTTAACATTGAAAATATGAAATGGCTAGTTTTTCGTTATGTTCAAGGTCTTTAAGTTATTTAGGGTGAGTAATCTCATGGGACATGTGATTTTCTACTTAAACTCGCTAATTGTATGGATATATTCATTTAACGTCGTCAAAAGTTACTTAATATTGTCAGAATAATATTTTATCATGAACTTGCTTCCATTACGGAGTATAATTTTCGTACAAATTCGCTTGCAACGAATATAAATGCCATTTTCGTATGTCTCGCGATTTCGACGGAATTAAAGGAACTCTAAGTAGGCGTAGCAATTCAATGTTCTCCGCATCTTATAAATCAAAAGGTAAATGGCATTCGCTCAAGGTTATTTTAAAGTGCAGGGATACAACGAGACTCGAGCTATTTAGGGAACGCGACACTCGATGACTCGATTACTACTACTACCTGAACCAATCATTGCACTTAAAAGGAAAATGTTGCACCGAGATTAGAATTAAAACACCTTTCATCAAACATGGAAAAAACACGTGTCCAAATTTTTCACTCATAAAATGTATTCGGAATTTCACTATCATATTCTTCGCCATTTCCCATTTCGTCTTACTGACTTCAAAAAGGATATGACGTGCACTGCGACTTAAAAACCAGACAAATACGTTTAAAAAATTTAATGTTAATATTTCCACTTAAAGGTAGTGAAAATTTTTTTCATCCATCGCTAATTTCACATTAAAGAGGTTTTGCGCACCAAATCAGTAAATTTACCTGGACAAATATATGTTTTCCCTTAAAGTCTTAAATATGTACGTGTATTGGCAAATTATTACCTTCTTTCTGGTAAAAATAAAACCAAATTTTCTTATAAATCTATCCTGTTCTTTGATTAACGCTTTCTCATTTTGGTTTTAATTATTTTTGCATTTCTTGACATAATCGAGACAAATAGCATAATTTAACATTTCCATCACCTTTTCATTACGATTACCTGAGACCTTTTTAACGTATTTATATTTTTCTATGGTAAATTCACATCTTTTATAAATAATTACAAATACATGATCATATGAGACATCAATGTTATATAATCATCTTGAGTTTCCCAAAATACCATCCAATATCTCCCATACTCACTTTTAGCGTTACGTCGTGCGCTAACACGGCTTACGTACATCAGTGAGTTTTACCTGCTTCTGAACAGGATATAGTATAATGAATGATATGATACAACACATCTCCTTTTCTTGTCACTAAAATTTACTTGACACCTGTCTTACGAAGCTATGAATCTTCAAGGCCGACCAGTACATTCCTCTCTAAACTTCTGACACAATAGAAAATACTACAGGGGCCTCGGAGCCAGTAAGGACGTATTTCTTAGAAATGATAGAATGAGGAGGGCTGCAGTCAACCAGTTTTCCGGTTGGAAATACTGATGAAGGCAGAAGCTCGGGTGATTTTCCACACACCCATTCGACGTTTCCTCATTCGCTTCCGTCTTCATTACTTGTGTTGAGACGACTTTCGAGGGCGAACTCATACCTTTCGTCCCTTTCCCCGAAGACCGCACATCCTCCGCTGGAGAAGCGAGGGTTGCTATGAGCTGCGAAATTCGGACGATAGCACACAATCATAAAAACACTGTCCGCGAATACGCGCAGTGGAAAAAAACTATATGGAAGTCTGCCGTTTAAGGAATAATAAACTAATCACTGAAACTTTGCACATCAAAATTTTCACCGTTCCTTTCGTAACATCCTTACTCAACGTCCCTGTCATCAACTCCCTCTTCCTTATAAAAGATTCGTTGTCTAACGCAATTGCTCTTCTTCTTATGTCCTACTGTTTTGGGCACCGTGATCCAAAAAATAACTTAAACGAGCGAAAAATTGCGAATGAGGGAAACGAGCGTGGCGGGGGAATGGGGGTAGAGAAACGCTTGGAAAGGGAGCACACACGTGACATTTGAGCCTCCCGGCTGAGCCGATGAATCGATTTACGAGTGAATGCTCTCTCTCCCTTCACTTCACCACCCGCGAGAGCACGCGGAAGGGGTGGAGGAGAAGTTAAGGGGACGTGAGGGGGGTGTAAGAGAAAAGAACATGCACAACTAACTCTCCCAGGGCCGCAAGTCCCCACGAGCAGAGGCGATCCCCATGCTCTCCGTGCGCATTCACAACCAAAAAGACGGACCGTCACGACTCGCATATAAACTTTAAGTGAGCAGGGGAGGGAAAGGAAGAGAGCGGCCGGGAGGGTGGGTTGAAAGGAGATGCACAGGTAACCCCCAACCCCCCTCAAGGGTGAGAAAGGCGAGGCGGCCCCTTCCTCGAAATCATAAATCTTACGTCAAGACAACTCGCGGGTGGATGAAGGGGAAAGGGGGGGGAAGGCAGGTTCGGACGCAATTTTTTTATGAACAGAAAAAAAAATTACGACGCTTCAAGAGAGCGACGGCACCGCATAGTGGTGGGGGATAAGGTCGCAAAAGTAACGCCGCCTTGCGAAATATGAGAGCGCGAGTCGAGCTCTCCGCAACTCGGGGCACAAATCGGCCTCAATCCCTTCCGAACCGTCGACCCTCCCGATTTCCGCGTGCATCATGGCGCAGTGTTGCAATTGACAGATTTTGATGCCGGTCGCCCCTTTCCTGGGGAGTTGGCTGCAGACATGGAAAATCGAATGCGAAGAACATGAAGGTAAGAGTGAAATTCAAACCGTGACATTTGCAGCCATAGGTTTGGTACAGAAAATAGAAATCACGAGGACGCACTAAGCAACTTTAATTGCGGAATGTCATACAACTTAAGTTATACAAAGTTAACTATTCAAAAGTTTTAGATATTCACCTTTAAAGATTTAACATTAATTTATTAAAAGTTAAAACTTTCAAAATTTACATACTTTTGATGGAATTTTAGAGTCAACCCTTTTCTCGAACAATTAACATCACGTCAAATAATTGATGCGCAATCTTATATTTTATTTGCCGTAACTTAGAGAAAGCCAACACTAATTATATCAATTACCTTGGGCAGTCAATCAAAATGAGGTAGGTTTTGGATGGTCTCTGAACAGTGCTATACAACGCCACTGGCTGCAAATGTACTTCCTCACGATATAAGCACCTCCCGTGCCAACATTTTTTTTCTCTCCTCGGTCCTCATACTTTCTACCCCCCCTAAATATCGCATTAAAATTTTCAGTCCATTTCAAATTGAATCTTGTGTGTTTATGGTCCATACGCAAAATTACGAATTTAATGAGTTAGAACTGGCAAGGGTGATCACCCAATTGCTTTTCTCATTTCCGCATTTTAAATGGCTTCCAAAAAGACTTAGCCACCTTCAATTAGATTACTTCAACGGCAATAAATTTTAATCAATGCCAAAGCAGCAACAGGGAAATTTACTTAACTGGTTTCTGCTCCCCAGAGTTCCGAGGCATTGAGCTGAGAAACACCTATTTGCATCATTATCGAATGATTAATTATCTCAGTGATCATCGCTATGATGTTTCTAAATGCTTTTCTTGTCCATTAAGGTTCGTTTTGACAATAATTTTTTTTTTCAGTTACGCCATCAAGCCATATTAATTCAATGCTAATTGCCGATGGTAAGGGAAACGAACGAGATGCTCCCATTTACACATCTTTTTTTAGCGCCGTAAGCGAATGCGATTGTAAACCCGATATGGCAAGAATAAACACATTATTGGCCTCTTTAAGAGCGACGAGGTGTTCATACGTAATTCCAAGGCATAGAACAATGTACCTACCTAGGAAATACACTGGAATCGAACCCAGATCTCCAGAAAGTCAGCAAAGTGCATTAGCTACATGTCAGCCTGCCTAATTTCTTGGCTGGCCTTACGACTGGGAGACCGAAGACCTATTCCTTGCGAAGTAGAATGACTTTTTCGGAGGGAATTTCTATTTAGTTGCGTATAAATGTACATAAGTTCTCGCGACTGAATGCATTTTTATATTGAGACACTTCGCTTGGAATATGACTTGCCTTTCTGCGATCACGGCAGTCCGAACATTTTTAACTCATCGTCTACGGGCAGATACAAAACTTTTACGATGGGACAGGTTGGCTGGCTAACACCAATGTAAGCGGTCAGAAAAATGCAACATAAGCTTCAACAACATGTTTTTTAGTTCGCCTTAGTTATTACCCTAAATAAAAAGCTTATGAAACAAAAAAAGTTTTTCCCAGGAATCGAGAGGTGGAGAAAGAATTTTAAAAATTACATAATTCATTTCAGCTAAACGTTTTCCGTTGATTCCCATATTTGCTATCCACAATCAAATTTGAACAAAATAAAAAAATTAAAATTAGGAATTGAGTGAGAGAGAAAACATATTAACACAATCAAAGCAGAGTAGCTGAAAATGTATTTTGCCTATCGATTTAAATCGGTCCGTGGGAATTCAGGATATCTTTTTGGTTTTGGGACGCCACCTTTCAATCTATATCCGCCCCTGCTGCAGTTAAGAATTTCCGGTTAGAACACTAATTTACACGTCATCTGGCAACCACCAGTTCGGAGGGGTCGGAGTTTCACCTCATGGGACCACGAAAAACAGCTGATGGAACCACGTAATGCGGAACGAAACTTTAAATCGATTATTCTGGTTAGACAACAATAACGAACAGAACGTCACAAAAAATAACTCCCATCATGCTACAGTTCTACACACAGCAAGCCGACGGACAGCGCATTTAAGCCATTTTAAATGGAAGGAATAATCTATGGGCATTGCGCTACTCCCTTCAATCCCATACAAACCTGGTAAGGCTAGCCCGTGACGCCATTTAACGTGGGACAGCAAACAAATAACAACGAGATGGGGCAGTTAAAATTGGTTGCGCTACAGACGCGAATCAATGTGACCGTGGAGATAAGGAGTTGTGGAGGCAATTTGCAGTCCGCATGTTTCTATGCCCACGAAAAAAAAGAATGGAGAAATGAAATCAGTTGTAAAAGTGCAAAGTGATGAGAGGTTTATTGAAAACAGGGAAAAGTATATTAAATTATTGAATTAGGTATATTAAATGAAAATTTTGCCCACGGACGAAATTCGGAATAGACTTTTTTGTGCGAAATTTGACCAAACCGTTTAGGTATCCAATTCATCAAGCGAGGCACTCGCAGAAGTTACGTCTGTGAACTTTAAAAGACGTAACTTTTCTACTTTATACACAAAGAACAATGTGAGGGAGAGAAGGAGTACGAGAGTAGGAACTAACTTAACTGGAGGAGGCAATGCGGAGGAGAGGATGGAATGGGAAAAATGCACACTTGAAAGGAGAATCGAATGGAAGATTTCCCTCTAGTTCGCGGCTCGGGAGGGATCATCTCCCGAGCGAATGTTGACAACGGGTTGGTCCCAAGTTCTCATCCTGGCCTCAACACGGCTGGGAGTGTCGGAGCGGCTGCGCTGGACCGAAACGCGGAAGGTGCCAGCGACACTTTTTCCCCGCCCATAAACAACCGTGAAATAATACCGGGCGACTCATTTGTGAATCAAAATCTCTCCGAACCGCGAGTGCGTCAATGCAACGCCAAGTCCGGAATCCTCGCCCGCGTCCGACAGACGGCTTGAAACCTCACGTCCCAGGGCAAAGGGGAAGTACGTATCGACACGGAACTCAGTGCTCAAGTGATCGTTAATCACGGCTCTTGGCACGCAACTCCTCCATTAAAAGACTGCACGATCTGAAAAGCATTTCTACTCGGGAACAAGCTGGCAAATCATAAATGGGAATTGGCGATGAAAAAAATTTAAATTCTTGAGATTACTGCCGCCGTTAAAACTCTTTCTGGGTCGGTCGTTCCTCGACATACTGCCGGGGCGGCGGAAGGCACAAATGCAGCGGCACAGTGCTTCCATGGCAGTAGTTATTCGGAAATAAGCCGCCACCCTTTATTTTTTTTCGCTCGGAATTTGAGCGAGGCGTGTTGAGCGCTTATCCGTCTGCCTGAATGGGGCGTATATAAACAATTAAGGTCGAGTTAGTTCTACGCCTGGACTGTTACCCGGGAATATTTTCCGCGCGCTTTCAACCACCTCAAAACATTTTTTTTGTTTCTCCTACTGTTAGTCCAGCTGTGCATCTATTAAGCGTCACGAATGAACGGAGAAGGAAAATTAAACCTCCAAAATGGTTCTAAAAGAGTTGTTGGCATTTCCAGAGGAGATGGCATTCAATCGACATGCCGTTACGACAGCACGCTTCCATTCACAGGCCAGTCAGTCGATTCATGTCGTAAATATCTGGAGAGTTATTTTACTCATGTATGAATTTAGTACATTGGGACGGAGATGTACTGAAACACTCGAAACATTAAACATTTCAGCGATACAAGAATCGAAAAATGAAAACAAAACGAGAGCAGTAGGGTAGACCGAATTCGAATCTCGCTGTGCCTTTTAAGGGCATCTAATACTGGAGGAGCGAAATCTTATGGGTCTTTGTCCAAACAACCCTCCCGTCTTAAACTTATAGGGAGGCCATGAGATAAAGAAAGAAATTAGCGCGGCCACCCCGCTTAATGAGCCGACTTAATGTATAGCGCTTTAACTTCCTGTTTAGACAAATATCTTCGGTCTGAACTGTCGCCAGGTAATATTTCACGGGTCCCAAAGAGGAGGATGAAAAGCGGGAGATGCTTGCCAATCCCCAGTCATAATGTTTCTTATTTTCGCGCCAGCGAGGCGCGGGGCCCACGCCACCTTGACACCATGCGGGGCGACCTTTGGCACGGACGGATCTGGGTGCAGGAGAAAGGAATGAGTTAAAAAAATCCCTTCGGTTCCCCTAAATTTTATCGCATTGTAACCCACTTTTAAATGATACATTTCTCAGAGAGTTCCCCTGCAAAACATATCCACAGAGGACTTTCTGCAAAAAAAATACCTTCCCATTAGACAACAGCATTTTTAATTTTCGGGAAGAAACATGGACGAGGAAAGATTTTACCTCCGGAGCGACCTCGATCCTCCATACCAGTGTATTTCCTTCCACGTGCCACATCCATCCTCCCACATGACACTAAAGCTCCTCGACTACAACTTAACTTTGGATAACTACAATCTTTACTCACACGGTCGAGTGATTGTAAAGTTCACATGGGTCGGTTTTTAGAATATATTAAAAATTATTCAATTTTATTAAGGGCATTAAGGGTACTCATCAACGTTGAATTGTGGAGCGCGTCGCAGATGCAAACATTCCGTGACATCTTCCTCAAAAAGGAAGATGCTCCCGAGAATTACGCTATAATGTAATTACATGTGAGAACTAATTCGATTCTTTAATACGCAAACCACTATTTGAGTAAATAATAAAAAAATATTTCAATTTACTTTGACATGGGTGACTGATGCTTGGCCATAACACGATTCCATTGTTAATTAATTATCACGCCTGAAACGTCTCTTTTTATACGATTCCATTGAATAGAGGCAAAAAGAAAGGGGTTTCGAGAATTCAAAAGATGAATAGATACACCTTCAGTTTATTTGACTTCTTCAACGCCTACAGGCAGAGCCCTGCTTCTGGGAAACATGGCGATCGCCCACGAGAAACGCACCGGGATCTCAGTGGCATACGGTCACACGCAAAAATGTCTCAGGTGCAAAAATCAATTTGAAAATCCTGATTGAATACTCCGCTGCTGAGTTTCAGAATAAAATTTTTAAAAACACCCATGCTGCTACAGGAATGCCGCAATGGGTGAATTTTCAATTCACTGGGGAACCGGGAAACCGTTCTGACTGGACCAACGGGGATTCCAAATTAAGGATTCCAATACTCACGAGCAAAACCATTCCGGCGTTGCACACACCTCGAAAGATCACGATATGGAACATAATTCGCCATCACTCACTTTCTGCGGATGTGTGTCACGGGTGAGGTGGCGAGCCTGTTCTCGCGATGGAGGAGGAGCGCTGCTGACCGCCCACAGGAAAAGAGTCGGGGCTCTCAAGTTTAATTCCAAATTGATTTTTCTCCTTCGCGAGCGCTATGCCACCACACCCTCCTAAGGGGCAACGGCGAATGCGCCGAAGGAATTAAAAAGGAGGGGCAACGAGCGCGGGAACTGCGGAGAGTTGAAGGACGACGGCGGGAGGGATTTGTCACGCGGCGACCCCCACAGCCGCGGCCATCTTGGAACCTCATCCTCACTTGGGTCTCCACCTATGGGAACTGAAATTGATTTCGGTCCGAAGGAATGCCGTCGAGGAAAGCACCGCCTTCGAAGGTATCATAACTTGATAACAGACTAAGCCGATAAGTAATGGTTAACGTATGACAAGTAAGGCGTACAGTGGAAACCCGTGGACGAAAAATGGATAGTATGAAGTTGTAATATGTTTCGCTTGTAAAGGGACCAGACAATTGACTTCATCGTTCCAAAGATTTTGAATGAGTACAGTGATTCGTTGAGGCCTACACGCAAATAACTTGAGTGAAAAGGAATTTTTAAAAAAATTATTAATTATTAAAAAGGTACGCGTAAATCATGCAAAACCAGGTATACTGTCTAAAAGAGCACCTGCTGACAGGCCACCGGGTGGTTTAGCAGGACCTCAAATTAGTTTATCAGGATTGGCTTGTAGCCACATTACACACTATCCTTTCCCCTTCCCTCATAGCCCCTGCAAAGACATTTTCCATCGCCTGATTATCGCATATCTTCCTTGGTCTTCATCTATACTTCTCCTTTTTTAATTCTCCTCCAGATATTTTTCCTCCAAATGAGGTCTTCAGTAAGCTATCATTCCTCAGGATAAATTGGTTCTGAATATGATTCTAAATATAAATGTTTGTATGTGTTTTAATGTACATTATGTTTATATATATTTTTCCTGGTTGATGACGGGGACGTTGAGTAGGGATGTTAAGACAAGACTCCTAAAAACTCTGATATGGAGCGTAGCTATGTACGGAGCGGAAACGTGGTCACTGAAGCAGGAGGATAGACGTAGATTGGAGGCTTTTGAAATGTGGGTGTGGAGAAGAATGGAGAAGGTGAAATGGACCGAAAGGAAAATAAATGAGGAAGTACTACAGATGGTGGGTGAGGAGAGGGGTTTGTTGAGAGAAATCCTATGGAGGCAGGAAAAATGGATGAAAGGCGTATTGAGCGGTAGTGGAATGTTGAAGAAGGTAATAGAGGGGAGAATGTTGGGCAAGCGAGGAAAGGGCAGGAACAGGATAGGGATGTTGGACGGGATGAAGGGAGGAAATATGTACACCGAGATGAAGAGGGACCTGATATAGATTAGTTTGCTAGGTGGAGAATCACAAAATGTTTTTTTGATAGTTGTATCCATCCAAAAACCTACCTTAAACGGTAGATTACCTAATAATAAATAATATATTTTTCATAAATTGTTAATTGCAATTTGCCATAAAAATAACATTAATACACGATTTACCGGGAGGCACGGAGAGCAGGCCTGCATGGAGCCCATGGACCTCGCGAAAACTTATCCTCAGCAGTCATCAATCCTCGGACTGGTTTGGTGTAGCTCTCCATGGTCGCTTCCATCTCTTCCTTCGCTCTCATTTCCTCGCTTTCACCCCCAAAGTACCCCGCTTTGAGTATCGGATCCTGGACCTTTCAGATCACAATGATACTTTGTCTTCCATAAAAGTCTCTGATGAAGCATCGTGCCTCAGAGCGTGCCCGTCGTGATACTCCCTTGGGTCGGTGGTGTTCTGCGCTGCCGGATGAAAGAAACTTCGCGATATTTTGGTATGCAAATTTTGCATGAGCGAATTATAATGATAAACTCGATGGTCTCCCCGCGGGGCGGCAGTATTTTATGCTCTCCAGCACGCGAAGATCGCAATTGCGTCGATCGCCGAGTGGCAGAAATCGACTGCTCTCGATGGAGTCATATCCTCCATTATTTTCTGATCTTTTTCCCACCAATAATATGCCGTCTCAAATTGTGAAGGTGAATAGTTCACTGAAAGAAGACTTAAAGCAGACAGAGAAAGTGACAGAACACCTGAATCAAGAGATTTGTACGAGACTCGTACTTCTACTGCATGACTTTTCCCTTCGATGGGAATAATTTACGGATGCAACATAATATAAAATATTAAAAAAGCCTCTCATTCAAGGGTATTTCACTCTATGTAGCGGGAGAAAATAAGTTCGACAGAAGGCAGGAAAAAAGGGCGCAGTGTGTATTCAATGGAAATGGAATTTAGAAGGGTGTAACAGGGAGGAGAATGTTGGGTATGTGCAGGACGAGAATAAGCATGTCGGAAGAAATGGAAGGGAGGCAGATTTTATACAAAGTGAGAGAATGGTACTGTAGATAATGTGTGGTGCCAGGATATTTAGTGTCGTGCTAGGCGGTCTCAAAAGTGTTTCACCGCTTTGTACGTGTTCGAGTCCATCAAAATCCCTCTTTGATTGGACTTCAACAATGGACTACTGAAGATAAAATTAAAAACTTAATCTCTTATGTATAATAATTT
The DNA here is from genome assembly GCA_037158775.1 of Hetaerina titia. Classification (NCBI taxonomy): domain Eukaryota; kingdom Metazoa; phylum Arthropoda; class Insecta; order Odonata; family Calopterygidae; genus Hetaerina; species Hetaerina titia. The sequence continues at coordinate 86,950,832 of CM073771.1, read as the reverse complement.
CATCTTAAAGCTGCCCACGATATGACACCTAGAAATATTTGTTTCTTACGGCAGCCTACTGCCGATTACAATACTTCTTCAAATTACTGAAAAATGAATCAAACTATGACGGAATTCGCCAAATATATTCCTATTTTCCATTTGAAAACTCTATATTTCTTCCCTTTAATAGCATTCAACCAATGCAATAAGATTTTATTTTTCATTTCCTGTTGCAATGACTTGATACATTTCTTCTGAAGTCGAAAGAAACATTTACGCGACAATTCACTCATTAAATTCCTTCTCAATCAGCAGATAAGTGCAAAGACGATTAAATAACTCCAGCTAGACGGCTGGAATATCAAAATATCATAAACGCAAATAATCTCAGCGACCGGTACTTGCGGACTTAAATCTCTCAACCATAAGATATATCTCGGAAAACGTTCTTTAATAAACTTGGAAAAATAAACTAATGGCTAAGAAAAGTGGAAAGATAAGATTTTAATCTCTAAGGTAACGGAGAGCATGTGGATAAGTGGGCTCTATCCGCCCCTGAAATCGCGGAAATATATCTCGGCGGATGCACGGCGAGGGGCGTATACCCACATACCGTGGCGTACGTACATACTAGAGAGTAACAAAGGGTGCTGCGGCTCTGGAATGCATTTCCATTTACTTGCCTCCCAACTCCATCTCTCTACCTCCCTGCCGCCCACTCCAACACCACCTCTCCCCACCCTTCTCCGATGGCCTCTAAGGACGGCGGAAGCGATTGCCTCCCAAGGCCGCCTTGAATGTGACACACAACACTCCGCGCTTTGTGTCTGGATTACTCTCTCCCTCTCTCACATGGCTAATCGCAGAGTCCACGAGTGAGAGGCGTAATGGCCAGTTAGGCGGGCCACTTTCCGGGGAGTGAGCGGCGGCGAAATGAAAGCCCCTTATTTTTATCCCCCCTCTTCCCACCCCCCGCGCTAAAATACATCACCTTCCCGGGGGTGCCCTTTTCCTCGCTCCGACAACTCTTCCGCGCACCGGGCAAATTGGTACATATATCACCATCTGCCGAATGAGAACAGTATCTCGTGCAAATGACACGCGGTCGAATCACCGGGATTCTTTCCTTTCGAAAATGTCACCTCTGCCCCCACCAGGCCCATACCCAGAAACGAAACTCATAACAACTGGATTTTTCTTTGGTAATCCACCGGGATTAGTTGATTGAAGGCAATGGGGGTATGACTTGTGGGACGGAAAGTTTGAGAGAGCACTCAGGCATCCGTGACATTCTGAAATATGGTAACTTTTTAAGGAACGGAAAAAAAATATAAAAACATACTTTTGGTGAATTGCGAATTTTCAAACAATTTCGGCGGATCGGTTGGCTGCCAATGTGCAGCTCACTAATTGCCCTCGTAGTCCGGTTTGTGAATGAGATAAACGTAAAATCTACACAACCGTTATGTCTAACTAAGATGTAGTTTATGTACCTCCAGCTATTTTCCGAAAAAAGATAGCGGGGTTAGCATCTTAATGACCGTGAAAACCCATAAGTTATCTAACGCTTCGTAACTAGGAAGGAGACGAATTCCTATTATGTAATGAGGAATGACCGATCGACGGGCGAAACATGCACACCTGGTCGACTGGGAGCATTCTGACGGAAAAGTCTCGAGTTCGAGCCCCTCCTCTGGCATAGAAGTTACGTGAAACTTAGGTGGCTACGCTCTAAAGCTTTTAATTATCAAGGACCCCTGTGCATGCATACGCCATTTTTTTCTTAATAAACAATCATAGAAAGGAATTTTTTCTCTGTGTTGGTTGATTCTATAAATGTTACTCTAATACTGTCGCGGGATTCCATGCGAAAATGTATAGCGAATTGTTTTCGTAAAGATTACCTACCATAGATGTCACCACAAAAAAGATTTCTTTCAAGAGGTCAGCGCCGAATCCAAGAATATTTTCTGCTCGTGCGACATTGAGGCATTCGCCTTTAAAAAACTGGTAAATTGTACCGCGATTCCGCAGGGCAAAAAAAAGATAAGATAAACTCTTTCCTTGATGCAAGGGAGTGACATGCAAATTTATCATGTGCTAAATCATATAAGTGAATTTTCAGATAATTTTGGACATGTTTGCACTACTTGATTATATTAATTATTAGTTAATTATCGATACTGCTGCGAGAGACAATCAAGTTATATTACATTTAAATGTATACTTCACATAAATATTGTTGAAAATTTTAATGATTGACAAACATCTCTGATTGCACCTGAGATAAATCATGATCTCAGGCAAATTTGGTCTTGGGAAGGGTATATTTCCTAAAGCAAAAAGTTATGTTCAATCAACCTCGTCAACGTGGGAGTTGAGTATTACACCTTATTTAAAAGTAAAATACAAATCATTGGCATAGTAATCAATTTTAAAAACAAAATGCCTCAGCACATTTCGACTACTCAATGTCCCAGACATTTTCCTTCAAATGCAAAGTTTATCGGTTCAAAATAATATTTGATGACGCAAACGCATATCTTAATTGCTCCTCTCTCCTAAGGGAGACGAACGGTAATGGAATGGAAAATCACGCCGTGGTCCGAGGATAAGGGACAGCTCCATATCCGACTCCGAAATAAAGACTACATTTTATGGGGACAAAAGTTGTATCAATTCTGACGAAGCTTAGGAATAAGCTTAGAGGCAGAGAGGTGAGATACAACGGAATTAAGTGTTGGACAACTTAAAACATTCTGAATCACTTACGGTCTTTACGGAGGAAGAAGTACTCCTCCATGAGGTGAAATGTTTTTTCAATGACGTTTGAAAATAGTCAAGTTAAAGGGGCGAGATCGAATTATTATTTCCGAGCGAAACGACCCGAATAGCACGATGGCCCCAATTCCAATGCAGGTCCACGCGACTCGCACTTTTCCAAAATAAACAGCCAGCGAGAGGACACAATATTTATGGGCGACCCTTAAAACTAGGGAAGGAAAACAAAAAGACAAGGGGACAATTTTGACACTCTTTCAAGGTGTGAGAACAAAAGGAACAGAGAACATTAGAACGCCGACCTTGCGAGAATAGAGATCCTCTCAACTCTCTCCACGACGGGCCTCTTCCTTCCGCAACAGAAGCCCATCAATGCGGTCTATAATTAAAAGGTATGAGAGAGAGGCACAAGCACACGCTCCAACTCATCGGACTCCATCGACCTATTCCAATAAAAGATTGGTGATTTCAATTCGATTCTCCTTGATTCGTATTGGATCTCATTCAATGTCGACTGTCCTCCCATTCAAATCCGAAACGAATGGAACGCAATAAATCTGTTGCGCGTCTGTGATTTAAATCTCATATTCTAACAAATGAAATATGAAAATAAAGGAATTTTTGCATTTAAGTCACATGTTCGGGGACACAAATTTTCACTACTCATGAGCTACACTATTTTTTGAGGTGGCAATATTTTGGAAAATGTTATGTTATCGGTCAACCATTTAAAAGTTAATGCGTGTATTCTTCAAGAGGGCAATATTACACAAGTACGCCCAGTTTACTTCAGAAGGACATCCTTGCCTCCTTCCACATATTCACACTCATTCCCTCCATTGAAAACAATCGACTAATGAAATCCTCCTCGAAAGAATATCTCACCTTTTTCATCCCATGGCACAAAAACGAAATGGGATTCTCCCATTTGCATTGCAAAACGATTATCGAATAGCAATGTAAGACGGTTCGAATCAATTCAACTGCAATGATTCATGAGAATTGCGAGTAAAATATTTTGGGACGAAATGTTTCTCCCTCATTCCTAGCGATCTATTTCAATACTAAATGGCTCATGAATGCCTTATGTACTACTCCAGTCTTATAGTTCACACCAGTGTAGACAACTTCAGTTTACAGATTAAACACTAAAGAATGTATTCTCTTTTACCTTCTATATAGGGCAAAGGAACACGCTGCAGCAATTATTTGGCTCCTGAAAACGTTTCCTGCGTGACGAGAGAAACGTAGGAACATACGTACATGTTTCACATGCAAACAAACTTGGAAACAGACGAGAGTTAACGAATCCGTACGAATCATCACGGACAATAATTTTAGGCAATAACTCACAATTTTATGCAAATCAACTAAAGTGAAAAATAGTTTACAACAGTTTCATTGAATACATTATTTCCTTTGAATCTCCCAACCGCAGCCCTACCCTTCACATTCCCGGTCAAAAGGGAGCGGTTAGTCAACGGCCGCCAAACATCATACCCCTCCCTCACTTAACCACCACCCCTCCCTTTCCTCAATCCCATCAAGCAATATCCGATGCAACGGGGATAAGGTCCTCCCCATCTCGCGTCAAATAGGGCAGTGGTACGCAGCCTTATTCGTCCTATTACCCCTTTTACCATCTGGAAAATCAATCATCGACACCGCCACCACCACTATTCAATCCTATTTTTCCCTCCCTCACACCCGAGTGCAATTCTCCATGCTCCCACGCCCAGGAAAAGGCCGTCGCGAAACGCCAGTGACTCAGCTCAGCACACTTAGTCGTGCGAAACCTTTTTTTTTATATCTTCTCCAATTTCTCCAACCCCTTCCAACCGCTCCCCTGCAAAAACTCGGGGATGTTTTCAAGCGAATGCGACGATGCACGCGACCCCTACGACGTCCTCAAAAAGGACACATCGCGGATTGGCCACCGAAACGTCTTCGTGAATGGACTTGATCACGGATTTGATCAATTATTCGAATCGATTCCTATCGCCATCACAATTATCCTCTCGGTTTCGAAATCATAAATACGAAATAGTAACATCATTGGATTAATAATTTGAAAATATAAAGACTTCACCTTCATTACATCGTTAATCTTTGATTCCAATATATCCTGGACACGTTATTTCCTCTCCAATTTTGGGAAAGGGATACAATGGACGACATGATGAACAGATAAAAAATAAATAAAACAGTTTCTGGCGTAACTTGGTGGAAAATCTTCATACTGACGTTTTTATAAATCAAACTTTACGTTAAGTTTATGTGGAAAAGTAAAGTGGTTTGATTTATAAAAACGTCAGATAAAAAATAATTCATGCCACAACATTGGGCGGGAATGAAAGGCTTTTTTTGCACCAAATCCCAATCAAAGTGCATCCCACTTCATTCAGGATATATTGGTTACTTATTTCATATGATTTTCTCATGATATTAGCGATAATTTAAATAAAAAATATTTAACTCCTTTGTTGTTCATTGAACCTGTTACTACTTGATCACCCAACATATACAATTAAATCCATTCAACAGTGCCTATTCAAGTGAATTATTGGCACATCTTCACATGATATGAAAGCAAAATATAAACCAAGTGGGAGAGGTCTTTTGGGGAAGCCCGTCACTGGAATTTGGTCAAATCAAATGTATTTTTGTCCAGAAATATAAGGAAAACAGAAGCGATTGACGTAAAGAACCCAGATTTTTGTTCTTTTGTCGAGAACGAAAGAGGATGAATTCGAGGGGGAACGCAGTAGATGTACGCGATGCTGGCTAAGAGTCCTGATCTTGAGAACATAGGCAATGTGTTGAAATCCACTCCGGGAAGGAATTTTGTTTTCGCAGGGGAAGAGGTGTGAACTACGCCCAACTCCACCCACGAATTCTCTCCAAGATTACCACAGCAGAGCACAACTCGGGTTTCTAACAATAGAGCGAGTTGCAGGTGAGAAAAGACATCAAACGAGGTAATGAAAAGAGAGTTAAATAAAAGATAGAGATGCTGGAAGGAATATAATTTTGAACTTCCACTTAAGCAACTTGAACAGCGCAATCGGATGATCACATAAATTACTCAGAGGGCAACGAGAAGTGGTCACCATCGAAAGAATGCATTAAAAGAAACGTCCTTCGATTTCTTTTCTATAAACATCACATTAGAGATCTCACGGACTTCCTTATTTGGTGTTACATTATGCGCAGGACATAGAAAAAAAATTCTTTTCCTTTTTCCCATCCAGAGCTTCTGAAATACATTCCTTAAACGCTGTATCACTGTGTTAAACAATCTAGCAGCAAGTGGATAAATAGTATTCTATTGTTTTTGTGAATCACTTTTTCCTTTAAAAATTCATATAGATTCAACAATTACGATTATCGATAAATTACAAACTCTATCACTTTTGCCTTCACTTCTTGATATTTGAATATTAATGTATTATTCCACAGAGCATTTTACGTCAAATAAGGCGTTTAATGATTTTCTGTCAGATAGGACATTTGTTCTTTTCTCAATGTTTTGAGTAATACTCAGATTTCTCTCCATTTTTCGGCTGCAAAACGATATATGATGCCTTTTTTTAAGTATTTTCCTAACTATGCACTAGCTTTCACAGTTGTAAACCCTAAAAATGGTAGTACGTCCACACAGAAACCCAACTTGAGTGAAAGGATTCTTGCTCGCTCTCTTCCTTGTCAAAAATATTCCGAAGTTTTTTGGGGATGACGAAGAAAACCAATCTTTTAAATCAAAAGTAAACATTACGAAAATCTGTTTCTTAGAATAACACTATAATTGTTATTATTTAAAGAGTAATTTATCCTTAAGGTAGATTTTGGATGAACAAAACGACTAGCCAACGCTACGTTACTAAACCTCACCACACACGAGGAGGGAGTTGAGAAAAGGAATAAGGCTATGAAATCCAAAATAAATACGCTCATTATACCAGCTTTGAACTGAAAAACTTTATTGGTTCAGTAATTTTCTTCTCCCCTTTACAAATACTGACTGGCTTAGAAACCCCCGACTATTCCTTTGCACGACCGATGGGCGACGCCAGCGATGACGTACGGCTACAGTTTCAAAACCGTTCGTCCGAGTCGACTGTCATCGGCACACGTAGTATTGACATAACGATCAGTCGATTGTCGCTAATGTCATGTATACGCGAAGGGGTATTGAATAGCACGAAGGGCTGTAAACAAAAGAGTGGTTTGCGGTCGAGCTACGTGCACTCCTGCTCGTAGACGTGAGCTTCAATCGGAAATACTCAAACTCATGCTCCATTCTTGACGAAGTATCTCAAAATACCAGCATTTCGGCTGTTATCACTTCCGAAGCACACTAAAGCAAGAAGAAAGTTAAAAGAAATGAAAAACCGGGAATTAAAATCACATTAACAAACATTTTCTTGTGAAACCAATTACTACCCCCCTTAGAAAATAAAGCTCCTCGGCGCCATTCTGAGGTATTGATATCCGAAATTATACCTTCGTCTCGTGACAAAAAATTACTAAAGCTTAATCGAGCGTTCTACTTTTTCGTCCTTTTTCTAAAGTATTCCGTTATAAATAAATTTTCCGGGACAAAATTGGAGCTTAACAGGCATTTGACAAATTACTTTCAGATCTGGCAGAGGCCGCCGTGGAAAACATTTTGAAAACACAGAGAGAGAGAGACTGCATAACAAGCACAATTAGGAATATCTGCGAGAGAAGAGCACTTTGAATAAGTACCGAGGCGTTCACAATCGACTTATGGCGCATGAAATTGCTCAAAGAAATCACGGAAAATGCATAAAGAAAGCACTTCATCTCTGTCATGATTCAGCACACATGATCATCCACATCACGTATCACCGAAATGAAATCGACATCAAAGTTTGAAGCCAGGGAAAATCTAGTCAGCATAAGAATATTTACGTTCATTGTAAAGAATATTGAGTGATGAAGAAGTATTCAAAAGAGCAACTAAAGATACTGTGCACGACGAAAAATAGGTATATGGTTAATGAATTCTTAAACCATTAGGGTTTAGGAAAAATCCATGGAAGAAAAAAAACTTGAGAACAAGCCAAGAACAAACTACCTGAAAAGGTAACTCCCCCATGATATCTATTGCTATGAATTTACTCATTTCCAAAATGGTTCGTTCACAGTTTGTTTTAGTCAGTGATGCCTCCACAAACTAAAAAATTATTTGAATACCACAGAAGTAAAACAAGAGAATGAAAAGATTTTTCATAAACAATTACGGTCGTTTCGATATTTTTGACCTGTATCTGAGTCGACAAGTCCATAGCAGCTCTCTAGTAACGTAAATACATAAAAACCTACTCCGAACTTTCTGTCTATCCTCCGCCGCTCTTCCTGGTGCTCCGGCGCTAAGTTCGAAGCAGATGCAGTGGCGAAGGACAAGGACGGAACATCCAGGAAGGGAGCGGCGGCGGCCAGCAGATATTTGAAACCAAACCAAAGGGGTTGGTGTGGCAATCTCCAATGCATCTCCGTTCGTTGGTTCGTCGGAAATGCACCAGCGGTTTTCTGTCCAACCTCCCGCCCAGAACACACACACACGCATTTGAAGCAACCCTTTCCACCTCTCCGTCCCAACCCCAATAACTACATTCCCTTGCTTTCTCAAACGCACGTGCGAAGTGCACTCCGAACATTCTATTAGCGGAAGGTCGGATTGATAGCCAACGGATGTCCGTCCACACTTCAATCCCCTCTGAACGGGGCGAGGGACTGGATTCGATTTGGCTCCCAGTGGATCGGACCCGGGACTCGAGGGGATGAATCGTAAACAGTGCACCAATGACGAAAGAAGTGTGAGCGAACCAATGACAAATAAAGGTTGAGGCGGTTAAAAGTTACTCAGACAATGGTCGCTCGGTAGTTAATCACAATAGGATTTCTGTGACTTATATATACTTCGGAATTAGATTTATATCTAAAGCACAAGCAATAATATTACATCTCGCATATAAATGAGCAACGGGCTATGGAACAGATAAACAGTAAAACAGGGAAGGAGACAGTAAATTTTCACATGAAACAATATTTCACATGACAATCACAACATCTATAATACACAGAAGAAAACAGAAGGAGAAATTCTCCCAGATCACACAACAGCTAGAGCAAAAATACAACAAGCACATTTCACCCCATACCTATCGAACGACAAGTTTCTTAACGGTCGCCCAAACTTTTAAACATGATTTGACCATCAATTATACAGAGGGCAAAGCTTGAACAGCACTCAGTCGCGCGCAGCTCACCGGCGAGAATGTACACACCTATGGGCTGACATTCAACACGAAAAAAGATTATCTGATTCAATAGTGACTCGAACTCGGATATCCTAATTAGCGGTCTGGTATTCCTCCAGTCACACCACCGAGGGTGGCGAAGGTTATTTCAAAGCAGCAGGTGAGATGCCCAGTTTTAAATCCCAGTCAAAGTCCTACAATTCAACGAAGAATCTTGCAAAGGTTTTAAGAAATATATGCCACTCTATGAGCTGTTACCTAACCCAAGGGCGTCATAATTGGCGATCGTTTGTTTTTTTTCTTTTCGCGTCTTCTGTAAAAGTGAATACTGAGAGACGACCGACTTTGCTCCCTAGCCGCTGGAGGTTTCACCGCATTCCTATCCTTGAAAAGTAAGGCTTCATTACACTACGTTGCATATTCACACGACCTCAGAATGCAGTGACGGGTGCATAGTCAGAATGACAGCTTCGAAACAATGATGAGGCAAGGAGTTATATATACTAGTTGTAAGTAGATGACAATAAATGGGGATGAATTTTGTTTGAAGGATAAAACATAGTTAAAACTATAAATATTTTTTTTTTAATCAGGACAGATATAGAAAGACTTTATACGAAACGTATACATGTTTATGGTTCCAAAAGTCGATCTTTGAAGTTAGAGTACGAGCGTAGGCCTCTGAGACATTAGTTTGGAAAAGAATGAAAAACATTAATTGAATGAAGAGGAAAACAAACGGATGTTTTAATATGGTGGGCGGAGAGAGGAATGGTAACGTGAAATTCGAATAAGGCATAAAGAACTGGCCGGATGAGATAAGATGTAGATTAACGTTGAAGTCCAGAATAGAATTTCAAAGGTTAGTAGGGAATAGCAAGAATGAGAATAAAAATGTTTCGGCTTGAAGGGCGACAGAGAGCAAAACATATTGAAGAAGAAAATAATAATAAAGGGCAAAGTAATGCAGAATCGGGAGGAAGTTCAAGACAAGGCATAATGGCTGCTAGGGACCATCCTCCCTCTAATCGGCAGACTACCTTTGATAAATAATTTTTACTCCTATGGAATTTTAAATCCAAAAATGGGCGATATCCTAAATTAGTTTTGGTGGCATGTAAGTATCTTCTGCAATGGGCGACCGAAATTCAACTCAAGATATTGGGATAACAAATCACGAACACGTGAGAATATTTATGACTCCTTTTGAACCCTTTGTAACTGCTAGCGTCCCCGGAGAAAGAAGAGAGTGGGAGAAAGAAGTGAGAGAGAGAAGAAATGATACACGAGGATGAACGCAGGAAGAGATCCCCCGACAAAGAAACATTCAATGGTGAAAGGAGTCTCCTAACGAGCTACCCCACAAGGCGTCCGCCACAGAGGCGAACCAAGGAAGCTACTTAAATCTTGTCCAAGGCAACTAATCAACGACCCTCTCTGAGAGCTCCTCCAGGTAAGCGTCGCCCTGCCCCAAGGGGGAGGGGTGGAACATCACCAATTACATTGACTTAATGCGACAGCCTACTTTTCTTATCTCCACTAAGTGGGTCACGGTTGCCACGATTATGAAATAACTGCCCTACTGTAACGCATTTTCATTTGAGAAGGAATCTTCGTGTGAATTCCGTGTAAATGTCGCTTCGACACGGAGAGCTACGCTTTCGCGCAGACGTCAAGAATGATGGTTGAGCGTCCCTAATGGCCTGGTCGCGCGCGATTGGGAGCGACCCGCCCTCTCTACTAGTCGCCGGCCGACGAGGTCAATGTCTAGTTCGTCTCCTCGCGGAAGCACCGCAGCCGCGTTGACCCTTCCCCTCTCCCGTGTCTTTTCATCATTTCTATTTACACTACACAAAACTGGTAAATGATCCAAAATTCAGCAAGGTTTATGACTGTTCACGACCGTGCATAGCTATAACATAGATTGCAAGATTTTATCTACACGCCAACACCCGGATTCTTAATTATTTAAAACGTGGATGGATAGCCTCCAACGCCTTTTATTTATTTAAGTCATCCGTTGTGGAATTCCTATTCGATATTCGTTTGCATTTACTTATGTTTTATTATAGAGCGTTTAAAAAGAGAAAATATATTTCGAAATTCTAGTACAAGCAAGTAGGAGTTGCAAATACCTGCTGTTTCTGATACCGACCTACTATTTTTGATATAATAGAGTTGTGAGTAGAAATCGCGATTTTATCTCAATTTAAAATCACCTTAAAATAGGAATTTAATAGAAATGAATGATGACTGTCGATGGCATAAGGAACGCAAATATTTAATAAGTTTGTTGCTAACGCTCTTAGTTTCGAATAACAGAGTAAAGGAAGATATTTAATGAAAACGGCTGGCTTACGGAACGTTTCCCTCTGCCTTCGTCATTTAAATGACTCTTACATTTTTATGACACACACTATTAGGTTGAACACAACAAATGTAAATGGAAAGTGAACATGCCAAATTCTTGGAAATGTTAAATGGTACCGTCAGTGGGTGGTACACATACATATAATAAGTTATTAGACCAATGCTTAGAAAACAGGTAAGTTGGCATTGGAATTCAATTTTGTGATAGAATCTCGCAGCGCACACGCATTTAAAAATGATTCGCAGATCATTAGAGCATAATGAAGCAATTCGAAAGCACGGGTATCTGTTCAGCCCGCAATTTATTTCTTCATTCAAATGCGCAGCTGGAAAGTAATATCACAAGAATTTTGTTGCTCAAGCGGAACTTTGCCAATCAATGTACTTGGAAGTAATAAGCCATATATCACCTCCTAATGCTTGCGTGGGATTTATCTATAGGCCTTCATTACTTTCATTACAATAACAAAGGATTCGTTTAGACAGTCATTTAAATGACAAGGCGGACTAATTAACCGGTGGTTGCAGTATAACAGTCATAGCTGGCCTGCTAAAAGATTTTTAGCAATTTTTTTTGGACAATTTTAACGGGAAACACGAATTATACGGTTTAATACTTGGGCCGCGATTTTGTCAACGCTCTACTCCTTAATAATTACACATTAAAATGAGGGGATGAAATTATCTTGGACAAAAATCCCCCAGTATACCATTTACTTTCCGCTGAAATAGGGCAAAGCTTCTGGATTTGACTCCGAGAAATTTCTCAGGATTTCCATACTCCCCGCAGGATAGGGATCATCCCATCAAAATCGGAAGTCCATATGTGGAACATACATTTGTGTAAAGTTGCACCCAAGTGAAGCTAAGTCAATGTTTGGTAATACTCGTACTTGCTTATAGGCTCTTTGGTGTCTATAATTGGGATAATTGAACTTATTAAATATTAAATTTTTCTTTTAAATAAACACATTTTTATCCTGTAGAAAAAATTCAGATGCAAAACAACATGCAAATATACTTGAATGAAACTCGAAAGAATGATAAGAACGTACACACAAATGTACTACATCACCGTGATAAATTCCGCTAGTAAAAATAACAATGAAACCTGAGAGACCGATGCTAGAATTATAACACATCTGAGAATTATTACGTGTCCAAAATACCCAGGTTCTAAATAGTGTTGCATAACATACTAATAAATAATGCAAAATACCGGGAAATATAGAATGATAATACGAACGCAAATAAATTATGATAGTACCTAGTTTTAGGAACAGAGTCATCAATTCACAAAGCAGGTGAACGCAGAGATTTGGATCATAATTTAGTGGAATTGAAATTATGTAAATCTGAATTCAAAAGCATTAAAAGAGGAAGGAGGCTCGATGCAGTCACTACAACTGGAATAAATCTGAATGAGTACCGAGAAACATTGGGAGGTCATTAAATAGACGCCGAGAGTTCAGAGAAGTCAAAAAGAGTGGACGGAGATTTTGATAGGTGATAATGCCTTGTCGGAGGCTTCGACTCAAGGAAAAATGTCACGAGGACGGAGAATTGGGAGGACAAGAGGAATTATGTTCTGCCTGCAGGAAAGAAATACTGATGAGCTAGGGAAGAGAGTGGTGTCCTGCAAAGTAAGTTAGGTCGTGACGAAGAGGTTTGGAAATAGAGGTCGATATTTTGTACATTCCAGATCCTTCCAAAACCTACCTCTAAATTAGATTAAGTGGGTGGGTCGTCGATGGTCAATGATTGTGGGAATATTTTTTTCCACCTTGACCGAAAATTGATGATCCAATGCAATCTGTCTCTAAACAACACATGGATCCGGGAAATAGGCACAGCTGTACTGATGGCCTTTTTCTCATCTATCTCGCTCATTCTTCTTTTTAGGGAATGTCATTTAATTTCGTAGTCCGTAAGGCTTTAGGGGAATAGAAAGGGCGGTATTTCACATCTACGTAGGTATCTCTATGGGGATGGAGAGGGGGAGTCCAGAGGCAATCTTATGTAAGGTCTATTATAGCATTATTTCTTACATTGTTCCTGAAGAAAAAAATGTTAATTTTCCATAATTAATAAGAAAGACGTAAAAAATACACTAATGAAATTGGTATCACAATTTTAAAGCAGCGTCCCCAAAATTTTAGTTTTATTCCCCTGTGCGCATTCAATAACAACGAATTTTCACATAAAAAATAGTTGTTTCAAAGATGCCTACTTTTCAGCCGAAAGCTCGTACGTAATTGAATGGATCGGTAATATAAATGAAAAACGATTTCATCAAACCTAAATGATTTTCCTTTTTTTCAGAGAAAATGTTCCTGTTTGACAAAATACTAGCACTTATAATTACGTAAGCTGTGGGTTAGGAGATTCATATCTTTTCGAACCTTAAAAATGGGGCGGGGGGAAGCTGAGGATGGTTTTACGTAGTTAAGGACGGACCCATATCAGAGCCACCAAAATTCCACTGCTACTCAATATGCCCTGCATTCACTTTTCCTGCCTTCTTCGAATTCCTCCCTTATCTCTTCCCCTACATGACCAGGACTTCGTATGTTTTCATTTCTCTCCAGTTATTTCTTTCCCATTCTTCTCCGCACTCACATCTCTGAGGAAATAATAAAACAACAATGACATACTTCTGAATTAGTTATCCACAATTAGTGCATTCGGGAAAGAACAATTTCCTCGGCCCCTGAAAAGAAATTGGCTTGACCTAGGGCAGGACCGTAATTACCATTCGCGCGCCCACTAGGAATGCCTCGAGCAAGGGGAGCTGGGTGCGTGTGGCTGTGTCTGGGGATCCAGGAAGCAGCCTCTCCCACGCACCACTATTCCCATAGGCCGACTGGCGCCGCCGCCTATCGGTTGAAACGGCACCCAGGCGGAGATTACACTTCATGGGAGATGATGATCTGTGGGAGTTGAGACGGAGCGAAAGCTTTGTCGTGGGTCGTCAAGAAGGCTAGGGGTCAGGCGAAAGTGTGCAATTTGCCGTATCCATCACCAAGCCACGCAAACAAACTAAATACCAAATTCTGTGATTTTCCGAATCGACTTAATTAAACTCATTGATTCCCTCAATAACTATTTGACTTCACGGCGAAATTGGGCTTACCGTCATGTGTGATATCTGTGGAGTTTTTTTCATCCTTCAACAAAATTCGGACCTTACCTAAGCGAGTTTCCTCCTAGCCATGATTTGGGATTTGAATTTTGGCAACTAGCAATAGGGACTGACACAATACCAGACACTCCTTCAATATGAACAATTCCACAGTCTCCTCACATGTAAAATAATCCAAACAATGGATTTCCTAAGCATAATTTTTCCAAGATTTCCTCCGACGTATCGGGAATGTTTTCAACAATGTTTCGTTCTATCTACTGAGTACGTCGTCAAGAACAAACATGATTTCGCCCTTGCATGTGTTTCCCTGTGACAGACGTTGGTCATTATTGTCAGTACTTGACGAAGTTCTAACTAGGAAGGACGAAGTGTTCAGACGTCTGTAAACATACTCCATGCGCAGTAAGAAATTTCTAAAAATATTATTAAACGAAAACAACGATGGCTGGGAAAATTTTCAGTAAAAAATGCAGAATCGAAATTAGAGGATTCTGTTAATTACTTAGCGATAGTAAACGACCACCACCTGTTTCCTGAACAAGAGCGGAAACAAGCGAAGCAGCCAACGTTGTTTCATTCCTCTCTCTAGATGATCTGTAAAACTCTCCATTTTACCTTCGTTCCCACAGCGGGCGCTGGCTTGGAACGCCGCGCTAGGCCTTTTACACAGTGAAAACCCCCGGAAGCAAGAAAAATACTTATTTAAAGACTCAATTAAATCACAAGATATCGTGCTCGGAAAAAATGCTTTCGGGACCAACCCTACGAGACATCTGCATACAATGCAAAACAATAATGTTTTAAGATTCAAAATTTCAACCTTGACAGATTAAAATTACTTTAAACTTACTATCAAGAAAAATATTTACAATTAATACTTCTATTAATAATAAAAATAAATGCGAACTATTCAGATAAAGTTGATGTTCTAGAGAGAATTTTTCTACTTGAAATGTTAGCATTGCTCTACTGGGGATGTCCTTAAAGTGGGCAAGGATTTAGGTGGGAGGGGTATGTGGGTAAAGGGGGAGGGGGTGGTTCAGGAGGAATATTGCAGAAGGTTTATTTCTGAATTATTTCAGCCACTGGTTACGAAGAAAGTAATTTAAATACCCTTGTTCACCAAAATACACACTACGCAAAATGACAAATGAAACTCGCTCCCAAATTATTTAAACAATTATTATTGGTATTTTTCTTATTTAATTAATTATTATTTCTACTGGATTATGTAGGTTTTAATGGAGTGGTATACACATTGAAAAGGTAATTCACACAGCGCGAGCTAACTACAGAAATAGCAGTGATCAGGAAAGTTAACGATACATCATCTATGTATTTAACTATGACACTCCAACGCCTCAGAAACATTTGGAGAACACATTTTCCTTTCACGGCAAACCGAACGGTGAGAGACTACCCATTCAAAAAGAAAAAAACAACAGCATATTTGTGTTTAATTTTTCAATGCACGCCATAATAACAAACGGCCTCAGATTAAATGCTCATACTTTCCGTTCTAGTAATCAAACTGTGACTTTTCAAAAACCAACGAGATGCACATTAAAACTTCCACGGAATTGTTAGCAAGTTCTCCAACACAATGAATGTACACGAAGGATGATTTATTCCAGTTCAGTTGAAATATCATGCAATGTAACAAAGAGGAAATGACCGTCACCAACAACTTTACAATTCATTCCGTTGTGATCAAAAATATTTCACAAAAACTATACAATTCACGCAAAGGAATTCCTTCGAGTTACATCAAACTTTTGAGATTAGTGGGTAAATGTTTCCAACAACCCCTGGACGGTGAGCCTTGCTCTAGACAGCACAAAACTCTCCATTCCGAGCCTAAGTGAGGATAATGTACGGGACAACACGGGAAAACGTGGGAATGAGCCAATTGACGCTTTCACGAAATCCTAAGGCCATTTGAGTCCCCGAAATTTTGTCACTGAACGAAAAAAAAAGACTAAAACGAAACAAGCGCTAGACCCAGACGGCGTGTAACACTCCGGTGGAATTCGCAAGTTTCTCTCTCTCTCACTCCTATCTCTGATTCGCTGGAGACACGACGCGGCGGAGGGTATGGAACCGGATAGTGTGTCACCAAAGCCTTTCCTTATCTCTTTCTGGGAACAGGTGAGAGAGAGAGAAACAAGGAGGGAGATGAGAGAGGGTTAAGTGGGGGAAGGAAAGTTACCCTCTCCCTCGAGTGATTCTCCGTGGTCTTAAAGGGAGACGGGGGACTATTTTAAGATGCGCGGGTTCATCCAGGATCGCTGGCAGAAGGAGATATGTGGGAAGGAAGGGGGGAGGGGTAATGAGAAGGTTCAATGCCGGCTTATCGAGTGAGAGAGGAGAAACGGAAAGGGTAAGGGAAGAGTAGGAGAAAGGGGGAGAGATTGGAAGCAATCAAGTTCAAGCGGGAAAAGGAAGAGAGAGAGCCACGGGGAATTGGGGGAGAGTGGGTGCATTAATCAAGCTCCGTCCGGCGTGGTGCTCGTCGCCGTCCTTTGGATCTCCACACCAACGGGGGGCGTTTATAACAAATGAAATAAATGCAAGCACAAAAAGTGCCGACGGAAAAGTGTTTAATTTTGCTCGCGCACTACCACTGCCTGTACGCATGAATCGTGCGTCGTGGCGTCTTCGGGAATCAAAGTCATCTAAAAAGCACAAAGGCTTCTCTCTCTCTCTTTTAGTCAGATCGCGGTCCGTGGTTTAATCTTATTATGACGGTGTTATATCTGGATGCACAGAGTGCCAAATGATTTCCCTCGCTCTGTTGCGTGACAGTAGGGGTCTAAATACACACACAATAGTCACGCCTGCTATTTGCAGGGATTTTTTACAAAACCGTCAGTAATAACATTAAGGCTAAAAAAATTGTACAAATCATCGAGATGCGCACGTTTTAATTCTTGGAATGTGGTTCACGCGCAGGCAGAATTTCGACTCGAATGACCAAATAAAATTCGATCTATCGCAAACAAATTCAAACAAGGAGCTCATTTCACTTTCCAAAGGAAATTTCATTATTTTCATTTCCAGTTAATCCCGTAATAATATCTGTTAATACCCTGTAATAATATCTAATATCTGTTAATAATGTAATTTTTTCATTCTTGCATAAGACAAACTCAGTAACAGCCACCAAATTGCCCAAATAAAAGTTTAACGATTTTATTAGGAACGCAATTTATTCTTTTTATTTTGTGTGGCATTCATGTTTCATGAAAAATATCACAACTAAATGCTTTTCAATGAAGAAGAAATTTAGTGAAAATTTGTATGATAGCACAATGCGATACGATGAAAATAATCAACCCCGGCCGTACTCACTGTTCGCTTCATACGCAATGTGATACAACCCATCTGTGATTTGAATTCTTTTTGAGGTGATTTTCAGCGCCTCTTAACAAAAATAACTGCATATTTTGCTTTAAAACATAATAATCAAACGCAAAACGCTTTCAAAATAGAAACTTGTGCTGCCGCACCCTGTATTGCACATACAGGGTTCGTCCGGAAAATAAGTGTCTTGACAAATAAGTCTTTTTTGACAAAAGGGGAGTCGTCCACTACGAATCTGTACCTGAACGACAAACTGTAAATGCTGCATTTTACGTCCAAGTGCTCGACAGACTTCGAAAACGAGTCGCCCGCGTCCGGCCAGCGATCAAAAACATCTGGCGACTGCATCACGGCAATGCGCCGTCTCACACCGCGCTTGTCGTGTCGGACTTCTTGGCCAAGCACGGCGTGGCAACGCTGCCGCACCCGCCCTACAGCCCGGACTTGGCACCACCGGACTTCTTTCTGTTCCCGAAGATAAAGAGGAGTTTGAAAGAAACGCGATACGGGACTTTGGACGCCGTCAAAGAGGCCGTGACGACGTGTCTTCGAGAGGTTCCCGATGATGCCTTCGCGGGAGCGTTCCAGGAATGGGGACGCCGCTGGAACAAGTGTATCGACTCACAAGGGTCCTATTTTGAGGAATATTAGCTTAAGATATGTAAAAGTGCAATAAATTTTTTTTCCTGAGCTCAGTACACTTATTTTCCGAACGAGCCCTGTACAAGCGACGCATAGGCGACATATAGTTTATACTGTATGTACATATTATTATTAGGTAATCTACCGGTTAAGGTAGGTTTTTGGATGGACACAACTATCAAATAAACATTTTGTAACTCCCCACCTAGCAAACTAATCTATATCAGGTCCCTCTTCATCTCGGTGTACTTCTTTCCTCCCTTCATCCCGTCCAACATCCCTATCCTGTTCCTACCCTTACCACGCTTGCCCAACATTCTCCCCTCTATTACCCTCTTCAACATTCCACTACCGCTCAATACGCCTTTCATCCATTTTTCCTGCCTCCATAGGATTTCTCTCAACAAACCCCTCTCCTCCCCCACCATTTCTAGTATGTACATATATATAGTATGTACATATATATATATATATATATATATATATATATATATATATATATATATATATATATATATATATATGTAAATATTGAAATATATTCCCAATTATTATCTAATCGGATTAGTTTTCTATGCACACGAATGGAAACCCATGATATCTCCATATTGCATATATGCAGTCCAGGGTTCCAGTATATTATTTAGACATAGACATTTTCTAGCTCTTCAAGGATTTAAGTCAAAAAGGAAATATAGTTCCAATACGTACCCTATTGCGAATTTCATTCTAGGCATTCTACTTATTTAAAGGTAGGTATTGGACAGTCCAAAACGACCGTTTAATTCTAAGCATTGTGAGAATTTGCTCTTGTTTGCCCTACATTATTTTTTTCTTCGTCATTTCTTCCTGTCGCCATGCTGTCTAAGAATTCCACTCTCTTCCTTGCCCTTCCCCGCTTACTCAACATTTAAATGACGGCTTTTAACATACCACCACCCTTCGGATCAACATACCGGATTTCCCCTACTGACATCCTCTCTCCGTCCAAACTATTTAAAACCTCAGCGTTAGCCCTTCCTCTAAGTCCAACCTATTTTCTCAAGCGATAAGTAGATCTCGGATGGTGGAATATTGAACCTCTCGTTGACGTAGCTGCGCAGTTGAACAGTAATGAATACAACAAGAGGCTGTCCCTAACCTCGCCATTTTATCGCAAAGGAAATGATCACCAAAAACATTTCTTCCTCAGGGGCTATGTAGAGATTCTTATTATTATATATTAGTTGTTTCCGCCGTGCCTTGTTTACACATCAAAAAAGATACTGAATGTGACCTCGCCGAGAATGTGTATTCCTCAAAGAATATATATATATTTGAGGTTCAACTGGAATAAAAGTGGATTCTGATGTGGCAGATCGATGGGCAGAAAAATTAAGCGACCAATTAATGCCTTCACGGCGTAAGAAAATAGCCCAACAAGCTAAATTCCTTATGAAAAATAATCAAAGCTATTTTAAGACTGTCTAACGTTCGAAAAATGCCCTCGTAACTTGAGTTTAAGCATCGCTAATAGAAATGTATCCTTGTTTAAAATTATTGTTTGGAATGTGCCCACAACATAAACCTGACCTAAGGGAATAAAAAGTAATGAGGTACAATCTCATTGTCATTAAAAAAAATGAATTGTTTATAACCGGCGACTGTAAATCCAATGTGATATGATGTCCATTTGCCAATTTTAAGAATTCTACCGTTTTCTATCTATCTGTTACATAGATAAAAAATACAGCATAAATTACAATGGAAGGAAGAGAATTTCTTAAGTAGGAAGTCAAAAGCATCCTTAGATTATTTTGTATCTACTAGAAGTTAATGAGTTCGGAGTGAAAACTTGGAGCTTAGTTTTGTACAGTGGGAAACTCACAGGTAGTTCCTGAGACCAGAAGGTGCGCATAGATCGAAAGCTATTGTATGGGAATATGTCGGAGCGGCTTACTACAAAAAAAAGTAAATTGATAGAAAAGAAACGCAAACATTGAAGTATTGGGTATGTCTGGGTCGGAGAGAGGATTCTTATGAGAAATCCAATGGAGGCAGGAAAGATGAATGCAGAGCCTCTTGATTGTCGATGGAATGTTGAAGACTGTGATAGAGGGGAGAACGTTCTGCAGACGAAGTAGCGGGAAGAAAAAGTAGAAAAACATGTTGGACAGAATGCAGCGAGGTAGAACGTATGAGGAACTGAAGAAGGGTACATTGCAGTGCAGGGTGTTAGGTTTTGTCTGGTTAAGCAAGCCTTAAAAATGACGGTCAGTCTGCCAGAACCTACATCAAACGGCATAGTATCTAAAAATAACTCATTATCTGGGTGGGGCTCGGAGGCATCGACAAAGGTATTTCCAGAAGAAGACCTATACATCACACACTGGTAAATGATAGGAAAGTATTTGATTAAATGCGCTAAAAGCATTCTTCCGCGGCATACGTTACGTTATTTTCTCAGTCCCCTCTCATTTTCGTACGGGGTGTGAACAAGCGTGAGATAGTTCGGTGGTGCAAACGGATAGGCCATCACCCATGCGACACCACACACTCCAATTTGAATAACGCCCTTCAAACTGAGATCCTGCATAAAATCTCCCAAGGCAAGACGAAAAAAGAATCATTTTACACCTCCATCCTCCGTTTATGCAGAGTAGAGTCAAAATAATAAAGCTATAAATAAAAAGAGGTTACGCCCAGCCCTGGAGCAAAGGAAAAACGCACAAAGGAAGTTTCCCACGCCTTTCTCAAGTACTTCATTTTTAGCACTATGAAGACAAGGAAGAGAGCAGTTAGTATTATCGCGAAAAAATATCTCCTTCCATTCATTGTTAAACCTCCGAGGAAAGCGGCTAAGGGATTCAACAAATGACGTGCAGCAAACCCAATGTCTTTTAAATATCTTCATGGCTACCACTGGGTGATTAAAATCCTACAGTAGATAAGAAATGAGGCCAATGACATCGTGCGTAAGAATTTTAAAAAATTAAGCCCGAAACTTTTCCAAAATTTCCGTGAAAATATCGATCTTTCCAATAACTAATAACAAGTATAAATGTCTACTGGGATCTACCTTTCCACGGATGTGAGGCGTGGCTGATAGAAACGGCGGAGAAAATAACATTGTAGGCGATGGATATGCGGTGGAACATAAGAATGATGCAATTTAAATGGATGGACTGAGTACGACATGAAGAAGTACCTCTTACTGACTGGGTGAAAGGGGAGAAGCCCATGAAGAACAGCCACAAGAAGAAGAGGGAAATTGATTGGACATACACTGAGGAGCTTGGTGAAGACCATAATTGAAGGACGGAATGGCATTCTTCCTTTGTTTCCTACAGGTCTATGATGGAATAGGTGATTGTAGTAATGGACAACGTATACATACAAGCATGGAAATAAGGGAATGAAGGAATTTGCAAAGGCCAAGATAGTATGGAAAGCGACTGCAAACCAATCCTCGGGTTGATGCACCGCGATAACGGAATTCGGTGGACATGAAACAGCTGAGGAATGTTCGTGGAAAAGGATAGTGTTGGGAATTAGTGAGCTACAATTGACTGTTTGGTCATATTGCAAGTGTGGATGAGGGTCCAATCACCAAACATATTTGAGAGAAGAATACATGTTTGAGAAGAGGGGAAAGGCGAAATTAGTCACGAGAGAATGTGGTTAAATACGTAGGATCTCACATAAGTACACGATCATTAGGAAGCTAGAGAGCATATACGAAACTCTGCATGAATGTGAAAGAGGCGAAACAAATATAACAGGACATGATTGCAGGGATGAGTATAGTAAAGAGAGTAGTTTCCTGAAATACCTACCTTCAAATCAAGGTTGTTGACATACTATATTCTTCTCAAAAGAGAAGATGTACGAGGCCTCGCCATCCTTTCCTCTACTTAACCTTCCTCGTGCATATCCACGAAAGTAAATCATTGCAACAAATAATATTAACTCCACTTGAAGAAAGTTGATGCGGCTGTAAATCCCCAGTAAACATTGATAATAATCCTACCATACTTTTTTCTTTTTTACGCCACCGCCTTATAGTATACAACGAGGTACAACATTTTATTATTTCATTTTTGCCCTTTAATCTTTAAAAATTATTGTTGAAAAAGAAACGATTTCAGTAACGGAATTTTGAAATAGATTTTATAAACTTTTTGCACAATTCATTCCATATTTTTTTGGGATTTCATCAAACGGTATTATAAAGTTTTATAGTCTAATGCTGTCATCCAGCGATGTCTCCGAGGGACTAGTATTTCGCTTTTTTAACATGAACTCATTGAAAAAGAAGAAATTCGAATAAGATCCTCAAGTCAAAACAATATCATTGAGCTTACTACAAAATATTTGCATTATTAATTCTAAACGATTACAGAAGCTTTTATAGAGTGAGGTAGAAAATTAAACCCGGCTCTAGCGATACGTGTATGAGGTTGTTTACACGTAAGTTACTATCAATCTATGTTTTTTTTTAAGTTTTAACATACCATTTAATGATTAACACGGAAGGAAAACTTTAAAATAGTTTTCTGAAATTTAGGCAAAGAGAAAGTTACAGTACAAGCCATTCCCATTTGGAAGCTAGGGTATCTAACCAAAAGAAAAGATTGTGACGCGCTACAACTCATTGGTATCGCACCACAGGACTTAGAAATAGTTGAGTTAGATAATAAATACGCGCTTTGGCCCAGTTTTCTTTTATTTCAAATTCTGATAAGTGGGCACGTTCTAGTTCTACGCATCTACCTCTGGCCTTCTTTGAGAGGGCCTTTCCTTTCTTGACCTGTTACTGTCTTCGCAGAAACCTTTCGTTCAGGCGGATGTTGCTAGGGCGACGTCAAATTTTCAACGGAATCTCTCATATAGCTGCAGAAGTTACATCACGTTTGGTACGCCAAGAACGCCAGGGACGTTATGAGATTCCTGGAAGAACAATTGGTCACAGGAAGAAAGGAAAAAGAAGTTTTATCGCGATTCCATTGAAGAAAGATTAACGAGTTGATTTCAAAGGATATATGAAATGGCGAAGCTCTTCTTGAAGTGGTTTCCTGGAGATGGAAGTCAGTTCGGAAACGAGAACTTTGAAACGTACACTTCCGAGCATACATATCCCATAATGGTATTATGTGAAGCAGACGAAAGGGATCGTTGCAGGCTTAATTTACATCACCTGGATATGGGAAAAAACACATCGGGAGTGGGCCAGAAAGGAACACATAGAAGAGGCAAAGAAGCTATGGCAGAAATGAACATGGTCGGTTTCTGGACTATCATCATTTATTAACATAGTAATTAAAACTTTAGAACAGTTTTCGGACCATGAAATGTAGTTTATTTAACAAATGGTTACAACGAATATGACAAACAAACATGAATACGGTTAACAAACCTGACGAACTATGAATTTCGTTTCACAGATTATGCGGAAGGCCGTGGGCTCTAATCCCATCTCAGGGTATTGTTTCTATCGAACGGTTAATGCCAACAGTTCCATCTTTCAATTTTATCTCTATCGCCTAACAACGTATCTCCGATCAATAAAGATCTAAATGCTGAAGCGAAAACCTTATGCGGAACTTGAAGGCTTAGTAATTAATAACTGCAACATGGATCAAAATCATGTCGACCAAAAGTCGAATGGACCCGGTAGTCCACTATAGATATTTTACCAATTATTTTATGAGGATTGAACTGAATTTTCTCTATTAAACAGTTTAGGAAACACAATAATTGAATCTGGGAAGAAACCTTCCTTCTACCAACAGAAACCTTCATCATGTTAACATTTTCCGCATTGACAAAAATGTCGAAATTCTTCACTGTCTTCTACAGAGGAGCTTTTAAATGTGTCAATAAAATCCGACGGAAAGCGTGCGCTCCTGAACAACATCAAAGGGATAGCAATAATTAGTTTAGCGCCAATATCCAGCACACTCGTAGGAACGATCCTCACCGTTCATTATGTCCTCCTATTTAGTTTGAGCACACATTTCCTAAAGAAGCAACATATTTTATGTATCCTTTCCTCGATCTCATCAACTAAATGAGCGAAATCCGAAAATCAGCATATCCGATTAAGGCATACATAAGCCATTTCATTTGGCATAAGGCAAACATAGGTCATCACATTTCAACATGGGCTAACGGCGAGCTCCACATCATTTCCGTCCGAAATTCGACGTGATACATTCCAGGGTTGAACAGTTGAAGTTTATTCTTCCATATTCAATTTTATAAATATGGTGTATTCTCACTATGGCATTGTTAAGGCCGGAAATTTAAAACAACTATATAAATGCCCAAAACAGGGGAATCATAGATAATTCCTGTAACTGACCACGCAACTTGACCACTCCCGAATGTCGTAATATTCCCGAATACCATAGAGTGGCAGTTTGAAGTGTTTTTTTGCATGATGTCAAAATGAAACTAAAATAATCCCTGTGCGCAAAGCTCAAGATAGCCGAATGAATAACATTTCTCCAACTAATATCAAGTTAGTTTTACGCCTGTAGTGAATACGCTTAAAATCATGAAGTGGTTATGCAAAAAACAATTTCCATCTTGTAGTACACCAAAAGAAGCAGAAAAGCGGATTTTATTCTCATTCTCCGACTTCTTCCTGAAAGTTTCATTGCAAGTCATGAAGGATGGAAGACCGGTTGTGGACTGCAAGGTGCCGAAGCCACCCGAAGAAACCGCATTTCTTTTTGGAACGCAGAAAATTTTACAAAAGTATCACGTTCCGGCTTCCGTTTTTTTTATTCTTTTCGTGAAGGGGTAATTTTAAAAATATTCTGTGGCTGGTCATCTGACTTGAAATATGGCTGTTTACCCCTCGCGGCGCTTACATGAAAGCTTGTCAAAAACAAGCTACTGCATTTAATAAAAAACTGTTAAGAGTGATCTTCGGGCACGATGGAAACGGGATTTTAAAATTACAATAAGTTACCGCTCTGTTGCAGAATGGAATGACACAATCACTTCGAGAACTCATTAATTACAGGTCCACACGTCATAAAGTTATTTTTCAAGTACATGGCTGCCATCTATTAAGATTTAAGAAAACACTTTTCTCACTCATGATTACTTTTATAGCCTGGAAAAATGTTTGAAGGAGTTGTAGAACCAGGTTGTTGATGGTTGGATTATTTATAGAATTATTTATACAATCTTGGCAAAGGCTGACAGTGCCTTAAAGAGGGAATACAATGAAAACTGTGAACGAAATACAGAAACTTTATGGAATCATTGCATATATAATTAATAGAGGGACTATTACAAATGCTTCATGAAAATACAAGGACTATTAAAAAATGAAGGGCCGTTTTCTTCGATTTAAACATTGGCGGTCAGACAAAAGTTGTACCTACGCAGCGCTCTTCTTTTCATTGATTCCTTATCACCTGAAGTTATAATTTTGATCAGTAGTTTGCCGTAGTTCAGCGAAAATTGTTGCTCCTGCCAGTTACGAAGTGAATTTTTGAGTGCACAAAGATCATCAGCAGCCCTAATTCATCGGTAGTAGTTCTTTGGACCTACAGTACTGAACGAAGGAAAGGTTAGACAATGGTGAAGACTTCAAAAATGGCCTCACAAATGTGCATGGTGAAGAGCAAAGTGGAAGGCCCAGTCACCAGACCAAGAAATCGTTCAAAAAGCGGAGCAAGGACTTCAATGTGATCGACGATTGACGATTGGTGGTCTGGCTGATAATTCCTCCTGTTGGACGCACCACTATTTACATGACTGTTACGGAAAGGCTCGGATATCACAAATTGTATGCACGGTGGGTACCGAAAATGTTTACAGACCTACATGAAGACAAAGAATGTTGAGTGGACGGGCGTTTTTGGACCGCTTTTGATCTTTTAGATCACCAACCCTATAGTCCAGACCTATCGGCTAGCGACTAACTCCGCTCCTTGCCCTCGAAACGGTGGCTTGGTGAACAACGGCTTGAAGAAGACGAGGAACTCGAGATCGCCCATAGCAACTGCTTCCATTCACTGTCGCAAACTTCTATGCTGAGGGATCAAAGAAGCTGGTGCAACGTTAAAGCAAGTTCTTAGCAGTAACCGTGGGCTAAATAGAAAAGTGAAGTAGGTTTTCAGGAAACTCAAAACTGTCAAAATGAACTTTTTCTAAACGAGTATATTTTTCAATGACTAAACGGATCTAACTTCAAAATGACAACCTCTTAGTAGCCACATTATATCGAAAGGATTTAAAAGAAATAGGAAATCGGTAAGGTAAGAAGGAGAATTTGGGCGAATTTGGCCTCGGCAGATCTTCAAAGTCAAGCGTACCAAGATTCGTCCTCGATAAATTTGTTGGTTGTGGTTAATATATGTAAAGGAGTTTCGAAACCCCACGACAGAAACGAAAGAAGACATGCGCAACCTAGAATCGAACATTCTCCGTCGATTTGCAATATTCCGCTATGGGGAGATAACGCTAATATTCTGACCACTATAATTACAAATACGTGCATGGGAGAGATTCAAATTCTTCTCAGCTATGCAGCTGCGCGACTTAATTAACGACTTCTCACGACCGATGATATAACATTCCGACCCAAGTGACGCTTTTCAGAAAGTTGAGAAACTATGAATCAGGTAGTATTCCTGAAAATCATAATTACAGATAAAGAGAACGACTGTCTCAGTTTTAGCGATTCCCAGCCTCTCCGGTGTAACGTGGATTTACGTAAACTAAAGGGGAAAATTAATCCAAATAAGGGAGACCAAGACGCAAAAACTTAGTAAATATATTTTTCCATTGCCATGTTTCGATTAACATGGCACTGCATGATTTTCTGGCTCCGAATCAGTGAGTGTATATTTAACCAATTTTTCCCGCCAAATTCAAACCAGTGCGAGTTCATGGAAGGTAATTTACCACGCAACAACTGAGTAAATTGTGGCCGCCAAAATAAAAATAAAAATTTTGATTAGCATCTTCAAAATTCCTCTCTACTAGAGCTGGTATTTAATTTAATCATATGTGACGAAACTTTGGGGATTTCATCATTGTTAAAAACCACAGTAACTAAGTATTTCCACATAGGATCATTT
Source organism: Hetaerina titia (assembly GCA_037158775.1). Classification (NCBI taxonomy): domain Eukaryota; kingdom Metazoa; phylum Arthropoda; class Insecta; order Odonata; family Calopterygidae; genus Hetaerina; species Hetaerina titia. Next base: position 86,923,179 of record CM073771.1, on the reverse strand, counting down.
ATTTATCACGCCCTATATTTCCAAGGTACCAAAGAAACCTAGGTCGATAAAAATAAATATATCAATGTGGAAATACGAAGTCCTTGTATTAAATTATCGAGCTGGTCTTACTTATTTTACTAAAGAATAAATCTGGGAGACGGATTAAAATTTTTTTCCAACGGGTAGGATATCAAAAACTTTCGTGGGTTGATAATCTGGTAAGTAATTAATGGTAGGGTGCACGAGAAAATATTGGCTACCCGCTAAAATATTATTTTTAAAAAATTGAGACCGCAGAATTAGACAAATTTTCCTTTGGAAGAGATTCAAAGAAATAATATAAAATTAACCCGGACGGTGGAGGAGCGCAAAACACGTGGTAAAGCAATCAACACAATCGACTTCATCAACCGGTTATATTTATAAATTTGGCTCCGGGAGAACATCCCTACAACCGCTTTGTGACTCCATTTCAAAGCAATTCCTTCCCAGGTAGATCGTCTGGACCCAAACGACCGTCCGAGGGCACACCGGAAAGGAACCCACCCCAAAATTCTACTATCACAAGAGTAGTTTACTTAGTGAAGCACAATTTCATGCTTTGAGTTATATCGAGTTGTATTCACGAATATACCAATTAAACATTTTGAAAAATATCTAGAAGTGTAGCTTTTCGCAGTTCATACTAATTATATTACTTAAACGTCTGGATTTCGGGTATTTTTTCCATTTTTCCTAACCAGCAACGGTTTCCCCTTGATAGACTAGTCAAAGTAGGCTTAATAAGCCTTATTAAGGCTATAATCTAGAAAGAACTACCTCTAAAGAAAAAAAAATATATCAGACACCTCAAATGTTATCTCATGCAAAAGGCTAATATTCATGAGATCATAACTAAATAATATAAATATTATGCACCCTTCCCATTCACGTTAAAAAATGAAATTTCAACGTAGGAAATAAAGTAGAAATCACTTCGCTTCAAATGAAGGAAACGAAGATGATTAATGTAGATGGAAAACATTGAGGGTACGAAGCAGGTGAACATAGAACAATTGAGCTCTTGAACGAGGAAATGACTTCCTCGTGGAGAGTGCAGTTGAAAACCACTCGGCATTAGCCCTCTGTCCCCGCGGGAATTATTTATTGGCTAAGCCACCCACGGGAGGAGAACGAAGAGGCCGAAGAAATCGAGTGTGCGGCGCCGCTCTAATGAAGAGATTAAGTGTGGGACGGGGCGACAAACAAAATCATAAATTTCGGAGCGAAATTCTTGAATCCGCCCTCGCCCAGTTCCCCAGAGATAGGAACCGGGTCACGCGCCTCCACGACCTACCCTCCCGCCCCTTTCGTTCCCTTCCGCGGGTCGCCCGGGGAACCGCCTCGTCCTAACCGTCATTCCCCCGTCATCGCCGAGCACATCTGCATGCAGGCGTCCGCCCCCCTTGGGTTATGCATGACCCGACTTCACGACACTTCGATCTTATGAACGGGCTATCTAGGCAACCCATTAAGATAATTAAAAAGCTTTATTAACAATTCAGGAAATAGGGTCTTTCGCATAAGTAGCAACACAACCGCTTGGTATAAGCGGTTCCTTGGCGTAAGTTACACTAGGCCTAATCTCATTATGTATACGGTCGGCTTTTGCACAACACCACTTCCTTTTTCAACTTTTTCATACAATTTTTTGAGTTTATGATTACCTGTACGGTTAGGCCTTCATAATCCACAATTACCATAAAATTAGAAAAACTGTGAATTTGTGCAAATTGAAAAATGTAAACTTGTACTTCTTGTGTATAAAAAAATATATTGCTATTATTACATCAGGAAAATAATTTTGATGATTACGCCGAAAAGCACCATCGGAGCAGGGGATTTATAGCGAAGTGAGAAACGAAGAAGTACACTGAGAAGTACTATAAAGATGGCAGGATATTCTTCTGGTGCTAATTCGGAGGTCGATTTGAATCCCGCCTACTGTCTTTTTCCACCTAGGCCACGGATTTCTGTGTCCGTCCACCTTACCTTTTGTTAACCGGGCCTGTATTAAATTGTAAGTACGTACATGTAATTGGGTCTGCATATCCGCACGCGATCAAGATGTAATTACTATTATACGTATTTGCAAAGGGAAAATGGGTCACTTGAAGCATAATGGATTTATGATTAGTAGGATAGCATAAAAGAAAAAAACATTAAGGGTACCAGAAGAAGGGCGAAGGTAGGCTAGTACCGGAAATTGAATTATATAGGGCTGCAATCAACCAATCTTTGGATAGAAACACTGAAGATTATTTATTTTCGATTTATTTCGACTAAACTGAATGGACGAGTCTATCTTTGTCTGTTGTTGTGATCACGAATTGCGAGAGGGGAAAAGTCATCTTCCAAATTGTTCCGTATAAAATCCCTTAATCTTTTTTCACCGTGATCGCCGATGTGATTTGATTTACGAACCCATCCCTTTGGTGAAACCATTATACTTGTCTCATTTGTATTTTTATAACAACAGCAATTTATTAGTTATTATTTATTTCCTGATTAAACGGTTGTCTACATTTCACGGACGAAATACAGGAACAATCATTCACCATCTTCTCAAGCTGACTGCCAACATTATCCTTAACAAATCTAGCATCGGTGACTATGGTCAATTGAAATGGCTACCCTTTAATAATACTACGATAATCATAAATATTAACAGGATGATTACCGATCACATCATTGAGGATCAAGGAAAGGTTTGCGAAACCGATCTGTGACGCATTAGGCCCGCTCATGGCAATTTTTATCGAATCATGGAATCCTATATGACGCTTCATTCAGAAGTTCAACCTTTCGTCGCTTTCTTGTCCACGATTCTGAAGGTACTTTCACGAAGAGGTCTAACTTCTAAATCAGGACCAACGCGCGAGAGGATTAATTAAGGATCAAGACCAAGCTTCTCCCGCTACGGGGACTTGTTTTTTGTGTTCCTCAAAATATTGGGTCGGTGGAGGACTTTAAATCTTTTGACTTTTAGCCTTAACCCGGTTCTCAGTCGACCCCGTCCTTGCGCCCAGGCTATTACCTCTTCTGTCAATCTTTGATGGGTCATTTACTAAGTACTTCATATAAAGTGTGCCACTGGATTTGGTTCAAAGGTGTATGTCAGTCCAATTTTAGCATGTTTTCGGTGCCGGGAGAAACAAGATGCGTGTAACACGCTATTGCCTGAAATTTCGAACCTTTCTAGATCCTTCAGCGCAAACATGATTAGGATTTTCCATTTATTTGTTTGAGGATATCATCAGGAAGAATAGAAAGATAGAATAGAGAAGGAGAAAATAGAGCAGCTTTAATGTTCTCATTTAAATCTTTTAGAAATGTCTAAATATTAACTTGTAGTGGAATCGCACCCAGTCAGACATCCTCATGGTGTCCGGTAGGGGCGATATTCAGGGTACCAAGGATATGTATGTAGATTTGAATATTTCCTCAATATTCGTTTGATGAACCACTATGCTCCTCCACAACTGATCCTAACATACAATATGCGTCGAAACTGCAAACTCACTGAAAATGCAGCGGGCATGCATGGAAAATATTTCACGCACGCATTGATGGAGGAGAATTAAATATTTTTAAAAACGTTTACTTGAGCCTCAACTACGCTCGAAGTGTCAATTAATTTTCGCATGGCAACAAGCAAGTGGAGACGCGAGAGTTCGTTCTGACTCTTCGCAAGCCGAGCGTATGGCTATCGCGTGGGAAATTGGGATATCCGGAATATGAGGAGGGGTGGATGGCGAAGAGGTTGACACTAAGAAACGGCGCGATACGATCCTTCGCGAGTGCCAAGGAATGGGGAGGGGATGTCACGTCGCGGACTGGGCCCACGGACTTGAACCCTCGTGATTCCGCGAACTGTGGGTGTAGGGCAATGACTCTCCATCGTCCGTCGCGGAGGTTCCACGGGCTTACAGAACAGCCCGGTGTTCAGAAAGAAAACTCAGGCGTAAAAAAATTTAAATTTCAAGTTCAGCGGGGTTTCCTTGAAGCCGTAAATCGTTCTCGGGATTACAACAACTGCGGCATTGTAATGACAACGTTTTCGTCCCCATTCCACCCTCTTTCGTCCCTTACTCAAAAATAAAATACAATCCACCCGGCTGCGATAACATTCGTGAAAAGTTACGCGAGGTTTCACAAATCACAGCCTACGATTGATGTCGTGACCACTTTATTTCTCTTGGAAAGCTCAGCAAAGGCAATTTAATATGTACGTACATTCACTTGCAATTTTCAGAAACGGATCCCAGTTAAATTACAGGCATTTAAATTCACTTGTAGTTTGAGAAAGAGATCAAAAGTTGAATAAAAGACCTTCGGATTCTTCGTTCGGTTTTACGCAAAACAAGAGAGCTAAAGCCGTGGGCGAGACGAGGTGGGTCGAACTCGCGACCTTTGGAACAGCACGCGAAAGAGCTACTCAACAAACTAGCACTGTTGGCGTTTTGCCTACATCTCATGCATGCACTTAAGCGATGCAAACGCACTTATGTCTTACACGAATCCGAGAGTTATTGAAAAAGGAATATTAATAAGAGCGCTATGGACTCTGGAAAAGTGCTCACAAAGCTCTAATATGTAGTCATACTTACTTACGAAGTTTAAGAACTTAAGCATGGAATGAATTCAATTGTTCAATATGGGATACGAGGATGAATGAATATCAATCAACATTGATTGTCAATGATGCCGCACACAATCCTATTCCCTCTGGCCATACAAACGAGACCCATTAGAATTTAAGCGAAGATCATATGAATACACATACTGTTCTATTTGATTCTTTTTCTCACTTAATTTAAAACAAGCGACTTTCAGGCATATTTACTTTGATGAGCTGTGGGGAAATCCTGAGTTGGGCCATCAAAATGATAATTTACAGCTTGTTAACACATTTACCGAATTGAACTCATCACCTCCGGGCTGTGTGGTGCAGACTAGGGGGGTAGAACCATGGGGGCATCAACACCCTTCAGCATAAAAATAAAGAGAATTAAACGTTCCCGATTGTGAAGGGGAGACGTCGCACGAGACATAAATTTCCGACGGAACTTCCGGAGTCGCACAGCATCCCCTAGTTCCAACGGATGCAGTTCTTCTTCGTCCCGGGAGATGCAGTCGGCGAAACAACCTGGTTCATTGAGCCGCAACCGCTGGCGCTCATGCAACAGGGACGGACGGAGATGAAAGCAAAGGGTTGAAAAGGTCGCCGGCGGGAGGGGTCAGATGGGCCTCCTTCCCTCATCCTGACGTGGGGCAGAGCCGATGATGAAGCATCATGGGTCCACTTTTTCCACCCCACCCGACCGGGGCCCGGCCCCCTCCGAGGTTAACCGCTAATTAGTGCCGGGCAGGAATCCGGGGAACGCCGCGCCAAAATTAACAGCACCTGACTTTAAAAGCCCATTCTGTTTCGGGCGGGAAGAAATGAACGAGAGGGGAAAAATTCGCAGACCGGCTTTCTTCAACATCCCTCTGTTTTCTTTTACTTCTTTTTTTTAAAGTCGACATTTTTGGCATGCTCCCTCCTCCCTTCCCCTCCCAGTGCGACCTGGCAGCCTCCCCGTTGCATTCCTCGACGAGGGAGAAACTCTCTCCCTCTCGCGGGGAAACCACTTCGCGCATTTGACTCGGCTGGCGAGGAAAAGGAGGAAAGTGAAGCGAAAGAAGTTTCGTCGCTGCGAGGGGCGCCGTGACCCAACGCCACCCAGCGATGCCATGGACCATCGAATGCCCAGGTACTCTGCACGAAGCACGAAAAAGGGGGTGGAAGAGGAGGCGTGCACAAGCCTGGTAAGGAGAGAGGAGGCATGGAGGGGTGGGGGAGAGGAAGAGAAGGGACTCACGTCGTCTCTTCACGAGCATGACTTTCTGAGAAATATGACTTTGACACTGAGGCTATCGCAATGATTCTCTCGATGAGGGTGAGTGACGAATTGATTCGTCTCGTCCCGCAAAAATTAACCTGGCCGCCTTCGTCGATTTCATGGCGCGCAATGTGAATAAACGATCAGATTCACGGCATTTAATGTATTCAAGGTTGGCATAATACATCAATCCAACCGGAAAAATAGAGCTCCAAATCATTGTATTAAATCGATTCAACTTTTACTTACTTTCTTATTTTTTCTATTCGTATTAAAATGAATATCTAGAGTACGTATTTCAATGGGGAAAATTAGATCAGAAGCAGCGATGTCGGTACAACACAAAAGGTTTTACTCGCCGGGGATTTACGGGAGTTTCTAGGTGTTAATATGTGAAGATCCAACAATGTAATCACATATAATCATGGACTTTTGTGAGTATTACCCACTAAAATAATATCATCTTTCAACACGGCAATAAAAATATCCATGACATGAACAGGGACCATATACCGTAGCAGGTAGCAATAGGGCCTGTTACGTAAAATAAAAACATACGATTCAGAGGTGATTGCAAGACATTCTTCATTAAGTTACTCCGTCAGAGTATTTCAAAACAATCAAGACCAAAATTCATTCTTTGAACGATAGTAAAATTTAGAAGGTGCGAGAGGTAACAATCTGATATCTCCAGCAAAAATATTTTAAACTCTTACTTCTAAACTCAGTCGTTGAACTCTAAATGCCACAGACAAAATGGTAGGCACACACTGTCATCCATCATTCGGGTCTTAAATGTTAATTCACAACTAACATAACCTTTCAAAATACTTCAGCCGAACCAACTCCCAAGGACAATGAAGCAGCCACAGAATAAACTAACATAAATCATTATGACATCTAAGAACAATTCTCTTTTACCCGTCAACACGAACTTTTAATCGCCACGGGAATGAAACAGACAATGGAGGATTTGAAGGCAAATGATCACAAAGTAACTCGAGAGGATAATTTATTGGAGATCTGTGGCGAACTGATCTCTGGATTTGATATTAATGGTGATGAATTATTAATTTTTATGAAACGCATTTTGTGAAAGCGCACTGTGAGTGCGCGGGGAAAAAGGCGTGATTGCCATCATCATCAACCGCCGCCCTTAGTAATGAGCACGATTTAGGCGCCGTTTGATTAAAATTGCCTTCTAACTTTTAACTTATCGTTTTTTTTATTTTGAACATAAACAAAACTTGGTTGACAATAATGAAGATTATTCTTCTTCTTTACGGGTAAGAAAGAAACCATAAACATCTGAAGTTCCAAGATTCTCGGAACGAAATTACTTCTCCAAGTAATTGAAGTTGGAAAATTAAACTATTCCTGTAAAATCCCTATATTTAATTGAATTTTTCGGTTATGCTATCAGCATAAAAAATACATAGACATTCAACATGAGCTCATTTATTCCGCTAATAGTTTCAATAAATAGTGACATCGTCATGATACTGCCAATCCACGCGCTGAAATAATGGTCGCGAAATAATAAAATCCGAAGTGGAATTTTCCGATATTATTTTATTTATACCATAATCTTAGCTTACATACGTGACTGACATTCCGTAAGATTAAACAGAAAATATTTTTTAATCTCTCCATAATGTAAGCTGGATTCAAGTCGGAACTATGTGTTGTTTTAGACTAAATAGCAACCACTAGGCGCTGACGCATGCATCACTGTCATCGTATCCGAATGATCGTGACAGTAACCATTACGCTTCATCACGAGGGAAGGAAAAAGAAGAGGGGAGGTACCATACGGAGCCTAAGATTGTAGTCAAGTGATGGGATCGAAGGTGGCGGCGATAAAACGGGAACCGCTCGGCATTTTCGCGGAGAGGTCAGAATTTATAGTTGCGCATCCGGCCCGGGGGGGGACTGCGAGGGGGGAAAAACCTCGAATGCGGAAAGTCCCCTAGGGACTGAAAGAGAGAGAGAGAAAAAAGAAGAGAGAAGTCGGCGAAGAATTCGCCACCGTGAATCACTGCGTGTTTTGAGAGCGGGATCTTCCCCCACCCCCATATCCCGCGTCCATTAATAAGTGGTTGTTATCGAAAGTCGCGACTTCTCCTATGCCACGAGGGGAAGGATCTCATACGGGAGGAGGAATTCCCGTTGGGGATTCCTTGGGTGATCCTCCACGCTTTCAGACTTTATTCCTGTCCGAGATCGGGCCAGGGACTTCTCATTTCCCAAGATCCTCGATCCCAATGGCCGATTAATGGATTTGGGGTGGTAAAGTTTCATTAAAAAAACACGGGATCTCGGATTAGTGGAGGCAAAGAGTGGAGGGAGTAAGAGGCGTACAAAGAGGGGACGTTTTTTAGGCTGCAGGAGAGGGAAATTTGGAAGAAAGAAAACTTATATTCCGCCATTAAAGCGTGGGGAGATAACCCTGCGTACCTGGCTCGAATTTTATCAATTTACAGATATATTACTTACACGTATAAGGGAAATACACCCATTAAAAATTTACCACAGCTCATGCATATCACCTATGCACGTCCAGAAATGGAAATTAAGTAAGCATATACACACATATATAAATATTAATTATATATATATATATATATATATATATATATATATATATATATATATATATATATATATATATATATATATATATATGCGGGTCGCGGTGGTCTAGCGGGTAGAGCGTTGGACTGCTGACCGGAGGGTCCCGGGTTCGATTCCCGGGCAAGGCACTTTGGGCACCTGCAGCTCCACCCAAGCTAGTTGATTTTTCGGGTACCAGATCTTCCTGGGAAACCATAACCGGCACAGGGAAAGGAACTGGCCCCCCTACCCTGATGTGTGAATATTCACACGCCGTTGGGCTTGATACATGGGTGAGCTCTACCATCACCTACTAAACCGACCTTCGGGTTGATTACTTTGTTTATTTATATATATATATATATATATAAAAAAAACCATAAACACAGTAATCAACCCGAAGGTCGGTTTAGTAGGTGATGGTAGAGCTCACCCATGTACCAAGCCCGACGGCGTGTGAATATTCACACATCAGGGTAGGGGGGCCAGTTCCTTTCCCTGTGCCGGTTATGGTTTCCCAGGAAGATCTGGTACCCGAAAAATCAACTAGCTTGGGTGGAGCTGCAGGTGCCCAGAGCCTTGCCCGGGAATCGAACCCGGGACCCTCTGGTCAGCAGTCCAACGCTCTACCCGCTAGACCACCGCGACCGGCATATATATATATATATATATATATATATATATATATATATATATATATATATATATATATACACACATGTGCGGAAGTACTCACGAGAGCAATATAACTTTTGGACGGCACAATATAACACAGGATAAAACAGATAACACGTAAAAGGACACTCACACTGTAGATGATTTGAGCTTTCGGCCTACTCCGAGGCCTTCTTCAGGTCAGACTCTACATATATATATATATATATATACACTTTTTTGGAAAACCCACAAACGTGTAATGTAAATTCACTGATAGTCATAACAAACACAGAAACCAAAACACACAAAAGAGGGAAAACTCACTGGTTCTCGAATTTTCGGTGGTCCAACCACCTTTCTCAAGAGGAATTAGGAACAGAACATATATATATATATATATATATATATATATATATATATATATATATATATATATATATATATATATATATATATATATAATACATAAATGGCTCTAGTTTTCACAACATTTACTTTGTTCTTTAACTAACCATTTCAAATACTTTTCTCTCTTATCGTTTTAAAAAACTTTCCCAAATGCCTAAAAAAAAACCCTAGACATGTTGCCTAGGAGTTACAGAGACAATTTAAATTAATGCACCGGCATAGATGTAAGACATTTTATTTTGATAATTAAAATGGGAAAAAATGTTATTTTACAGATATCGGACTAAATGCTTCAAGAATCTTATTTTTCCAAAGCTGTCACCCCTCTAACTCGATTTTACAAGTTTTCAAAAACGTGGAATATGTGAACGATTTTCTTTATTTCCATGTGCTTGGTCCCTGTGGAACATTTCCAGCTTGAAATTCAAACTCGAGTAAATGAGGTAGTCGTGAGTACGCCCGGACCCCTAATTTATAAAAGATGAAAAATGACGAACAAAAAGAAAACATATACTGGCGTGGTTGTTCCGACCACCCGTTACTGAATAATTCGCATTATATTCGTGTTTGCACCGCTCGCTCTCCGTAAATAAACCGAACCGGTGTGATGGGACAAAATTCGACCGCCTTGGAACCAGTTTCTCACTAGCATTCTTTTTGTTTCATCATTAGACTTACATTTCAAAAGAAAACCTCATTTTATGTACATTAAAGCTGTGACAACCTTTCGTCATGGTTTTCATTTCTTGGCAAAGAGGACAGTTCGCATCTACAAGAGGACAGTTCACGTCTATCTTTTGCTTCCCAGGAATTGTATAAATGCATTAATAATGGTGAAAGGATGGACAGGACGGTATCGATGGACATCCATTAAGAAAAAATTCAAAGCACTTTTCAACTTATTTAATATTGAGTGCACGTTGCTAACTATATAAAAAAATAACATTTGTTTTCCCTTTTTGGACAACAATACCTTTTTACAAGTACAGACACCTTAACAAGAATTCAAATTATTTTTGCTCGCATTGAATCAACCTAAAATATTTGATTTTCATACTGGTTTCGAAGAGTCTAAAATCAAATTTTACCGAAAATAAAACGAAAGGCAAGGTTCATAGAGGAAATAATGCAGGCATGATGTACATAATACAACGATCACGACAAAAGTTGCAATGGAAGTACACTTTCACAAACAAATCCATAAAATTCCATACAGGTCCAATTTAAACTTTATCGAATATCACATATTTACCAATACATTTATCACCGACGTCCTTCCAAAAGCAATGGTTATTCTTTTGTCACCTTTCCCAGGGTTAAGATTGGTCGGAGAGATAAATATAAAAGGTCTCGCGGGCGCACAAGAACGATGAACGTTAAAGAATGCAGAGATTCAAGGGAGATCACTGGAATGTTGGGAAAATCAAACGCTACGCGGGAGGCCTTATCAGAATTCCAAAACCCAGCAAAACATGGCATCCCGCTAAAATCCTCTTGTGGTTACCAAAATATTTTTATTCCGAAAACTAATATCTTCCATCATCGTAGAAACATTTACCCCTACTGAATACGTGAATATTTCTCTTCGGAATTCCAAATGAACATAAATTTCCCAAATATTCCAATGTTTCGGATTGTACGAAGAGCGTATTGTAAAGAAATTTTGAAAAGCCAAAGAAAGAAAGGAAAAGACAATGTATTTTGAAAACGGGCCTATGACGGGGATATGTTATAATTTCTTCACGAGTGTAGGGTACACTGAGTTTTGTCAATGAAAACAAGAAAGCCGAGACCTTTCTTGTTTTCATTGAATCACGACCGTAGCTACGTTCACTGTACATTTACATCGAGTTATGCCAAGCTTGTACAATTGAATTATAATATAAAATCAAATGTGTACAACTTCACCATAAAACCACATTAAATGCATTGAGTATGACGAAACGAAAAAACGAAACAAAACTTGGAAACCAGGGTTAGAGTGGAAATGATCTTCAAGAACTTAAATCTCCTTAATAAACTAAATTTTGTAAAATTAATCAAATTTCAGCATAAATTTTGAATCTATCTCCAAAAAAACCTAATCAAAAACTTAATTAAACCTAAGACGAGGTTGGTTTTATAAGTGAAGATGGATCTCACCTCGCACGTGAAAGTCACATACCACGGATGGTGGATAGTGGACCGTGTTCCTTTCCCTGCGCCTCGTTTAGTTCGCCAGGAATAACTAGTACCCGTAAAATTACACAGGTTGGGAGAAGATGAGGGCGCCGAGAGGGGTTACTCCGACTCGAACCGGATTCCCTACGTAATTAGCCCAGCGCTAAAACCAATGGACTCGAACCACATCCTCTATGGAAGTAGCGTAAAAACAAATGAAAATCAAGTTAAATAAACAGTAGGGACAAGAAGAAGAGGTGTTGAAGGTGGTGATGGGATGTTGAAGAAAGACTAGGATGGAGGCGGGAGGAGGGGAATTTTGAAATTGAAATTTTGTACAACACACGGAATACAGAATAGAAGGAATTCATAACCGAAGATAAGAGATATAATTGCAAATCAAAAGGTTTTCAAATTGCACAAAGGGTTTTATAAGTTTAAAAAGCTTTGGTATAAAAATCAGCGTCGTCCAAAACTTCCACTATCACCTGAATTATGTATACGTGTAATAACTATGGTAATAGACATTTGCATATTCTCAAACAATCAATTATCATTATTGATATTTGAAGGGAAGTGACCTCCAACAATAATTAGAGCACAGGTGTTGCTCTCCATTACTTTACTCTCACAAACAAAACGCACATTTCGACGCTGAGACATCATAATCATCACATGCAAAAATGCCTCAGTAATGCTAACAAGTCACAATATTCAATTGTTCCCGTGTTCTCATTAGGCTGCTCCATTATATCACCCATAAAACTGTTATATTAACTCTGAATGATTGTTCGCATGGGACAAAGGTATCTGTATAGTTATTTTCCATGGTTTTAAAAAAAAGGCAAACGACACAAACATCAGGAACGCGCCAAGGAAAATAAAGAGCTAACACCCGAGGTCACCGGAAGAGATCGAAGGTGAGAGGCTACCCCATTAGCGATCGACACCGCCTCCTCGCTTTCCCAACGTGCCGCGGATTACGCACGTTTGACACCTCAGTCGACCTATCAACAACAACCCATCGCGAAGATGCAGGAATCGCTCACGGGCGCTCAAACGAGCCGCGGGACGAGTCCGCATTAACGAGTCACGTGCGAAGGAACTGAAGAACGCCGACGACGCTCGTCCTTAAAAGAGAGTATCGTCCTGTTAATTCCTCGGTTTAAGGATTCCGACGCGACCCGCCACGATATCGCCGGGGAAATCGCCGATACGGCGCGTAATATATATTCACCAGAGAGAATGGGACACCTGACGCATGAGTGCGATTCTTTCCTCGGAATACGAGAGCGAGCGAGTGGGATCCTACTGTCTCACTCTCTCCCGCCGCCGGTTGAGCGCGCGCTGGTACCCAGACACGTCTGCAGACGATTCCCGTGCCGTGTGGGCTCAAGGAGAGGCAGTTGAGACTAATACCACAACCTATAGTTCACTCAGGGAATTCAATTAGCCTTTGATATGAAAGTTTTCATTAATTATTCCAAGCGAAAGTGAGTATAAGAATCTAATACAGTATTCCAACAAAATTCATATAAAAAATAATCATTTCTGGAGTCTGTTTCGCAAGATGGCGGCTTGAGACGATTTGCTTAGCTCTGACATGCCACGGCAATAATCTTAAAATCGGGTGTTTTGAAGTTTGTACCGAAATCCTGAATACTTCACTACGCCCTACGCCTTTGCATAAACACCATACTCCGCAAACCGCCCAGAAGGCGCGTGGCATAGGCGTCGGGTCACCAGCCTTCAATAACTAAATGGATAAGTTTCAAGGCTGGTGGTCGGGAATTTTCACTGTTTTCTTTGGGAATGCGAATCATAGGAGAAAATAAAAAGTTCCTTAAGCAATTGGCTCAGTAGTTTATCTAACTTATCTTATTCGAATTGGGTAGCATCCTGAGTGGACATACTGATTTATAAGGTTAACAAGTTGAATCGAACGTCCAGTACATTTCTAATAGTCATAGCCTCGCCTTCTTCCTATGCGCTTGTACCCCATCACCCCTAGCTTTCTTATCTTAACAATTCTTCGCCAATCTAGCACAAAACCCTAAAAACCCACATAGGGAATTTTAACTACACATTAGTCATTTATCCTCCATGAAGAGCGATAAGATTTGTTCATACGTCTGTCAGGACTATGTGTTAGCAATTATGATAGGATCACATTGAGATAAATGCAGGTAGTTAAGTGCGTAAATCGAGATTTAATCTGATAGAGCAATGCTGCAGATTTTTTGAGCGACCGATAAAAGAGATGGAAGAGATTTAGATTTGGGACAAAAAGCTAAATGAAGCCTCTTCGAAAACCAGATAAACTGACCTTAAAATAAGGTTTTAAATAATATTTTCCTCCAACTATGAATTCACCGAATAGACTTCGGTAGAATGATTCGGGAAAAGTTCTACATCGAAAAACCCTTTAAATGAACACGAGATGTTTTAATTAAGTTAATTTAAGGGGACTATTCATATTGTTTAATAAAAACACTATCTAATACTAGAATGTAATTAAAATTCCTATTCACGCAGTGGATCCACAAGTTGGCTTCTTCGTTCACAATAACTCGGAATCAGAGTTTCTTCCTCCTGGATGTGCTTTCAACCATTCATTCGGACCATTTGACCTCCCATTCGAGTTTTAGAAAGACCCACTCCGAATTTTTGCCCGCGACCAATTTGACTTCACCAGTTTGATACAAAGAGAAGACGCTTTGTCCGCGCACCGGGACCGTCATTAATCATGAACCAAATCCCACAGTCCCCTTTCACGTCCCTGGCGTGACAATGGTGCCGAAATACGTATGTACACACGCACGCCAGCACAATGAAGACGTGCTGTATCCCGACGATATTCGTGACAACGAAATACATTAGAGTGGGACAATGAAAGATGCCAACAATCCTCGTCCAATCAACGCCCACTTTATCAATCCCCCATCAGGCCACACGATACAATTAGATACTGCGAGCTCATCGAATTTGCAGCTTGAAAACCGTCTTCCTTCTTGCGCACTTGATATTTAATGAATATAGGACACTGGAAGTCGAGGGGGTTTTACCTTCAAGCGTTTAAGCAATATATTTACACAAAAAATAATTTATTTCATGCAAACACCCACTTTTATCCCAAATTCCTGATTTTTCCCCGAACCCCTTCGGATTTCCGGTATATTTCGGTTACATACCAATCACCGGCTAAGCGGTGCCTTTTACGTCACACAGCGACGTCGACGAAGAACTATATACGCGCTTGAGTGCACGCACGCGTGTTTTAAATTTGTGGAAGGGGGCTAGTCGATGAATATAAAAATATTTGGCGTTGCTTAATAGAAGGGATGGTGGGAATGGCGGCAGATTGGTGGGGCAAAGCGGTTAGCGGCGGGGGATGGGGGAGATGGTTCGAAAGCCCAAAAACAAACGGGACGAGACGTGATTAACATCACGGAAGAATAGGCGGCGCATCGGATTTCAAATATAGCGGCCGAGTCACCCCCGATTCCTTTCCCCCATCCAGTTTCGCTTTTCTCAATTCCCTTTCGCCTCCTTATACCACACCCCTCCTCCGTTCCGAACACATCGACACGCCCATCACGCGCGCAAATACACATCCCCATTTGGCTCAACGGCTTCGCCTTGCGGCTTCCACCACGGCCCCAAGCCAAAGCGGGAGGCCCAAGTTCCTTAGGGAACATAGGCGCCATTCTTTTCACCAAAGTGAATGGTGGGAAAATATGCGCCTGGATAAATTTTTTTATTCGGTGTAATTTTGCATCCGTGGCACTCGTGCGCGGTGCTATAAAACTTCCAATTTCCAGCTGAGGGGATTGATCCATTTGTCACGGCGCTGATCATTTGTTTGATATTTTCGATCATGACATCTAAATGAAAACGTAAGTAAAACAAATATAATGCGGCTGAAAGACGAGAAGCGACACGGACATGAAATTGAGAAATAAAACGTAAATGAAGTGGGATCACCGACAGTAAAACATGTGAGAACGAAGAAAGGTTACACAAGCAGAGAAATGATCTCACAGAGCAGAACAATAGTCTCGAGGTACATTAATTTGGCCATTCTACTCCATGTACTCAATAGACCTAAAGTTGAAAGGAGTGACTGAGACAAAATGCATGAAATTAATAAATAAATAAATTCTGGGAAGAGGGGAAACGTACTTGAAGCTAGTAGTGAAAGAGAAAATGAGCAAAGAGAAACAGAAAGAATGACCCTGAATGAAATACGTTTTTCAAACAATGGCAGATGTGAAAACATATAAATCTGTTAATTAAGAGAGGTTTAAACGATACGAGAAATGAAGTCAGCAGCATTAAACTAGCTTTGGGATTGACGACAATAGATGATATTTTCCGCCCAAAAAATTGCAATTATTTGGGAAAAAATTATTGGTGAAACTTAATTGCGACATCATAAGATTCATGCATATTGCGATGAAGTCAACTTCATAGAATCTACGCATTATTATATATGTATCCGGATTCAATTACAACAGGGAAAAAACTGTTTCATTACAAGAACTATGTGTTATGAATGAAAAAGATATTTCCGAAAACCTCTACCAAATCATCGCGCGATGCGCACACTCGCTGTGCTTTTGTACCAACATTTATAGTAAAATCTTAAAAATAATTCTTTATTCTCGAGTCATACATTAAATATTGCTAAATTAAAATTTTAACGTAGGGTCCTCCTGCTAAAGCTAAGAAAAATCTTCGAATATAAGTTCCTATATTTATAATAATGGTCAATTAGTCGTCCTAAATCAAATCTCTAGAATTCTTCCCCTAAAAATCAAAAATTCAACGAAAATATTAACGATTATTTGCATAATATAGATAACGTTACGTATATACCTCCACTAAGCAGGTGTGTACCACTAGTGAATCCGTTTATTTGTTTGGTATTTTTGATAAAATTATCTCAAATTAGATAGTGACCTCGCTGACAAAAACCTCCTAAAACACTCCGATGGAACTTACAATTTCATCTGAGAAAATAAGTTAGCAACTACTCACACACATGTAGAAGTCTTGCAGCGATTTCAAGTGATGATGTTTCTTACCTGAAAGAAAAGAAAGTGAATTTAGTAATTATCGCTGTTCACAAGAAAATAAGTTACATACATACATTATTTAAAACGAATGAGAAGATTATGTAGATATTAAAACAAGAAATTTTCGATGGGAATAAAAACCTTTGAGCCACGAAAAGACGTGATACGTGACGTTCGGCGCTAAGGAGTCGTGTGCAGTCGCGTTTTGCACATAACACTGAATGGTGACTAATGACCAGTCCTGATGTAAAAAAATTGCAATTCGCGCAATTCAAATCGTGATACTAAGGAGAATATCGGAAAATACGAGTGTAGGCTGAGTACTAATGCACACAGGCTTGTAGACCACAAACAAAATAACCTTCAGAAGCACTCCTGGTGACATATGGAAGTAACATTCCCCCTCAACACGCATGCGCATTTGAGGTCATTACATTCATCCAGTGTATTTTGAGAAGCGGAAGTATGGAGACGTGTTCTAGTGCTATGTCAACGCGATATAAACAGCGTGCTGTTATCGAATTTTTAACTACTGAAAAAGTGACTCCTACTGAGATTCATCGTCGTTTAAAGGCTATTTATGGTGATCATGCTGTTGATAGGTCTACTGTTTGTCGACATCCATCTTCCCAAAGCAAACAGTTTCAGGCTTAACTTTGTGGAATTCCTTCATGGTGAGGGTAAAAGAAAGAGAAAAAAACTTTGCACTTCCACACACTTTCAATACAACACGACCATGGTTTCGATGCCGAGCATCATCATTAGGATCACCTGGTGATCATGCACAGCATCGAAACCATGGTCGTGTTGCATTAAAAGTGTGTGGAAGTGCAAAGTTTTTTTCTCTTTCTTTTATCGTATCCATCTTCCCTTCAGGCGAAAAAGTTCGAAAGACAATCATTCGAAAAAACTTCTTTTGACTGTGTTTTCGGATGGTCACCAAGTGTATGTGACCGATTTTCTGGAATGAGGGGCAACGGTAAATTCTTCTCAACATACATAAGACTCTACAACACCTCCGACTTCGTGCTTGTCGTGATAAAGGCAGCCTGGCGCCAATAATCTTGCAACATGACAACGCTCGTCCACACACCTAGCGCGCAACTGGAGAGGTTCTACGAAACCCGAAATTTGAACCGATTCCACAACCTTATTCCCTTGATCTTGCACCTTGCGATTTTTATTTTTCTCCTCAACTCAAGAGACACCCCGAGGGTAATCATTTAATCACATTTGGAATATGCCGCAAGTATTTGGGATCCTTGGGAGAAAATCTGGCAAAAAGAGTTAGATAAAGTCCAGAGAAAATCAGCCAGATTCGTGAAAAATATGTATGACAAGAACACAAGTGTAACAGGTCTCTTAGGGGATTTAGGCTGGGAGCCCCTTGAAATACGAAGTGAACAAGCGAGACTTAAACTTTTAGAAAGATTCAGAACCAGCGAGTTTAGCGATGACACAAAAGGAATAGCCACACTACTTAGGTAGATCATAATACAAAGATAAAATAAGGGAGATAGATTCCAATGCAGATAGATTCAAATACTCATTCTTCCCCAGAACAATCAAAAATCATAATAGTAAGAATCCGAAGTCCATTTAGAAATATTAAAAACATTTAAGTTACTCGTCGGAACAAAATTAAAAATTCAAAGATTGTGCATGTGTATGTTTGCTGGTAGTTTGTGGGTTTGCATGAGTGTGAAAGGGTTGGGGCGAAAGGGTTCGTGCATGAATGTTTACCATGTTTGTTTTGTGGCTTCTGCATGCGGTTTTTTTTCCTAATTTACAGGTGGTGCCCTAACACCCCCCGCCACACGCCCTTGCGGCGGCTTGCGGGGTATTGAGTAGATGTAGATACATCGGACGATGGGGTGAAGGCAGCTGTCAAGACCTGGATTCGAGAAAATTCGGAAGAATTTTTCAGTGACGGAATGAAAAAAAACTTGTTACACGCTGGGAGAAATATGTTAGCCTTATCGGTGACTATGTTGAAAAATAAATATATAATTTTTAAATTTAGGAAATATACTTTCATGCACTTTTTCTCGATCTTGCTATTTGTTTTTATTCGCGCTCAACAAGTATGTGAGCATACTTTTCAACATCCCCTCGTATTATTTATTTTAACAGAATATCAGAATTATCGATCCACGAGAATCGTTTCTCCAAATTTTTCCAAAAGTATTTTTTATTGATCATATTTATTAAATAGGTCCGGTTATGGAATATCATAGTTGCAAGATAAAATCGTGACACAAGACGAGTGAAAATCTCATAATATAAACAGAAAAACGCAAGGATACTTGAATATCGCAAGGATAGTTAAAGCCGAAGTTCAAAAAGTAAGTCGCAAAAGATACGAGAGCACCGATCTTTTCTGCTAATATTCACTATGAGTTCCGTAAAATATTTTCCTTATTACGAAATAAAGCCATCTGTGGATTACCATTGCAAGGGCAAGGAATTATTTGAAAATATGTTATAATTACAAAATATAATGTATGGTTAGCAATTAACAATATACGTATGAAATTACGAGTAAAACTGTGAACCGATCTATGACATTTCCAGCTCCGGTACTGGGAAAGTGGGAGAAGCGGCTGGTGGAAGGAGAATATGAGGACGTGGGTCAATGGGCCCTCATGGGCTTCGGGCTCTTGTTTATCTATTGATTCCAGGAGTGATTTCTATGCCACATCCCTTCCTCCCTTTGATTCTCCCCCACCCCTGTCCTCACTCTGCCTGCTATCACCCGCTCCTTAATCTTAGAACCCTCCGGTGACACCAGTCTGGGCGACATTCGCGGGCGTTCGATCGGAGACAAAAATAGATAGCGGATGAGAGTCCGGAATCCCTCTCGCCTGGCGATGTTCCTCCTTTCTGTCTCCCCCTCCCTCCAAAGCCCCCTTCACCACTCCTCCCTAGCGTGTACCCACACCCTTGGGGCGTTCCGCGGAACCGAATCCGCGATATTTATCGCCCAAATGCCGCGCTTCCCTCGCACCCGATCCGGCGACAAGACGCACGCTCTCCCGCCAGGAAGAGACAAAGAGAGAGGGAGGAATGTCAAGAACATGAGTAAAAGAAGGGGCGGGAGGAAGGTGAGACAAGGGGACGTGGGTCAATGGGTTCATTTTAGGGGTCGGTTAGAGCGCCCATGGAGAGTCAGATACTGTGGCGATGGAGGAGGATTCATATTATTTCTGTTTCGTGCCCCAAAATCCGAATAAGGGGCAGGACGGCGCGCGCGGAATTGAAGTCTACTTGATTTCCAGCCTTAGACAGTCAACTAACGGATTAAAGTGATAGTTGACCACAAGAAGGAAATGCATGTTAATTATATTAAATGAATGTAATGGTATCCAAGAGAAATTAGAAGTCCGAATCAAAATTCGAATTTGGAATAGAGATATTAAATAAGGTGGGTAGATTCATGTATTTTGACTTAATGTTGGAGGAAAATGGGCGCAGTGATAAAAAATGAAAATTGCATCAAGTAACGACACTCCTTCAGGAAAATAGGAATTAGTGATACAGAAAGACGCAAAGAACAATTTTGTGATAGTAGCATCGGCTGGGAAGTCTTTAAAATATTAGCTGGCCACAAAGAAGATAAATATAGAAGCCATACTGTCTAGGATACGAGTATACGGTATTTGTTTGTGAAAATTCTAAGAAGGCATGAAAACATAGGCTGAGGATATATGTACTCAGAGGAAATGATGTGTGTAAGGACTGAGGCGAAATGAGAATGCTCGGAAAGCGGGATAGAGGGCAGAAGAGAATAGGAATTTCGGACTCTTTGAATGGGCTCAGTCAAAATGAGACGCCGACGCAGGAAACAGCGTACGTCAATACTGTATAGTCCACGCCAAAATATAACAGTATTCAAGGGATGCCCAAAACCTACTTCTAATCAAAAGACGAGGAAATATATAATCCGAGTAGCTATAATGTAACTACTATCTTTTAAGCATAGGATCTCAAAATAAAAGTAAAGACTAGATGGGAATTATAGATGCGCAAATTTTAAAATACATATTTGTCGGAGTAGATACAAAGGATTTTTTATTTATTCTACTTTGTCACTATTAAGTCTTTCCGTGGAACAGCATTTTCTTTAATTAACTGTTTCGTTGGTACTTTGAAGCTGTTGGCAACAATCCTGACAGAAATTGTTCCACAGAATAACTTAGCGACGAAAAAATCTTATATTAAACACGAAAATTAGGGTACTTAATCGTTTCAACCCAAACCACAAAAACCACAAACTTCTTAATTCTAGTTTATTAACCGACTTTCATCAACTTTATATAAGTGATTTGAACTAGTACTTAAAATAACTCGTGATAAATCGTGCGTACGGTTGAAAGGTGAAAACTATCCTAGGAAGCCCAATGAAGTTTTGGGGGAAGTGTCTTTCTTGCCCCCTACCTTTGGCTACAGCCCTAAATATGAACACACGAATTTTCCTCTAATAAAACTGCGATGCCACGCTATGACGTAACATTCGTCGAATTTAGGTAATGCTCTTTTGTTTTACCTAATCCAAAATGGGATTTATAATTTATAAGTAAAAAGATACACATGTTACTAAAATTTATTAGCTCTTTAATTTTGGGAGATTTTTTATCAATCATATTACCGACTTCTGCTACGCACAAATATGAATGTACGAGAATCAACCTGTATAAATATCACTTCCTCAACAATCATCGATACTACCACATAAACACCATAATGAGTCCCAGTGCAAATACATCCTCGTATAATTATTTCTTATAAAGCGAGATTTGATCAAAAAGTATTTATAAAATACATTAACAAACAAGGGTTAATCTTAATGACAAATATTAAATACATAAAATAAAAAATTACTGTCCAATTAAATAGTCTCCCTACCTATGGGCCTCCGACACCGAGAAAATGGGGCAGTAACATCAATGCCCGAAGTAGGAAGTAGAGGTATTTTGTGATTCAAAATTTTCAGCGCCATTACTCCTTTCAAGTACCTGTAGGTACTACAAGGAGTCATTTAACCTCGTTAATTTTATCCTGTGAACGATTACAGGCCCTACACCTTGGGAAGGCGTGGCAACTAGTATTAGGACACGGAGGAGAAATGACTGAAGAAAATCGCTAAGGTGATGCAATTTCAATTTCATTTTTTTATGACATGGAATTCATTTAAACATAATAATTTTAAAATCGTTCTCATATCAACATTTATAAAAAGGTTTTAAACACCGGTACAAAATGTTGGCAAAGCCATATAACATAAATTAACCCATACAAGGAAAATCGATACAAAACAATTTTCGAAGATAGGTACGATTCTTTCTCAAGGGGATGAATATAATTAGTATAACTTAGAATCTGAGATGAAATTAAAAATTTAATAACAATACTAAACATTGGTATCAGCCTTCAATGGAATTATATTTTAAGTAACCATATCACTCTAATAGGGGAGCCAAATAACGAAATACATAAACTGGGAAGCTTTAATAATTGCAATTAAATATTAGGATTACTTCTTCCGCAATAAAATTAAGGGAATTCAATATTTGAACGCAAGAGAGGAGAGGAAAAGGAAGGAATGAGTGTTCGTTCACGAACAGAAACTTACTAAGTGAACACTTTCCACGATGCCTAATAGCTCAGAATTGCCATTAGTTTTTCGAGGCGACCATATATATAACATTTTCTTATTCTGAAGGCCCATGATTACGTTTGTTTGTTAAGTACACAAACGTACTCTCCTCTCAGCGAGAATTGCCATACACTCCTCTTGTACTGAGCGGGCAAAATAACAAAATTTACCCCGTTAAAAAGTCCTGAACTGTCAACGTTTCTTCGTTTCCAAGATGCACAATAGGGTGTTTACCGTTGGTCCTGCCAGAAATGTTTTTAACCCGAGACCAAACCGCACTCTAAACAATAACCTAGAGACCGTCAATTGAGTGGCGACTCTACTAGTTTGGAGAGGAATGCTTATGCTTTAGAGTCTTTTACTTATACACGGTGACCTGCATTCCACCGCTTGGGTAAATGGCAGACGTTGATTCCAGACCACGTATGGAGGATCAAAGTTATGCTTCAATTATTAGGAACCAATAAATATGTGAAATACTTCAAATGAGTAGTGGTGGCTAAAGCTACTTACACTACGGTATCTTAGGGTACAACACTCATGCGAATTGAGCTCCTAGTTAAAAGAAGAACAATAAATAAATGCTGAATATGACAAAATACTACGACTACTTAGAATAAAAGAATACTTGTCAGCCCTGGCGCGATCGCTTACAGGTATTACTCATCGTTCGCTAGAAAAATTACACTTAAAATTTGTCCTTTTTATGTTCCAAGTTTATTTTACTGGTATCTACCATACATATACATACCAGGTATATACCCGAACATATTCGATGGTTTTTTAGAAAAAAAATATTATCATAATTTTCCTTAGGAGGTCAGTTTAGTATTAATAGTTTTAGGGGAGGCGACCGACAGCTAAAGTCATTTGCACCATTAGGAATGGATGGGAGAGGAGGAAGGGTGGAGATAAACCCTGCATCGGCATTAGCCTACTCCTATCGAAAGGCGCCATGGGGTCCGCAGTTTAACGTCCAGAAAAGCTCCCCACAAAGCACCTCAAGAAGGGATCGGGATACCACTGAAAAATTTCATCTCCAGGATTCGAACCCGGGCCCTCTGGGTGAGAAGCCAGTACGCAGGCCAACGCAGCATCCCGATAAAGACGTGGATCGACGTTAATTATGATGCAAGGATAACTGTCCCATTCCAAGCAAAGTAGCCGAAAAAACACAAGGCTCGGCACGATTATGTCCGATTAATTCTTAGTATATTTAGTGAGTTATCCGAATTGAATCCACACCTATTGTGGGAACGATACTTTCTCAGCGACGACTGAAAACGGAGAAAGCACCCATTCACCGTGAGGGATGATCATCTCTCGACCTTACGAAGAGACGAGCGAGAATGAAAAGAACATTCGAAATCAAACGCAACCACACACGCTCGTACACAGAAAAGTAACAGTCTGATAAACCAGTTCGGGGCATTTATTTCTGTGTCTTCAGCTCCCCCCCCCTTCCCGCTCGCTTTTCCATCGATACGAAAAAATGGAGGAGGGAGCTTTTTAAGATCGGCGAGAGGCAAGGACGCAAGGTCGTCGAGAGAGTACCGTAATCCGAAGAACAATGGGCGTATTCCGAACCCCGATACGTCCCACCTCCTCCTCCCACCCTCCCTCTCAACCCACCGTTTCCTTTTACCCTCCCGCCCCACTCCCCCGCAGACATCCCACCACGGGCCCTCGTTCTTTCCATCATTTCCTCTCCCACTTCAACACCAACATGCCACGTTTGAGACGGTCTAGGGAAGTCGACCGTCTCTTTTTAATGGCTAACTACGTGGCCGGCGAGAGATCTCGCACGGGAAACTGAGAAAACAGAAACAAAAATAAGGCGTGACCGCGAATGTATGTCCACGGATGGAAACCGGTGCCTTCCTCTATCATGCCGTCTCTCTACCCCCTCAACCTTCCCCCCCGCGGAAACCCTTCCCCTCTCCGACCAACAACATGGACAGTCGGGCCAACGAAAAATTCGATCCCGAACGGAGACGACTAAAAAAAATTGCGTGGAGAAAACGAAGAAAAAGTATGCCAAAGAAACGCTCCATCTTCGTCAATATGATCCGTTAAAAACATTACTCATTTCTTTCCCTAGATCGATCCTGTTCCAAATATAGTGGAGTCTTAAGAGTGCATTCCAGGAGGGACCCGAATAGCGAAGACGTGTGGTTAAAAAGACCCCCAAGTCTTGTTGGTTTTATATATAGCCGCAGTACCGGGAATATTACGTTTGCTTTGTACCTATATGGACGAAGAGCGCGGAGAGGCGAGTTGGAAGGAAAAACGACGAGAGCGTTGCGGGGAATCTCGTGATCCAA
Source organism: Hetaerina titia (assembly GCA_037158775.1). Classification (NCBI taxonomy): domain Eukaryota; kingdom Metazoa; phylum Arthropoda; class Insecta; order Odonata; family Calopterygidae; genus Hetaerina; species Hetaerina titia. The sequence goes on along the minus strand of CM073771.1, from coordinate 86,898,377 downwards.
GACGACGGTTAGACCGGATTTGTAGCTGTTTACAAATGTACGGCTGACGCCACAACGATTTTCGCTACTCTTATCATCTGCATTAAATTATATAAAAACAATAATATTTATTTAAAAAACATAGAATTCTGTAGGTAAGATTAAAACTAATCAATACATCCACGGTCACTCGAAATAAGTAAAAAAATCGACCTCCAAATTCACGCAGATTTGACATGATAATCTTATAAGCTCATTAATTCCCCATTTTTTTATGTCTTTTATTTATTGGTGCGATTGCACTCTTCGTCATTGACTTATTACTATCGTGATAATGAGTAATCATTCAACAAATATGCGACGCACAGAGTAGAAACGAACTCTCTTGCGTCCGTTGCTCTCGTGAGTACAATAAGAAAAATCTACGAATTAGTTCCCATACGCTTACACAAAGGCAAAATATGGTTACACAAAGGCAAAGTATGTTATAAGTTACGGATGGGAACTAAAACACAAAATGAATTCTATTGGTGTGGAGTAATAGAGTACAACTTAGGCAAGGAAACCTGAAAACCACTGAAGAGATTCGACTGCGCCGTCAACGAATATAAATTACGCCAACGAATATTAATTACGCCCTTTTCAAGCGAAAAAGAGTAAAAAAATTATAGCAAACGTCCTAGAGAATTTCAAAAGTGAAGAAAAACAGCAAAATCACCGGAACAAACAAGACGGCGTTCAGATACAGGTGCTGAAGAACCGTTTCGCGACGCCGCGGTGGCATCGATTACGACCGCGCAAAGTGAAAATCATTTTACAGAAGGTCGCAGCCTCTTAGCGTCACTGACGACTGGAGCAACGCGAAGCACAATGCCGCTTCGCATGGCAGCTAAACAAGTCCCACTTGAATTGGTCGTAAAATCGGAAACGCACACATTTCCCTCAGTACTTAAACCAAGGAAAAAAAATTTCAATTTTTCACTATTTCCATCGTTTTCCTCACGAAACAAGTCCCATTAAAAAGATATGCGCTACAACTAAGAGTGTGGGCGCATCGGTGGAATGCATTCAATTATCCGGCACACGAATAAATCGCGCGAGCTTGCACAATGCACTGAAAATATACCCACGCACGATCTATATTTATGATCGTCCGCTCTGCACAATGAGGTAAACAATCGCCAGCAGGGGATCCGAGCCTTCCGTCAAAGTCACACTGCAGAATTGAATAGGAGAAGCCATAAGACGACCGTGTGGCCAGACAATGTGTACTCGGCAAAATAATAGATCGCATGCCGATTGTATTGTCCTATAGACGGCGATCCACGCGTCTCCGCATAGTGTGTTCATGCGTTATTATTAGATATCATCAGATGATGGTATGGGGCGAACTACGTGCGTCTATTTACGGGACACGTCCCTCGAGGATCAAAAAGTTCAAATCTCACCGGGTGACGATCACTCCGAGAGGTGGACAGATTTATCGCTCAGTTAACAAATATTGAGCCAATTCGTCACCGAGGTCTGTTTCAACTACTTGAAAAGGCATCGACGCCCTATCGAAACAATCCAACCAATTAACAGAGGCGCGGTTGCTCGCCGAATGATAAGAGGCGTGTCTGCGGGCACGAAGTCGGCGGATGACGTAGATAGCGAGAAAGAAGACTGGTGCATATGCTACAATCATTTCCAAAAGTCGGTAGGACATCGCCGACGTACCTCGAATTGAGGTATATAGGGAAAAAAACGTTCATTATTTCGGCATTCAACGGCAGGCACTTGGACTTGGTAGTTTGAAGTCGCTTTGAGAGGCCTATAACCCACTGGGAGTCGAAAGTTATCACAACTATCGAAAGTTATCACCTTTCCACAATTCTTATCACTCCGGTGACCGCCTGCAGACTTTTGGAAATGAGATCACATACAAAATGGGAACTAGAATGCAAAACAGAACGTCTGGGTAGGTGATTGAATGCAAAACCACCAAACGATACAACCAGCCTACGTTGGATCGACCAAAATTGTGGTTCGGTGAAGTGAGGATGGAATCCCTACTAACAGTGCGAGGGTGAAATCCACGAGGGTGGTTATGTAGACCATTCCTTTGTGTGTGCCACCTTTGGTTTCCAAGAAACATTTTGCACCGGAAAAAAAATGTGGGTGAAGCGGGGTTTATTCAAAGCTGCGAATCTGAACCGGGCACCTACTGCAATAACAAAAAATATCGATCATAAATGACAAATAGAACACCATTGAGAATTAAACGAGAGACACCCGAATTTATTACCACCCTATTCACCTACATTACAGGAATAAAAATAATAGGAAATAAATGATCACCTTGCACTTTTTGAAAGCTTAAACCCGTTAAAACAGTCGTCTATCATTACTGGGTGTCTTTTTAGGAGTCTCCTGCAAATTCAGATAATGCTATTTTAGACGCACGAGACTCCCATGAGACATCCAGAACTTGGGAGACGATTATTAATACAGGGCTTTAAGTGTTTCCGAAAGTTGAAATGGGAGCGAAGCCAGAAGATAAAGAGATAAAGACACAATTATATCCCTCTCAGAGGTCAGCATCCAACAGATTAGCTGGTACCTTCAGTAATCGATCAATGAAGTGCAATGGAATTCATAACCTCATTGCTATGATACTGATACAATAATCGCTAGCAGAAATGTCAACAATTTAATATCTGTAAATCTAAATGCTGCTGCTATCAGGTCACTACCGATATGTTACGATTCGTAGCAGGTAAAGCAAATACATACCCAAGACATTTCATGTGCAACGCCGAATATGCCTGTTTCTGGTTGGGCGAGTGTACAGCAAAAGGTGTATCGAGACAACGATTTATTCAAGTCTTTATTAATCATGCAGTTGTAGGAAAGAATGAATGTTTTCGATAGAGTTCGATTAAGGAAAGTCAGAAGACGACTGGACGATTAAAAAAGCCTGGAATATTTAGGACAACATTGTCCGACCACGGTAGGGTCATATTCGGGTCAAAATTAGTCTTGTGTTTATTTACCCTCTGCCACACGCCCTAGCGGTGTCTTGCAGGGGACTAAAATATCAAATTTAAAATATCGAAATATCAAATTCAACAATTTGCTGATTCAGAATCATCTCGCTGTCAAGCGAGAAGTCGGTACAACTTATTTTATGAATGGGTATAGCTATACTATCGGTTGTCTCGACGTTTTTCTCCGCTTGGCACCATTGTATTTGTGAGTCGCGCGAGGGACCGAATGTCTCCTAGCCGCGATTTGTCGTCTCCGTACCGAGAGCCTGGACCTCTGACAAGAGGACGCGAGTGAGCGGCGCCAGAGGCGGAGGTGGAAAGATGGTTCGACGTCGGTTGACAAAGTGAAAGGGGGAGAGCCGGTTGTCCCTTTTCGAGGCCTAGCCTCCATTTCCCCTCCTTGTCCTCCTACTCACTTCTCCTCCATCTCACGTTTCTCCACCTCTCCCCAGTCCAACTCTTCTCTGTCCTCCCACGAAATCCCCTCCAACATTCCAACACACAACCAAATCTCACCACGCCTACTCCTTCATTACTTCATTTCAGGGATGCCACCCAGCAATTACCCGGTAAGCGGGCATTCCCGGCCGCGTTTTCCGTACCCGGCAATTACCCGGAACCGGCATCGTGCGCTCGCAGCCGGTGACGTGTACCCACAAGGGAAAGGGAAAAGGAAAATGTAAAAAAAACGCGAAGTGGTCGAAATCTTATATCTTGCCGGAATTTGTCTACGTCCACATGATGCCGTACGATCCACCGACATCTTCTGCGCATGGAGTGCGTCAACACTCAACACGCGAAGATCTGCGGCCATATACGGTGCATAACAGACCTATGGTTACAAATAATTCCCATCATATTAGCCAATGAAAAATTACATACCGAAGTTGTGGCGTAAGGACTAATACTTTTTCTATTAATTATTTAACTAAGTAGTCAGACAGCATGCAAACCAAAGAAAGAAAACTTGCTTCCAATCACTAAAAATTAGTTCTGGTACATTATGCAAGAAGAACACGAGCATCGACAACGGAAGGAAAAATTACGAGCACTTTACAAAACATGTTATAGGTTTTAGATAATCCCCGCAAGTACCAAAAGAGAATAAAAGAAAATAGAATGATTGTGAAAGATAATTAGATAAAATGATCAAGTGCAGTTGCAGTCAGAAAGGCTGATGGTAGCATTTAGGAGTGCATAAATTATCTAAGTGTTAATAACAGTAAACAAGAGAACTAATTCGATGAGATGTTGAAGACGGCAGACAGATATAATGCACTGTGGAAAAACTTTGAAGACTCATCTTAGATATCACAATTTAATCACATAGAATCTAAAAACTGCATTGTCAAATCCTTCTGTTTCGACTCAATAAACCTCTGCATTATACGTAGCAATGAAAATGGTTAGCACACGAATTTTGAAACTTCCAGCATGTGTTGATGATGGAGTTATTTTGATAGTTTCAAAGTTTTTCTTGTTGAACGCAAGAACTTCTTTTAATAGTATAATAATATAATAATTCCACAATCTCCCAAAAATATATAAATCAGTATATATTTCGTACATTTTATCAAAAACACTACATTTAACAGGTATTGACTCGAATGTTCAGTAAATATCGTGGGTTGCTGCATTATAGCATACCATGTTTTTATTAGATATATTATGATTTGAGATGCATTAAAATTACGATGTGGAAGTCTCGATTCCGATCAAATTGAAGACTTTTATTTATCTCCTCACCTCCCTAAATCCTTCCAAATATTCCTACCCGTTATATTTATTTCAGCACACCCTCACTAGTCCTTCCCTTCCGCCCTCACCTACCTCCCCCTTCCTTTTTTTCTTCTTATTCCTCTAAAATCCTTTTCGCGGCTGCCAAAACGATTCAGTGTCCGTCGCCCGATCTATATCTGTGCATCCACAGAAATATTAAGCGACAGAGGGCCGTCGTCGGAGGAATTTCGCTGAGTCTTATTGCAGGAGTGCGGCGAGAAGTGAAGAGCTTTCCTTGAGGCAGTGGATTTTTCCGTTGCATCTCCACTATGGATCGAATATGGGAAACTTTCTCCGTTAATTATCCTCTTTTACTTCATAGAGCACTTTCTCGGGTTTAACTATGTTAAATTCCTACATATTCCAAGGAATGGTACGCCAAAAGAAAGTCTAAAATTCCACAATTCACCACTACACTAAAATGTACTTCATAGAAGGCATCGAAACTATCCCCGGAGAACTGACTTAAGTTCACCACGAAAACATGCTACATTTGCAATTGATGTGAATATTGGAAACTCTCTCACGTTTATAGGCTATTTCTCTTTTTTTTTCTTACGTAATCACAGAATTTACGATACCAATTTTTTTAAACTAATGTCAAGAGAGCGAAACTCGCCTTTTCCAGTCAGATGGAATCTCCATTGAACGACAACCTAAATCCTCCCTATTCAAAAATATTATGATCAAAACAATTTCAAAAGGGTGGGAATAGAAGACCGGGAATAGAACTAAAATGCGCTAAACCCTTAAATGATGCGCTTGGTGTTTGTTGCCAAATTAGGGTCTTCTAAAAAAATAAGGTCGAAGACCTAGGAGCTGCTAGGATGTGGATTTAGGGAAGACTGTTGAAAATAAATTGGGTAGAGAGGATGACAGAAAAGAGTGGAATGAGAGAGATAAGAAGGTTGGGACGGAGGGGGAGACTGTTATGGTGTAAGGGTTGAAGAAAACAAATGGGAATTTTGACCAACATCTAGACGGAGCATCCAGCATCACTCGATGTGGAAAAAACGGGGTCAATAAGGCAAAAATGCTTTTGATGCCGGGCAAAAAGACCTTACCAGTCCACGACGTTCTGCAGTAGCTCACAGAGTCTATCGACTTACCTACCTCTAATCAGCAGACCAGCTAGAATATAACACAACAACCGACCTAAATATCGTGTGAATATCTGCAAATGGGGAAGCCATCATTAACCGTTCGCAGCGTATAAAATGTACCCGTGTGCGTCCCCCGCTCGTTGGCCAAAACCGAACCGCCAATCTCTGAACTGGATCGACTCCGGCAAACCGCAAATCCGTGGATTCAATGGATAGCGACCGCAAGAGTCTCAAAACTCTCCCATATATAGGGCGTCTTCACATCTACCCCCCCCCCCTTCCCTCCTCTCGCCCAACCCCAAACTGGGATCCCAGCCATTCCAAATCCCCGACTCCCCTAATATATAGGTATATATAAAACACCCTCCGTGGAGGACGGGCATCCCTTGCCATCTGCGACGGTCTTCCCGTTATCCTCACTCCCTTACGCGAGTGGTGAGAGTGGACACAAAAGAAGACATGAGGGGGGGAAACAAGAGAGCAGAGGGGGAGGGAAGCGTCCTTCGTCCGCCCCCAATGGTGCGGTGTTTAGTCATCGCGAGGAGAAATAAACACGGCGGTATTTTTATGCGACCGCCAATGGAGCGGAGATTGGATATTCCCTCACGACCGAATATGCATGGACCATTCTTCTTCCCTTCCCCTTCTTTGGACACTGGTCGTTCATTTTTTTTCGCTCTAGGCCATCGTCGTGCGATTTCATTAAGGGGAAGAAGGAGAGGGGATCGGTTTGCATTGGAAAGAGAAAAAAAAATAATCCCACCCGGCTCAGCGTTTCATTGGTTATATGAGGGGAGAAATGTGTCACCCTCCCACGTTCCCTTGTGTTCGGATCGTTCTTCTTTTTGTCCCCCCTCCCCCCGTCTCCACTAAGTTAAGGTCGGCGGACGGTTAGGGGAGTCCCCGCTGTCCTTGCCTGAATGCACGCATGCTAATGTTATTATCGTCCTGCGGGCTGGAGGGTATTAAAAACGAAAAAAAGTCTCGCGAATGTGATTTATTACGTCCGGGATCGAAATATCTGCTTTATCGATCTCATCCGAAGTCGTTCTTCTTGACGATCGTACCCTTACCCCTCAGTGGAAACGGAAGCCGCGTGCCGTGAATGATCTACTATCGGACACTAAATGCTACAACCGCGCGCTTGAAAAGTACTACTCAGGTCACTTTTTTCATAGAGCAAATTATTACTACGTAGTAGATATCCTGAAAGCTTCATGGGTGGGCTAAATACATGGCACATATTAGTTGACGTAATTTGAAAGGTTTTCGACTTGAAAATAACCACGTATGAGGCAAAAAAAAGGCGAAATTCGCGTTTCATCAAACGTACGGCGTTTGTCAATGAAAAAAAAGTGTAGCTGACGAAAGGTTCATCGCAAACAAGGGTAGAGCAGCAAAAATACTTTCAGTTCTTGACATATGACTAAGTAGCGATTCCTTTAAGCGATATCGACGCGCTAGCAAAATCGGTGTCACGACCCTCTGATCATTGTTGCTTTCTCTCTTGAAACTTGCTTGTACACATACTTGTAGAACTTTTTTTTCAACTGCCGCAGCAAAAACTACATAGAAGTGTTCAAAATACTTTATTTCGAAGCTGCTTGAGACCTTTCGCTTCGCGCCAAAAACGGCACCCTTTCAATAGGGTTAGGGATTTTTAGTAATAAGGCTTGAAGAAGGTATGCTTTATTAGACGGGTTGAAGGAAAATAAATTGAAAAGGTTAAGAGAGAGGACTTATTCCGCATTCGTTAGGCCAATACGCGGTAAGTATTCGGGATCAATGCGAGAAAACCTTTATTCAAGAATTGAAAAAGGATCAGAGAGAATATCCGCCATGTTTATTAAAAATTGATTCAAGAACATAGTAAGCGAGCTTACTGGAGGAATCAGTTCGAGTATTCGTTTTGCCTTCGCACGATACGCAATCATAACAGAAGCCAACTCAAATATCCAAATATTTTTACTGAAAGACAAACATAAAACGAGTTAGTCCATTGTTGCATACTCTATATAGATGTACGCATGTTTTCATATATAGGCTGGTATTTATCCAAATGCATATGTGAACTAATAGCTGTGCATATACGGCTTGTGCTGCATCCCCAGCGCACGCCTTTGCAGTGGCTTGCGGGGTATTGTGTTGACGTAGGAGAATTTAACTACAGCATACGAAGTGCTGTTTCATGACAGAATTCCTCAGGAACTTTCCGTCACTTCTGTCCAATTCCACTACACTTGATCTATCTTTCGCGTCTCCGAACGGAAGCACCCGTAAAGATTTAGATCAAATTAAATAGTGTAAGGCAGTCATCAATCAAAGACAATAATACCAAGACCCACCGATTAGCGCACTCCTCGCCATTTCGGGAAAGAGATTGTTTCCACTGGTAGTGTGCGAAAGATTAGATACGTTCTGCGCAGCGGCGTGGAAGCTCGATAGACCAACTGGATTAAGAACATCATACCTAGCTGTATACGAGAAGAAAGAGAAGTAGTCGATACGACGTGCTCATTAGAAGCGAACCCAACTCTGCAGTATTAAATAGAAATGTTATAGGGTCTCTCTACTAATATTAATATAGCTATATCAACGACCAAAGTTCCCACGCTAACAGCAACCATAAATGCAGACGACACTAAAACTTATAGTAATGATACCTGCAGACTACACTTTCACGATTTATATCAGATATCGCCGGGGTTAAAGGAATCAGGGTCAGAATTAAATCCAGATAAATTTACAGAAGTTTCATAATAAAAGAAAATACAAACAAGACATATATTCTAAAATATATGGGTTGAATTAAGATTCTCAGAACACAACAAATGGTTTTGTGCTGCATTGACAATACATGAACCTTCCACGGTGTACACACATCAGAAGAATATGTGGATCAACCTTGAATATTCTAGATCCTATTAGACGGGCTGCAGGAAAATGTCATAAAAAAGTGAGAAAGAGAGGTGTTGCCATGCATTAGTTGGGCCATATTGGATTACGCAGCAAAATTATTGGAGAAATCTTTAATTTTGGATTTCGAAAACGTTTAGTGAAAATTCACTAAGTTTGTTAAAAATTGCTTCGAGAAGAGAGTAATATTGAAGAAATTCATTTGGAAGCCCCTTGATTTGCGAACAGAGCAGGCTTACGTGGTATTGTGTCCGTGTATACTGACTTTAGGCTGCTATGATCGGACGGTCTGAGGTTGAAATCGGAACGGCGTCCCAAAAAACAACACTGCCTTCGATCCAAGAGATTGTATTTCCCTAACGCTAAAACCGCACTGGGAAGCCGTATTTGGTCCACGGAACGAAAATTAACCGGATTCGTGAATTTCAACCAATACGTATAAGGATCATCAGATGGTCAGCGAAATCCGATCACAGAATTCCCGAATATTTCCAGGTTTCTTCAAAACATACCACAGCATCAAAAAAACCACCGAAAGTTCTCAAAAACAACATAGGTATTATTTTTGTCAGCTTAACTGTGGATTATTCATCGAAACTGTCCCAAGAATTAGGTTTTATGTTACACGACCGAATATATAAGGTTTTAAAATGTTCATTTCGCAGTGTCCACCGACATTGAAACGTCTCACTCGAAGGTTATTCCGAAGATTTTCGGCATTGTTATTGACAGAACGTGGAGCAGTAATTTCTCAGAATATATAAAGAGCTTTCAAAAATGATTTTGATATACTCATTCTTTAAACCAAGAAAAAAATAACTATACCCAAAACAAAAGCTTCAGAAAGGTAAATTTATAATGTTAACGCAGATAAATGATATTCTCAAAGATCTATCACAAAATATTGCAATTTTCATCGTATAGATCAATAAGATTAATATTTTAATGACCATAGACTTCAGCCTGAATGACCGTTCTACCTTAAAAATAGTGATTAAAAATTCCGTATTTTCCGCAAAATTTTCTGACATTTCCCAGTTGTGGCGTTTCCTCTGAATTTAACCGGTTCTCCTATCGCCGGTCACCTTGGATTGGTACGAGTTGAGTTCCTCCGTCAACGAAGGAATCCAACCTTACAGTCAATTGCTCTGGCGGTGGTAAACGCGGACTGCTCGAGGGATTCGGGTAGTCACGACAATTTGGTCGCAAATTATCTCTTTTCCTCAGGATGATTGAAAAGACTTTTAAAAAACGGAGGTGAAATAATCCACTTAAAATGCTCATGAAACAAAAACTTCCCTTCCACGGAAATTTCGAACTATGTTTAAACATTACAAGATTTTAGCTGTCATTATGAGGATACGTATCACCAATGCGGAAGGACTTGTACATTTACTTGTAGCTCTGATAAATGGGTCCGTCGTCATACTCTCGTGCTTTTACATTACTAAAATACATAATTGGATCTCAAACTCCGAAAAGAAAGTCCTAAAATCTGAATGAGTCATTTAACATCTTACATATAATCGGCATGCTTCTCCATCCCAGAAGTGCTTAGCACCTGCCAAAGGGGAGTACAACTTCCGAGGATTACGATGAAATCTTTCGCGAGATGGAACAGCGAAAAGGCTAGGCATTTCACGGGATTATCTGTTACAATATTTATTGGCTTCTGCTTCCCATAATGCGTATGTGAAATTTCAAGCGACTGGAAAGAAAACGCATCAGCTGACACACGGCGACCCAAGGGCAAATTTTACGGCAGTAAATTGTGATTTAGAAATAACCCCCAGAAAAAACCCTTTAGTCTGGGGAAAAATACATTCCTAGCCAAAGAATCTGAAAGCTGCTGGGAGCGAAAATGGATCATAATCGTAAAATGTTTCTCGAACGACTAGAAAAGAGACAAACTCTGGCGGCAGGTGGGCCCGCCACCATATTACGAATGGCCGCTTGAAGAACCGAGCGCCATCTAACGCCACTGGAGAACGATCGCGGTAGAACGATAGCTTTTCTCCACCGCTGCCGTTGTTTTCGACGGAGGAATCGTCGCTCGTCCCAGCTGCGAAACAGAGGATTTAAACGTTTTCCATAGTTCGAGACCCGCCACAGTCATTAAGCCCATCAACGAGGTGAGCGAAAATACCTTAGGTGCATCCAAGGGTGGGACGTTTTCTGCTTTCCAGAAATATTTGCGAGTCTCGACGAGGGCGGGGACGATGGGAAAAGTACTGTTCGAAAATAGGGTGGGCGGTGGAATCTTAGGGGACGTTGCCCCTCTTCTGTGGATTTCACTCACCCACCCACTCACCCTCTCACTAAAAAGAGTCCCGCCGTCATCTAAAAATTCAAAAGCGGCTCGCTGTAAAAACAGATGCGAAGTTCTCGACATTCGCGTGCTGACAGCTGAGGTACGATTCGCGGGCAACACCGAGCTTCAGCGAGGGTGTTGAAATGTCCCGTGTTTACGCCGATCTAAATAACGAATCAAAACAAAAGAAGGGACTCGAATAATGTGTTTGACGTTCTCACCGTCCGGAAAAATTAACGTACTCCCAAAGAAAACTCTACCGTTGGGAAATAGGATAAACTTTAGTCTGGGATGATTTATCCCAAGGCCAACAACTGTGAAAAAATACCTGTAGAAGTGTTAACAAAAATAAAATATACATGTTTGTGTGTGTGTATATATACTTATTCATTTATGCGGATATAAATACATGGAGTAGGGATAGAAACACATAAAGGACAAGCACAAGGTTAGTAGGGAATGCAAGATTGCAAGTTAAGTCTCCTTGACCAGGACACGAAAGGCGAATCTTCGACTTGCCAAGGCGATTGTTTGTGTGTGTGTGTGTGTGTAAAATATGTATAAAATTTTGTGTCCTATTTAGAAAAATGGAATTTGGAAGCTTCAACAGGAATGAACCAGCAGGTTATAGGGTAAATAATGTGTGAGCACAGGAATATCTGGGTACGATGGGAACCACATACACACACAAAGGTATATATTATCAAAATAGTATTTACTGGGAGAAGAGGATTAAACTGAAATAAGCAAAGCTCTCATACAAGGCAAGAGAATAAATAAAATAAACACATAAACAAAACATTGAGTTTTAAGAGTTTAAAATTATTAATGCATTATTTTTGGAAATACCCAAATGCCTACTGTCCCTAGAATCTTTGGTGGGTCAATCAGAGTATTCAAGAACTTACCACAGGAATTAGGAAAGCATTTTTCATGCTTGTAAGAGCTAATGATTGATAAGATGATACAGTTCCTCCGTTAGATGTGATTGCGTGTATCAGCGTGGCAAAGCATTTTTTTTTATTTCATACAAAAATTAAGGGTTTTTCTGTTAACCAGCTTGAATGCAAAGGTGGATTTTTTAAAGTGTCTTTTTGTTTGTACAATGGTGAAATATGGTTGAAATATCTGGCGTTGAAATAAGATGAACAAGAGTTCTGCAACCATTCTAGATTCAAGAGTAAAAACTCCAGAGTACACGATCGAACTATAGAAAATATGGTTACTGTATTTTGAATATACTTCTGGGCACGAATATATAGTAATACGGGTATTTTATCAGAACTTCAATTCTATTACGTTAATCCAAGGATTAAAAATACCTTTCCCGATTCCCAATGTTCACAAGCGCTTACTATATGTCAGTTCACTGGCATTCATATAAATACCTCAGTTCTGCGAGTAACTTCTGCAAGTAATCTCTTATGCTTTCATTTGCCATTTAAAACATCCAGGCAACCTACTTGACGCCCAAAGCTGGAATTTGTACTTTGCAATACAATCAACAGTACTTGTAACGTTGCCTAGTCGAACAAAGAGTCCTGCGCTCTCAAATGCGAGCGATGGCCATCAAAATCCAACTGTGTCCAAACTCGGAATGAACTTTTTCCAAGAGAGGTTTTCCAAGGAACCTATACCGCAATGCTCAGGGCAAAGTCCCAAAACCTAGGTAACAGAACTTCACACCTCGTCTTGATCAGTGCGAGGAGATATCAACTTGCCTTTCCGAATAATGATTGTAGCAGTTAATGCATGTACTGTTAAATACAAAAGAAAGAGAATAAAAAACCGCCAGACCACCGTGCACGTGCTCTGCTGCAATGCCACTAGTTCATCGTGGTCAACTTTGATAAGATAAAATTGTACATATAATTAACCTTAAAGAGTAGGTATATACCAAGAAGCTGCATCCTAAACCATTTTCTTGGACTTCTTTCAACCGAAATGAATGAAGAGGAATTGACCAGCTGTGTGTGACGCGAGGTCGTTCCTGATTCGTGAAGATACGCGGGTGCATGATTGGAAAATTCGAATGCTCTTTGTTTTCCTGGTGCTGCAATGCTAATATAACAGAGCATTTTAGTCTGACACGACCAACAAATACATTGAGTAGCATTCGCTCTTCCTAACATCCTCGATGGCAAGAAAAAATCGCTGGTGACGTATGGGCACGAGGGACTGAATTACGAGCTCACGGGAGAGAAGGAGACTGGTATAGGGACGGGCTAAGTGAAATCTCCCGTCGAACGGCTTGAGAGGGCGGCACAGGAGGGAAAAGAGCGCACGAGATGGGAGGGTGCCCTTCACGACCTAATAGCATGATGGGGAGCGATAAAAGAAAAAAATAATCTACCGTACGCAATAGCTCACCGACGCTGAGAGTATTGGGGCATTGGTTCCACCTGGTTACACACGCACACTAACGACAGGGCACGCTTACGCGGAAAAACACCCGAGAGAGGGGATTACTCATTGCCCCGCTCCACAGCCATCTCTTCTCCAATCGTCCCATTGTCCAAGTCTTTACACACACACACAAACCCTTCCCACGTAGGGCGAGCGGTAACTTAACGGAGGGGGAGCCGGATTTGGATCGATAGCCATACGGGAGCACACGATGACCGAAAAGGGTCTCCAGACGCTAAGCATAAAAACACGCCGAAGGTGGAAGAGTTGGGAAGGGAGGGAAATGAGGGAAAGGCGAAGAGGAAGAGGGCGGGAGGGGCCTTTGCGTATATTAAACGGGAGGGAGAAGGGAGTCGGAAAAGCATCATATCTCATACCTTCTCCTTTCCAAAATAAAGTCATCCTAAGAACGTCGGATGACTGAGAGAAATTCGAGTTGGCCGAAACTTTGTGAGACTTTGTGCAATACGTTGAGCTTTTCAGTGAAAAATTCGCGTGGTTCCGCGGAAAATAGAAAGAACATGAGAAAATGAGTCATGCAGTGACGGCAGGTTTCGAAAAGTGTTTATTAAAAATTATTAAGTACGTCCGTTCCATTCAGGCCATTTCACTAGGACGTTCGCTTTTCGACCATCAATATTTCCAAATGAGTTTCCTAGGTTCTAATGGGGAGTTCACCAGTTTTTAAGATGATTCATTTCTCAATTCAATTAAAAGCATGCACATACTGCTTCGATAATCAGGGCCTTATAAAGTCCAAAAGCATCAATGTACATAATGCAGTTCATATTTGAAATATTATATTTTTAACACTATTATAGTAGACAGATGTTTGGCAAATGCATTTTTGGCTTGAGAAAATAATTCCGGAGTTAAGGGTCAATTACAATGACCTCAAGTTCACTCAATTATGAAAATGATAAAAGTGAAAGGAAGTGACAACAAACAATGAGTGTTAAGAGAAGTCAAATTAAGAATTCAATAGTATTACCGGTGAAAAGATAGCTTCCTGAAAGTGATAGATCACTTTCAGGAAGCAAAGAAGCTAATACAATAACTAAGATATTTCCTCAGAATAAAAATATTAACTATAATCTAAAGAAATGTACGTTAAAAAATGCAACAAATAATATATAAAAGTAAAGTAAAAGTCAACATCTGCGTGGAGGAAAGGATAAGAGTGGCAGGAGTAGAACTGAAGATTAGAATGGAAGTTGGTGGACAGTTCATAAAATCTGGTTTACGGATGATCAAGTTTTAGATTTCCAGTTAGCCAAAGTGTCTAAAAGTATTGCTGAGCGCACGATAAAATCAATGCTATGGGAAAGTGGGGAAGGCCAATGTAAAAAAAAGCAAGTTAATGAGATTTTCGAGAAAGAGGACACCTAGGTTAGATTTTAAAATAGGAGATCTAAAACTAGAGTGATAGAGGGAAGGACGTAAGACAAGCGAGGTAGGGTGCGAAAAGGATAGCCATTTTGGCAGAAATGAAAGAAAGTAGAATGCAAATTAAATTAAACAATAGTTTGTTTCAGCGTGAGGTGTCATGTTGTATCTTATTATGCGGGGTTAAGAAATTTTGCCGTCTTCAGTCTGTATTTAGTTTATCCTAAAATTAAAAATTTGCCGTGAAAAAATGAAAAACGTGATTCTATAGTTTAAAATACTCGAGAAACAGGATAACAAAGGACACCATGAATAAATGCGAAGAATAATAAATAATCCTAGTTTGGCAATTGACAGCGAAAGTTTTCTCAGCTAAGTAACAACAAGTTGAACAACATGTATGGCTCACTTGGTGCATGTCCCTAAAACTACTTTCATGACAATTAACATATATTTATATTTTAAATGCAGCTTTTCTCTAGTTCCTTGAAACTACTAAGCATAGCGAATATGCTTATCCCGAGAACATCAGAAATTGAAGACATTAGTTCGAATTTTGATTAAAAATCGCCATTTGTGTCAGCAAGTTGCAATAATTTATGCAAGTGGGAGGAAAGACATATTAAATTTCTCATTAATCATAACCTTCTCTACTCTTTTTACAAGGATGTCATTTTCTTCCATCAAGTATACTTGATGTATTAAAACTGCTGATTTGACAAAAATTAAGAGTACTTTTGAAATTCAAGAAAACATAAAATATTAAAGAGAGGCATTCCTGTAATCCTTCCAGTCAGCGCCTATGTAAACTGGTTTGCATGAACGTAAAAAGAAATTTAGCACCGAATTCTCTCAGCCACAAAACGCGTTCGGAGGGATCAATGAAGCAAGGGAAAAAGAGTCATCTGCATCGAAATATAGCCGTCCCGGCACTGAATAATTGCGGATACACCAACGGTGACAGCGACGGCAACCCCATATAATAAAACAAGAAACAAATAATTTCGTCATCCACCCAGATGGGAAAGTTTCACAACGAAGGGAGACCTGCGCCGTCACCTCCAACCTAATTACTCAACTTCTAAAATATCCCTCCGCCCTAAGGTTCGAAAAATTAATAACCCTTTTCAAAGGAGCGCTCCCATTTGAGTAATTGCGCACGCGATCATTTGTCCCAGGTGATTTTTTATTTCCGAAGGAGTGCACGAGGGGGCAATATGCATGCACATATCTACACATCGGCTTACAGTTTTGCCCTCCCCATCGCTTCGGTTAGAAAAAATATCCCGATGCATGTGCAGCACGCTAAGGGCTGCACATTCTCCCACGGCACAGGGCCGAGTGGAGGAAGGGGATGTGGTGGTGGGGAGGGCAGGGAAGTATAACGAAGACGGGGACTGGCTAGGGGTTCGAAGGTTTCAGTCAGCTGTAAAATAAAACCAACGTAACTTAAGAAGACCCGAAAGGTTTTGAACACAAAAAAACATTGCTGCCGTAATTTCTACCAATAGAATGGAGTTCGTGATTTCTTGAATTTCAGGCGCAGGGTTAATTATTCTTTCAGATAGGCCTCTAAATTTAACAAGAATGAGTACTGGAAAAAATGACACTTGTGAGACAGGAGCAGGGGCAAAGGGGAAGACAATGATTAATAAGTAGGCTTCATTTGTCTTGGGCCTCCCACCCCCCTCCCTAAATTACTTCGACATCCCCGCTCTTAAGTCGCAGGGATGTCGAAGAAAGCCCGAAAAACATTTTAAATAAAATCCGAAGCAATTGCTTTCATTTTTAAACGGACTTAAATTATGCCATACACATCACCTCAATTCTTATTATTTAAATCAGGCACAGAAAAACTGTACTGGATTATGATTGTTTTAAAGTGTAAGCATCTATATATAAATTTAGCTGTGAGGACACCTGAATGGTTGCCAATCTTTCTTGGGGTTGTGTCGAATCAAGATTACACATTTGAGTATTCGGAACTCTATTTCGCAGTTGTGTTGAAAAATGTTTTTAAAACATATTTTTTATGGCAAAATGTTCACGGTTTCACTTGTTGGATTTTTTCCAATTAGGGGAAGATCAATGGGTTCGCTCTCTACTCCTCAATATTGAACATTGTGTATTATGTATTACTAAATATACCACTCTGCCCTTGGGCTTAATTTAAACTTTCTGAAAAAAACAGTACGACTGATTTAATGGCAGTGAGTACGCTTAAATAAACTCGGTATTTCTCCAAGTATCCCCCAAACGAAATTGGAAGTTGGGGATAGGGAAAAAGAATGGGAGCGCTTAGAAAGACGAAAGGTGAGCAAAACATTCAAGTAAAAATAATAGAGGTTAGGAGAAATGTGATTTCTATTTATTTTATGAGTCGGAAAACCATCCGTTTAAAGAGTTTCCACTAATCTTAACAATAAATGCATACGCATTAAGATATATTCAACAACACAAAAATTCAAATAGTGACGGTGAAAACAATTTAGTCAAGGTGGACAGGAATGAAATGGTTTCCGAGTTCAGGTTTTTCCCAGCGTTTCAAGGGTGAAAACTCGTTTTTTCAGCTTTTCTACTATAATTGCTACAATATTTATTACCTCGTTTCCCCGATGGAGTCCAACGGTCACTGATAAATTTGCATGCGAATATACGAGTATTTCAGCATTTTCCCTGAAGCATGGCTATTTGTGAGTACATGGCAAATTGGTAAAAAATAAGGCTGATCTCTCATCCAAATAAAAATTCCAGAAATGACAGAACGTCTAGTACTTGTGGAGCCCTATATTTCTGAAGTATCTAGACGAGTGTTATCATGACACTCTTTTACACGACACTTCATTATTGCCATTTACTACTACAGAAAATGCAAATTCTTAAACTAGTGATAGCACATGAGAATATCAGTTAGCACCCTGTGTTAGTGAAAAACATCCTTAGTACTGTGGAGTGTTTAACCACAGAGATATTCTCACCCAAAGAAGAAAGTATCTAACGATTAGTACTCAGTTGCACTAAGGCCATGAAAAGGTGGTCCGTTTCGCACGCAGTACCACACTCAGCCCAATTAACAGCACTTCTCCTGCAACTGCAACCCCTTATATGTAATTACAGAGATGTAACGCACTAGTCTTTAAATTCTGGTTGATTTCATATCACATTGAAAGCCGCAAGTTGAAAAAAACGCGGAACGAGCCATTCATATAAAATTCAAACGAAAATACAAAAGTTATTTTTTTCTATTGCTGTCCACTATCCATCTTTTTTTGGTAAAATAACGTTAATTCTTCAAAATTCTAAGTTTTACTGGTCACCTCTAGGTTTTCCAGGATTTAACTAGGTTTTTCTCATTTCGAGTTTATTGCCGGCTATTTATGATTTCTAGAAAACTGGCCATCCTGCTTAGTGCTTGCTCGAATGTATCCCCATTGACCCAAACTTAATATGCGACTCTTCCGAAACTGGACCATAAAGCTAATGGTAACGAGAGTAGATTGTACTGTATAATGTCGTTTTAATCTTTTAACTTTTACTACCACAGGGAAATTTAACATAGAGAAAGACGAGTTCTGCGTCAGAATTGATGAAAATGATACAAAGTGAATCATGAAAAAAAGTAAAAAAAGGTAAGCTCGTTACACGATCAGAAATAAGACACTTTTAATCACAATTGACGTAGATGGAAATAACACAATCAAACGTTTTGATGGGGTCAAAATTTATTTCTTTTTATTCTTCCCAAAACCACAACGAAATAAACTCCGTAAATAGACTTCTTCGTGATAAGACCGACAGCTGCCCCGAATCTGAATCTAAACAAGAACGTTCCAGAGACACACGAGTGGGGCACTACTAATGCGAAAGTCAAATTGATTGATGGAATGTAATGAAGGACCGAAGCAGAAGAACAAAAGAGAAGGGCGGAGGCGCTAGGAGGCAGGGAAGGCGAAGGGGGAGAGGGAGGACGAAGCGTGGGGACCTAACCGAAAGTGTGGGGGGAAGAGGATACGGGGGCGCAGAGGCACCCCGACACTCCCCCGGCAACCGGAGAATCGGACGAAGGAGGGGGTTTAAGGAGGCGGCTATAGAAAGAAACTTAGAGAGGAATAACAATTCTCGCCCGTGGAACCAGAAAGCCTTTTCCCCAGTCTTCCATGAATTCCCGATCATAAAATAAATATGTAGAGTTGAAATTAAGAGTTAAAAAGTTTAAACATAACCATGAATTACAGGTAGCATCCCTGGGAATACTGTGAGAAAACTACGCTCATAATACACATTTATGATAAACAAGAAGTGACTAAAAGAGGCCAAAATATAATCGATATAAACAATAATACAAGTCAACATAATTGCATAACAAAGTAACCCAAAACAAAGCAAATTGAGTGTAACTATATTAATAGAGATTTTAAATTTTCAGAAGAAAAATGTTGTTTTATAACGTTCTGAGAAGCAAAAGAGGCTGAAATTAGAAATATAGTCATTTTTAAGTGGCTACATTTAATGACTTGATGCCAGTATAATAAAATATCTTTAGAGCAGAGAAATATTCGGGTGAGTAAATGAGTTGAACATTTTCTAAGCCAAAGGGGCAATTTGGTGGCACTTCTTACGAAGTAGAGGCATACAAATTTGTATTTGTACAAATGTCTAACAAGACGAAACATTGCTTTCAACAAAAGGAGAAAATAAATATGCATACAGTTTTGATGGGTGCACTAAGTTACTTATGCATTCAATTGTTACAGTACACCCTTCATTTCTACCAAACTTTTACCGGAAGAAATTAATTATAAAAGGATCACTGGAAAAAAACAAGGACTGGAAAAGAAGCTAGGAACGACATTGAATACGTTTCTGAGGGTCACCCTTTTGGGATTTGAATTAAGAAAGTTTTCGGGTCATAAAGGTTGATATATTTGTTGAATGTATTAGAAACACCATTTCAAGACGTAATAGACCGAGCGAAAAGACAGAGCAAGCGGGGAATTATTTTTGCACTCTGTAAAGAAAAAAACGAACGCTACCATGAGGCACAGTGGCAGCTAGTGTTTGAACATTATAATTATTGCTCATTAATTAACAAAACAACAAAAAATCATCAATGAAGAAAGAAAAACAACAATTGGGGTACCGTGGACGCGGCAAATATTCAGACGCTTCTTTTCTTTCTTTCTTTCATTTGGGAGAAGTTCCCTTAAGTCGTAAACAGGAAAGAATAGAACACAAAGAAAAAATGTTATGGATAATCCTGATCGTTAATAAATTTTGAACTAGGTGAAAAGAGTTATTATTTGATCATTATATTCCAGTTCAAACAAACAACCCTGAAGTCTGAAACAACGCAATACTAAGGGTTTTTAAGAAGATTAAATATTCCAGTTTCCGCACCTAAATTTCCCGTTGGCCGCATTTTAGAATAACCGCCCTTGAGGGAAGGAATGTCGGGCTTCCCAAATCTAGGGTTTCCAGCTAGAGGAATAGGGGAAAGGAGAGCTGCAAGGTCGAGAAGTACCTGCGGAATGGCGCGCGGAAGGGCGAAGAAAGACGGATGGATGGAATAAGGGAAGAGGAGAGAAGGGAAGGGAGACTCGAGGGAAGACGTGCATAGGGCGGCGAGAACCTAATGCCGTTTCGTCGAACGGTAAGACTTCCCTATTTTGGAGATCACTTTCGACACTCTCGCATTACGCTTGAAAACAAAACTTAAAAGGAGTCCAACGCAACACACCACTGGTGGTGTCTATTTTGGATGAATAGATAAATGCACTTGGGACAGAAACGGCAACCATTGTTGTAATGTTACGCATATCCTGGCTATAGCTCGGGGATGTCACATTGACGGGGAGAAATTAGAGAACATCGTGCGTCAATTTCATCCGATAACTATCAGCTGCAAAGTAATCAAAATCGGCAATATATTACCCTGGAGCACATTAATTGATTGCAGAGACGTGCGGCAATTGGTACCATTTCACCAGGTAGTTACCCATTGGACGAAAAGCTTACTCCAAGCTTACGTTCTGATCGACTGTTTTCGATGAATAGGTATTAAGGGAAACGGAGTCGTTGTTGCCATACTTCCACCGTAAACAATTATCATGCCCTCGGAACGAAAGTGTCTTTGAAGACAAAATCGACTTTTGTTCTGTTTTTACACATCTAACGTGCCCATGTCATTATCCTACGCCCTAGTTTCAATTCTTAACTTCTACCTGGTGGATGGGACCACAGAAGTGTATCCAAATCTTGTCGTTATCACGAGTGAAATGTGGAGTGCTATCAATTTGTTTCTATAATTTCTAAAGGGTATTTAACCCAAAAAAGAGGGATCACCCCAATTAAGTCAACTCTCCCATCAACTATTACAAAATAATTGTGGAGCCCATAAAATGCCTTTCTCCTCGTCGATGTTAACCCAAAAGATCATTATCCACATAACGAATAAATTGTGGTCATGGGCGTTTACACTCTATAGTAATTAATAAATAAGAATTCACAAACCAGAAAGATACAAAACCAAGTGAAACACTTAATTTTTTCCTAATAGACATTCAGCAATTTATGCACCGGTCAAAATATATATTTATCAAAAAGGTTAAATTTATTATTTTTACTATCAATATTTAAAAGACTGACCAAGGGCATCGTTATTTTGGCTATATAACATGAAAATAAGCGGATTCACTTGCCTCAGCAGAAGAGTAACAAGAATATACAAGAGATTAGGAAATACGACTGGTAGCGGGAAAGGGAACTAATCGTCCATTATCTTTAGACGTGCCTGGCCTACCCAACACTCCAGACTGCTATGCGCTTCTTTCTCAATGGTAAGTACACCAAGGCATTGAAATTGCGATCACGTCCTCAATCCAGGGACATTTCGCGGAATCTCTGTCCTCGAAAACAAGTCGAACCTGAGAGATGGCTCTGATCTTGAGAGACGCCACTTACCAGTCTGAATTTCGTAGAGGAAGAAGAGCCAAAGAAAAAAAAATGGCAGGCAAACTGCTTAATTACTCCCCTGTTTCGTTCGGCTAACACGTTCCCATTAGTCCAGTATTTACCCACAACAGATATAAAGGATATTTCTACCTTGGATTGGCGACATTACGAGCTCCTAATCGCTCGATAAGCTTGACTTCCACCAAGAATATCCCAAATTCGATTGCTCACCGTAAAATAATGAGGGGCATAATAAATAATGATAAAATATTTTTTTACTGAGCCGCATGAACAAGCATACCCTCTCAATGATCTCGTGGAGAGAAGACAGCCAACAACAGAAAGAAGAGTCCAGTGACTATCATCAATCACTTTTTCTCCTCTGTCACTTGCAACAAAATGCTGACGGAGGGTCTATCCTTCTCTTGTCAACTGTCATGGTGGTTTACAAGGATCGCCTTGTTATGATCTGCCCCATTGAGTTAATTTTACGCGTGACTTTTGTGGGGAAAATTTCTTTCAAGACGAAAGGCTCAGAAATATTATATCACTTATTTACTATTTTAAGTTTCAAGAAACTGCGAGAGATGCCGCAACGGTAAATTTTAACGGAGTCATCCACTAATATGCATTTTAATACAACAATTTTAGAGTGAGCAAAATCCGAAAAAATAATTTTTACACTCAAATTGTTGCATTACTATTTTAAGGTTTTAATCCGTCGGTCCGACACTTGACAGGGTATGTGGGAACAAAAGCCTTGATAATATTCTCGATTGGATGATAACTTGCACCAGAAAGTACTACACGCTACAGTCAAGACTAATTTTATTTCTCCCAAACATTTTATAAAAATGAGTCCATCTGTTTCAAATAAACATGCTTGTCACCGATCAAGGATGATAGTTTATTTTAATTACAAGGATCGTGATTAAATGGATTTTATTTCATCGTTTTATCATTACAACAGGAGACATGAGAATAAAACGCCGATTTCTACATCAAAGATGACATATTTTAAATTACGTCAACTAATTCAACGTTACAATTCATTAAGTAATTTACGATTCTCAAAACATTTTACCCGAGGGTAGTTTCAACCACAATAAGTACAATGCACGTGCGCATATATAGACGTACATGGCGTAATATAGTCTCAACGTTGATCTTTTCAGAGAACAGCACTTCAGCTAAGAGCTAAAGGATAAATTTATCCTCGTTTAATCAGCTATATTTGTGCCCCTTAAAAAATTCAAAGAAAAACTAAAATTGCATAGTAGACTTTTTTTGAGAAACCACATTTCAGATACACGAAGAAACAAAAGAAAAAGATTACAAAGGTCACACATTTTCTATTAAAATAAATTATAAGACCGAACAAATGTAACCAGAAATGAAACATTTGGGCGACACCTAATTCAGCTTTTGGCAAACTAAAGGCCCAAAAAAAAACTGGGTAATGCACGCGCAACAACTATATGCAGTGAGCGTCAATTGTTGATTCTGGTGATAAATATATGAACACACGTTTCAAGAACCAAATTGAAAAAAAAATACTTTTTATGGTGAACAATGCAAAGTTTTTTTTAACAAAATAAGTCATCTTTTTTTTTACTTACTATGAAGAAATTCCACCCGAAACATCTGATCAGGTATTCAAATTTAACATCTCATTTTAATGGCGTCAACGTTGCAATGACGAGCACAAATTTTCGATTTCACATTCACTAAAGCGTTTCCAACGGGAAATTATACACCGAGACAGTCACGAGACGAGTGGAACGAAAACAAAAGTGTCAGGTCGAGTCCCAAAAGGGGGAAGGAGAGGGAGAGAGAGAAAGACGCACACTTGCAAGTGCGTGAGTGAAGGTTTCCTAACCATTTAAGGATTAAGAGGGAAGGGATCTTCTGCTTTTGGTGTGGAGGCGCAACCCGGGAGCGAAAAAGAAGAGGGGGGCACACGTTGACTGCACGGGTGTTTTACAGTTATGGAACTCCCCAAGTAGGTAGCACGAAAATAAATAAACAAACCAATAAACGGGATGAATAGAAAGGGAAAGTCTTTTTGTTGACAATTTGGACATGGGCACTAGGTACGGAAACCCGGTGGAAGAATGCAACTAGTTTGGCTTTTCTAGGTCAAAAGTTGATTGGAAAATATCTCCGCGGACACAGAAACGCATTTCTTCATACGTAGGGAAAATTAATATATGTATTTAAAGAGTCTACACATCAAGGGAGCTTTTGGACGGTCTTTGAAAATTATTCTCGGATGTTTAAAGCAACTCACGTCGCAGTAATTATCTTTAACTTTATTTCAATCTTCAGCTACATATACGTACTACCTCCATCCAGGCCGTCTGAAATTCCCGTTCGTTCCCTAGACCCCTTCAAGCCTACCTACTTTCTCCCTTCATTCAGCAATTTTGTCCTGGCAAGTCCTACGAATTTCCCAACAGCCTCTTCAACTCCGTAACACCTTAGTACCATATCCAATGGCTTGTCAACTTCTATGTCCATCTTATTTTTTATATCTCTCTCTCCTCACCTCAAAACCCTGTTTTCACCGCATCTCGGTGCCACACACCACATCGGACTATATTAAATCCATCGTCTTTCTTTCGTGTATGCTGTTACCCAGGGTTACTGTAATCAATTCTCATCTCTCTGAAGTGATTTTTCATCCCCATGTACGCTTCTCCTTCTTATTCCCACCACACCATTATGCCCATTTTTATTCAAAATACCGTCCAGATACATGAAAGCGTCCCACCTGGTCCAATTTATGCCCTCCTAATTTGATGCTTAAATTAACCTTCATATTTCATGAGAATATCTTTCGGATTTCACATGAACGCATTCATCAAGTGTATAAATAGGCACCCGCCGAAACGCACGCGGAACCGATTTGGAGTCTCTCCCCCTCCCCCCCCCCCGCCCCCCACACACCCACCGTACCGCCCTGTTGTTCTCCAGATTAGGAAGGGAAAGGAATCGAAAATTTTCAAGGATACACACAAAAAAAGGGAGAAGGCTTCCAAGATGGGGAGACAGGGCTTAAGGGGGGGGAAGGGGGAAGAAAAGGGGTGGAGGCGGCGACGGAGCCCGCTATTCGACCCCTCCCCTTCACTCCACCCCAAAAACAACCACTCCGCCCCCTTTCAACTGTCCGCTTCGGGGGAAGAAGTATCTTCACTTACACAGAGGGTGAAAGGGAGTTTGGGGGTGAAAGGCGGCGGGAAGAAAGAGGCGACCGAGAGAGAGAGAGAAAGGGTGAGAGGGTTGGAGGGAATTGGGAGACGAAAGGGGGAGGAGGTGTGTAGACCGGAAGCCCGGAAAACAAGACAAACACGAGGGAATCCGGGGGGATATTTATAACGAAAGCCAGACGAAAAAAGGGGAGACGACGAAAAGGAGCGAGGGTGATTATGTTCTTTGACGGGGGAGGAGACGTAACCTCGAGAATGAAACGGGCCACCGTCTAATGACGAACGAGTCGCAACGCGCACACGGGCCCAATGCAACGCGCGAATAGACTTCGAAGGGGAACTTATATTTTAGGAATCCGTCCAAGGGGAGTAGAGAGAGACATAGATATTTCATAAAAACACCGTGTCCACTCCTCCTCAAGGGGGTTTATGAATGCTTTCCATGTGTAATGGTATATCACTGATATTGTTTACGTCCCAAGGACGTAGAAAGGAAAAATATACACGTGTATAAAACGGTATCAGATCTAATATCTGAGGCACTGTTCCATAATGATGAACGCACGTTTGCAATTTTACATCAATAATAAGTTACCCCTGAACAGAATGAAGAATCACTAATAACCACAGCAAAAAATGAAGTGATGATAGAATATCCTGCAGTGCTGCAACAAGTCAATCCGCGAATTATCGTGTTGATGTTTACTCTCGGACTCGCTTCTCCGGCTGCCGATAATTGAAGTGCAATGGGAGTTGATCGAGCATGTTATGAATTTTCCTTCTTGTTATCGTAGTTTGGCGTTGAGGAAATAATTTATAATAATGATATTTACGAAAAAAATCACAGAGCACCTATTGCCAGCATAATATGCCATAAGAGACATTATCAACGACCTGCATACATTTGGAAGAAATAAATGACGTAGATGTTCATGCAACATCTATTCTATTGCAATTTTCAACACAAATACAAGTTGTTTTGTGGTGCTAATGCTAAAGCTATATTGTATATTAACAGCCTTATATTTTTGCATAGCTATGTTGTATTAACTCTTGTATTGTTATGTTTGTGACATCCACAAAAACATTGTATTATCTCATGGGCTTTACAGATCTGCGATAATTAACGAATGATCCATCTGCCATTGGCGGTTTAATTTAAAAGTAATGAGTTTTGGTGATTGCTTGCATTGCGTGCTTTTGTAAACTAGTTTTATTGACTGAATCCACGATGGCATTTCCACACATTCTTTCACATTTCGATGACACTAAAAAAAAATTCCTTCGCTTTGACTTCATTATGAGGGTAGAAAAATAGCCACGCTATTGATGGAACACTCAACCTTTTCAGAAACAGCTCTCGTTACCCATCGTCCACGACTCACTCGAACTAGTTACTTCGCTTCCATTCACGGCCTGCGATCGGGAAAGAAACTCCCGCCAAGAACGCTGCCGCATAGGATCCTACGAGTGACAAATTGCGTTTGCGAGAGTACGCCACAGACAATTATTACAGCCTTTTCCCGGTACGGCCATTATCAACGTCACTAGTGGTTCAATTTATACACACAACATTTTCTGCACTAATATTCCCATGTGGCGAACCTTATTCATCCCATTTCACACCTTCCAGAGCGTTTATCTTCCAACAGAATAAGTCTCCATTTAAATTTCAACAAAAAAATCGCATCAAGAAGTGGGAGGCAAAAATCTCCAACTCCATGTCAACGAACATAAATATTACTTTATGATATATCTACGTCTCAAATTATCGGTAAATTCATGAGTCTCGCATAGTTACGCGCAAATTATGTTGCATTACAAAATGGATTAACTGCAGAACCTAAACCATTACTTAACAGTGCATATAGGCTGCAAAAAGAGCTTTTAAAAATATTGAAAAGACTGTAAAAAGAGATTTGTATGTAAAAAAATGAGCTGCTATGAAGAATTGAAAATTTTACAGTAATTTGGGTTGGAAAAATACCCCGAGGAATCGAGAAGGTCGTGGATTTGAAATGTAGCGCGAAATTTTGGTGCTATGATGTAATGTATTTTGTAGACGGCTTGAAGATGGTGAACTATTAATGAAATATTCAGTGAGTGTGAATTTGAATCCTAAAAGTTGTTCTTTCAGCGGAAATGCCCTTTTTGGCTTGCATCCCTAGATATGCACTATTCCCCGTAAGACGTCGCAAGGGCGTGCGGCGGGGGATGCGTGTACGGCGTCAGCCACACATGCACTACTCTAAGCTCAACTATGATCATTATTTTTGGTAACCTAGTTTGATGTAGTTTTGGATTAACTCAGATAGATCATCGCTAAACTGCTCAACCTCGTCCAACAAGGCACAACCAGGAAATCCACACTGCATTAATTTGTTCAACAATTCCGCATACTTTTCATCTCCCTTGATTTCGACCCACATACCAATCCTTTCCCTCCATTAACAACACCTCCCGAACGCTTCTCCATCTATCAAATATGATGTACAACGCAAATATGGATTGAGAGAAAAATATGATGCGCAACGGGGTAATATTTTACACTTTATGAGAACATTACTTTAAGCAGATACACACAAATATTTGGCCACCAGTAACGACTGCGGATCACATCACAATATGTTGCTAACGCTCAAGTATGCCGAAATCTCTTTTCATTCTCTTAATATCAAATATCCCAGTTGTTCAGGACATATACCATACCTTCCTTACAACAAGCGGCCTCTTCGTAACTAGGCACAAATTGCATATCCTAATTCCAGTGATTATCCATGGTGACATACTATCATCCTACGAGGCAAAATCTACCTAAATCAGTAAAATTTATTAACACTTACACATATTCCAAGTTTTTGTTATATTTTGTTAGTAAAATGCCCGTCCTTCGAGGGTTTTCAAAAACTATGAAAATTGATTATTCTGGTAAGTAAAGGAGGACATAACATATGTCAAATAATTTTAAGATTTAATAGTTTTCTATTTGTGTACGTGCAATACAGCTGTCATCATTTTGATTAATAATGACTGCCATGCAACGCTACTTCTTGAAAACATGTTTATATGAAAAACGTCCAGGTGGTTTCGTAACGTCATCAACGAAGTTAAAATCCTCGAGTATATTTCCCTAGATTTCGCTGTGCAATCACAAGACGTTCCAGTTTCACGCAATTCAGTGCGAATTTTGGGTTTCTTGAGCTGAGCTCAAATGCGAGAAAAATACAATTCTCAGACTTGGTGGGCGTGAACCTAACAATTGAAAAAACTCTTATTGGCATGTGCCCTATTTCGTCATTCAAAGGAGAACAATGAACCGACAGCAAACATCTTCAAAGCGACCCGCGGCAATTGGCATGATTCAATGAGCTAACCATCGAAAATAAAACTTAAAAAGCATTATAACTTGGATTGAATAAGCACGCATGGACACACGCACAAAAACAATACGCCTATTAACTTCAGAATAAAGAATTGAAGCGTTTGGACCAAAATGTCTCCAACTCCAAAATCTGGAAAATTCGCAAAATATAATGGTGTTTCAGGAGGAAGGTGAAATGCATCTGAAGCAGATATGGGGAATGATTGAGGTTTTTAATGTAGTGGAAACGGACTCCTACAGAAGCGTTCTCGAAACCCAAGGTCTCATGGCGTTGATAAATATGCATACGTCTAATAGGAGAAATATTTGAGTATCAATAGAATTTTCAGCTTTCCGTTTCATTATTTCGACCGAAAAAATGAGAGAACTTTAATGAACCTTTTAAATCACTGAACACTAACCGACTCAAACTATTGAAGACCATTTTATTTTTCTCGTCGAGCTGAAATGAACACAACGGAAAGAATACTTTGGCAGACCTCCGTTCTACTCTCGCTTAAAATCTCCTCGACAATTGATACTTCGACGTAAAATAGATTACTTCAAGAGCAAAAAATAATAACGTTACTCTACATCATTGGTTCCAGGTTGGATCTTCCTTTAGAATATATAAAAATAGTCCTGTAATATTTTTTTAAACTAATTTATTTTATGCTTCTTTTAGAAGCTTCCAGCAAGGACAGCGGGGTAGGGGGCAAGGTTAAAGCGAAAAAACTTTAACATTTTTCAATAAACGAATATAGAGTGAAGCTCAAAAGTGTTACGATACAATTCAGTGGT
The DNA here is from genome assembly GCA_037158775.1 of Hetaerina titia. Lineage (NCBI taxonomy): Eukaryota > Metazoa > Arthropoda > Insecta > Odonata > Calopterygidae > Hetaerina > Hetaerina titia. Next base: position 86,869,146 of record CM073771.1, on the reverse strand, counting down.
TTCTAAAATTATATAAAAATACAATTTTAGTTTTCATATAATTAACTTATAAACTTCCGTTGAGCAAGCTGCTGGAATTCAACAGCAGGAAAATAGTACAGAAGCGGAAATGCTAGCTCAAACGATTGATCTAAATGATTCTCTGTGACCTCGTGGGTCGGCCATTTTCTGTTATTTTCAGGGATGACCCAAAGAGCTTTCCGTGCTTGATTCGACCATTTAAGCTGTCCCTTCCTCATACTTGAACAAGGGCAAGAATCTTGGAAAAATGCAGCCACTCATATTGCAAGTAGTAAACATACTATACTAAACGACTTTGGTGCCAATAGTGGGGCAATGAGTCATTGCGAAACATTACAATGCACTAAAAATACCCTGAAAAACATGCAACTAGAAAACATACTTGCCAATGCAGATTTTGTACACTAAATAAACTTTGGGGGAACTTGACTTGCATTTCTGATAACAGACAAACCTCCATACTTGTCCCTTCACCTCAGAGCCAAAAGATGCTTAGGGTTACTGCGCAAGTGTGATTTCATACGGAGCGCGACACAAAGTGGTTAGTAAGGATATTGTTCTAGCGGAAAATTTCCGGCTGATCATATCATTAACTCCTTTTCTTAATGATCTATATTGCTCTACTATAAATTTACGTAACCCTTGAATACGGGCCTATACGGTCCATATCCGTTCTCCGGCGTTTTCCCCGAATACGCGTCGACAAATGTTTGCGAGTTCTCGGGCATCCATTATCGTTTCTGCGTACTGTATTTAGTCTTCAACAAACTGTTAAACGTTTTCAGGAGATATCCGTTCGCCTTTTTTTTATTTTCGAAAGCTAACGGGAACTTTGGCCTGCAGATAACGTCCCAAGCCCAGAGGAAGAAGGGCGATCTGGCGGGCGAAAAGGGATAATTACCCCGTTTCCCCCCTCGCCTCCTCTTCTCTAAATCCCCCCCCGCTCCTGCTTCTCGGTTGTGTCCCGACCGGACGCCGTCGCGGGCCACTTAACGGCCCCGGGGGCACACGCGGACAACGCAGGCGCGCGCGCGGCCTCCCCTGATTAACCCCTTTTAAATGATCCATGGGCCCCGAATATCGGCCGCGATCCCGCCGTCCACGAGGGGAAGAAGAAACGGCCAATCGGTCAAGGGGGATTCGGTCAAAGCCCATCCTTAATAGCCTCCTCTCCTCTCGCGAGGGGAAGCTGCTCTGCGTTGACCCGCGGATTTCAATGCAAATTTTGAGTGTGTGGCTCATGACGCAAAATAAAGTGCTATGGTCGTTTTTTTTTGACCTAAGGGGGCTTATTTTCTCACAAATAATCGATTGCGATGGCAGCATTTACCAGAGAGCAAAAGAGAGACCATAGGAACTCGTCCAAAGCTCCTGTATTTAAATTCTTATTGATAATTAATTGGTGTAATCGAGCTGTTATCAACGCAATACTTTAAAGAGAATTTCATCTTTTCGAATTCAAAGTGACGTCTTTCAGAAATGGTCAGTCCAAAAGGTTAGGGTACGTGATGGTATCCATTTTCACATGTATAGGAGATTTCGGCTTTCACGGCGGTTAGAGCTATCACTATAAAAATGTGGAAAAGGTTGAAATCACTGCGAACGGAAGGAAAAATAATCATTGTAATTTATTAATATTGTAAACCAAAAATATGCACAGACTAATCAATCACGACCAAGGTTTCTCGGGGTTAGCAGCATCGCCAAGTCATCATCAATTTAATTTACGATTCGTAAATAATTTAATTTGTACATAGTCACAGTTTCGAACAAATGATGCTAAGGCATCGAAACCTGGGTCTCGTCCGATTATTTTTTGTGTGCATTAATGTAGTTTGCGAAATTTGAAATAAAAACTGAAATGTAACACCAAAAACTAATACATAAAAAATTTTATTTTCAAGGAAAATACACGACACAGAAATTTCACATTCATAATTTGAAAAAAAAAACACGACTATGATATCATATCACCAGATGATGCTGCATCGCAGGAAGTAATATTCGCGCTAATTAAAGGTTAACTGTGAAATTTCAGTACCGTGTATGATTGTCTTTTCCTTTCACGATGTAAGAATTCCACTAAGTTAACCCCTCAAGAATTTCCTCAAATTCCTGCTATGCTTCGGTAACCCAGGGGGTAACACTTCCGATATCAATTATTTTGTCCAAGACATTTTAGTCTCGCCAACCTTCAAGCCTCCGCTTTCAACTGAACTTCGTTTTTTTAAATGTTGTCCGACATTAAAAACGCATGATAATATGTATATTGTCAAACTCCGGCAAAATAATCGCTTGAGATAGTCTTCCTTCAAGGACACATTGCTTTCATAAATAATCAAAATCTGTTTATGGTACCGGAATTGTGCCATCCCGATGACAGTAACTGATTCTGAGAGAAGTAGGTTGGCCGCGTTATTCTAATTACTACAGACTCATAGCTGCACGGAAAACGCGGTTATATGAAAAAAATAAAGTTCCTTAAAGATTTACACCCAAGCGTTTGAAACGCGAGAGACCTGATAAGAACACAAAGATTTACCTTACAAAAAAATTCAGTCAAACACCAAAACTACTTAAACCTACAAAAAAGACCTTTTCCAAACGAGTCAGATAATTATGTACAAGTCAATAAGGTAATTTTACACGAGTTGTTTCCATGACAATTATTCCCGAACTCAAACCTGCCAGTTTTTAGCACGAACGGCTGACAACGATTTTATCAGAACCGTCGGTTCCTCTTTGTTACATCCGATGTCATCAGTTATCGCATGTTAATGAAAACCGAAAAATGCGTACCTCTTGTAGGCATAAGGTTAAAGACATTAATAAATTTTAATTAAATCCGATTTAAAATAACAATCTTCCTTCAACTTCACACCCGAGGGAAAACGAAAGCATTAATTAAATGAAGATCCACACGAAATCTTGGCAATAATTGAAAATTCCACTTGTGAATGCCCTCATACGCTTGAAGGCTTACAGGAGGAGAGGAACTCTAGCTACAGAAAGAGCTCTGGACCGGCTCCCAAAAACTCGCACACACGGGCTCCTCAATAAATTTCTGAAGACGTTGACTGCACCGCATGACGAGATCGCAGCAATATTAACTTGTGGAGACATACCCACTCATTAAAAAAATGCTACGCATTCTTGCTTACCGAAATAGATTAGGCCAAGGGGGAGAGAGAGGGAAGAAAAAAAAAGGAGAAGGAAATTTGATTTTCTTAAAACTCCAGAAATGAAAAAGGAACTCGTATACGCTCGTCCCAATCTGTCAACTGAATTGACACTCCCAAGGTGAGCCGAGCTATTAGCAAAGCTTCGAGTTCAAAGGGAGGGAGGACACTTTATCGTTTAGGGAAAAGGAGACTAGCGACGCGCCTTCATTTCTGATTTAACGACAATATAATTTAGTAGAAAAGAGACATTTACGAAAGGTGCCCGCTTTAAAAATAATAGAACGATCGGTGCCTTTATAACAGCAATAAGATGCATTAAAAAAAACGAAAAGAATGCTAACTAATGGCAGAAATTATTTCTGGCGAGCAAATGAATTTCAAGCAGAATTAAATGAAAAAATTGAAAGTAACGACCACCCAGATCATGCTATCATCTACAGATTAAGAAGCAAGCAATTACACACAATCATTGGATACGTGGGGTGATTAAAGACGGTTGGAAATTTTGTTGCTTGAACCACTCTCACCAATTCCCATAAATTAGTTTCCCTCAACGGCTAAGATGTTACTCCTTGATCTTCTAAAGCGAATAAAATCTACCGGTTGCAGAAACGATCCCAAATACATAATTCATATGTTCAAAAACACAATCACGCCAATTTGTAAAAGTCACTAATTTACTTACACCCAGCCATGACCGCAAGATTTCACGGAAATGAGTAGTGACATTTTTGGACCATAGACATTTTATTATTTTCAATATCCCATTCTAATACAATTATTATCACTAGGTAATCTACCGGTTAAGGCAGGTTTTTGGATGGACACAACTATCAAATAAATATTTTGTAGCTCCAAACAATATCAGTACAATATCCAAAGTATGACTGACATTTTTAAGGGTTTCGTAGGAATGGTAGGAATTAGGGCCCCGTAACAATCACGCCATTGTCTTTGGTTACGCCAAGAAATTATAACACTTTCGATCCGCCAAATATCCGGTGAAATTACAGCAAAGCAAAAATTAACTATTTACTCACCACCAAGCAAAATGTTCAAGGTTTTTTTTTCATTCCACGCATCGGATCTCTTCCGGAAACAGAGTTGTTTTTGCGCGCGCAGGCAAACCGAAGCCACAAGGCACCACGAGCCAAAAAAAGCACGGCGGAGTGCGCATCTGATTCTCCAGAGGCGAACGGGTCCATGGGAATTGTTCGAAGAGGCACGTGCGGGAAGGGAAGTGATCGGCGGAAAGAAAAGTAGACGGGGGGAGGAGGGTTTGGAGATAGGAGAGGAAGGGAGGTGTGGTGGTGGAGATGGTGTTGTGGGGCCGCGTGGGCGAGAAGGGGGGAGGGAGCGAGGGGTTGGATGAATGTGCAATGGCGAACATGGGAGAGGGAATGAGAAGACAAGTGTCCGTGACGTCATCGCGAGCGAGAGGCGCGGACGGAAAATTGATGGAAGACGCTCGAATGGAGGCGGGAGATGAAAATAAAAAAAAGTAATAATCTTTAATTTAAATTTTTATTTCGGTTCGAGGACGCGTCTGAGGGGACGAAAAAAAGATAAAAATGGGAAAAAATTAACAGCTCATGACGCAGATGCCGAAAGAAACAGCCGCCGGCAGGAACTCTTTGCAACTCCGGAGACAAAAAAATATGCGCGCCAGCTCCCTCTCGAACCCACATCACGTCGCTAGGATAGAGAGATCTTGGTGGATTTTTTTTACGAAAAGCGAACAGCAGAATTAACTCATAAAAAATCATTTTATTGTACGTCATACAGAGGCGAAAAACAGAGTAAAATATATTAGAAATAAAAAACGCTCTCCGGTCTGGTTGGGTTTTCAGGACGACTTATGTCACTACTTTTCGTAGTTTCCGTAGATATTAACTACCTTTCTTACTAAATGCAACTGCATATTGTCAATTATTTCTTAAAAAAAAGCATTTTTTGGTTATCTGAATTACCTATCTTAGTATTATGATACAGATATTTGACTTTTTATCGGCATTTATTACCACCCTTGACTTTTGCACAAGCTGATTAAAAGCGAATTTGTTGTTTTCAAGTATCACTTTGATTCCAAGGAAACCAACAAAAGTTCAAAATATATTTTCTCTGTCCCATGGCAGCTATTCTGGATTAACTCTCATTTATTTAATGAGCTGGGTTAATATTAATTTTCCATTTCACACTCCTTTTTACCGGGCTGAAACTAAAAAAAAAGTTAAATGTAACGGCAGTCGAATGAATCACAATAACCGCTAAAGCCAACTCTGATCGCAAGCTTCACAACAGTAGGCTACCACCGGACTATTTCAAGTTTCACGCTAACTTCATTTTAGAGGCATAACACAGCTTGGACGCTATAAGCTTTACAATCGGGAAATGGGCTTTGTTTCTATCGAATTGCGCTTTCTTTCACTTCCCGTGGCGCCTTGCTCTCTCTATTCAGCCATGTGCCAAGGCGATTGAAATTTTTTCTACGGCCTCCAAACGCGTGTTCTCCCAACTGAAAATTCTCCGCGCAACTTCCCGCTTGAGACGCCGAGACATTCATTCTTGGTTTAGTCCAATTCTCACTTAACTTTCGAACATACAAAACACGCTCCCGACGGAAGGCCAGCAACTTCCCGTCGTAGTGGAAGGAATTCCGCCACGATGAAATACTAAGGATCGGCTCGTTCGAATGAAACTTAAGACGTCGATATTGTGTGAAAACATTGCCCTGTTTTCCCACATCAGAAGGAGACGACATTAGCCCAAACAGAAAGGACCTATTACCCGAACGGATCTACTCAAACTCAGAACTGCACGATACGACGATATTATTATCATCGGTAATCTACGATTGAGTTAGGTTTTGAATGGACACAAGCTACCAAACGGTACAGCGACAATTCCCTTGTCTTAGCTATTAAAACACAACCTGACATCCAACATCAAAATAGGTCCCTCTTCAATTCCGAATACTTCCTATCGATTATAATACATTATTATCAACCAGCTTCAGGTAAGTTTTCGATTTACCCAGGAGCTACACATTGCTGTATCTTTTTACTAACCTGACACGAAATATCCTTAAGCATATTAAAATAAATCGTTCCTCAGCTTTGCATATTTTCTGTCTCCCTAAACTCCATCCAAAATGCGTATTCCTTCCACCACTTTCCCTAATATTCTCCCCTCCATTATCCACGGTCTTCAGCATCGCATTGCCTCTCCCTATCTTCTTGCATATCTCCTCATCTTCTCTCTTCCCCTCCCATCCCTAATACTTCGTTTGTTTTTCTTTTCGACCATACTTTTTTCTGCATCTCAAAAACTTCCACTTAACGCTTACCCTCTTTTTTCAATTACCAAATTTCCGAACCATAGGAAACTTAACTCTCGAACACATTTCTCTGACGTTTTTCTTATTCTCAGTCTTTCCTTTATATCATTCCTTAAGGTATCCACCATCAATTTCCTCCTCTTTGAAAAAACTTCTTAGCCTAACGAAATTTTGAACATTGATGCTTTTCATTTATTCATGTCAACTTGGTCGATATATTTTGTCGTTTGAAGTACCGGTATATCGAGCGACAATAATTTTCTTCCATATTACGGAATAGTCAACACGATGACGTGCGAAGGAGGCGACAGCTAAACGCACGTATAATACTGTTTTATTTGATACTTATATTTATTTTAACATCAAAGGTCGAAATTGGAAAACGGGAACTTGGAAGCAGCCTTGCGTTCTGCCATGGAAGTGCAGGGAGCTCTATCATTATTCAGTGTTCAGTTACTGAAGAGACTTAGTACAAAAACTCTCGAGAAGACAATTACACTCGTTCTCAATTGGTCGGTCACTACCGCATTACAGGGACAACAGGAAAAGGGGGATAGTTTTCTGAGGAACAAAGAGATTTTAACCGTTAAGAGACGCGCGAAGAACATCTCAGAAGCGTGTTTCACCATGGGGAGTTAAGGATGAGAATCGCAGAGAGTCTGCGTAATTACTACACAGAAGCTTAACTGCATCAAAATCGCACCTCACTCGTCTGACTGATTTGATTCTCTTGCCGTAAAGTGGCAGATGCACGAAGATATCAAAGATGAATCCGCAGATATTTTATGGAGACAATTAAGTGGAGCATTAGAGACTTACAATTTGGCAAGAAAGTAAATGGCCGGGTTGAGAATAGGCGAAGCATTCGTGAAACTATCCGCTGGATGCCACTTATCAGTTGTTTAATAATAAAATAAAACTGGCAATCAATAGCAAAGACTAATAAACGAGACCTAATTTTTCCAGTGACCTCTACGAATTACCACTCGCGTTCAGAAGGGGAAAGGACTCTACTACGTTACAATTGAGTAAATACCACGGCTAAAGCAAAAAGCCATTACGAGTACAAAGAGTGCAAGTACTACCACGTAATCATTTTAATACATTAGCGACAACTTTTACAAGTGCCGAATGACCATTTCAAGAACTAAAACGTCTAAAGGCCATGAAATGATAACCTTTTAAACAAGAATTTGAACCTGTCTTGTCATTACGGAAGAATTCCACCGCTTCAGACCTGATACCGTAACATATAACCTGCATTTCCACTGACAGAAATAGTCAATGACCATCAAATTCGAAGGTGTTTTCGTGACCTCATTTCGAGGAACGTAAATGTTTCGGAACTTTTCCCAGAATCAAATTCGCAATCGGCGGTTCGATTGGCAGTGGGAACACACACGACATCTCCGGCCGACATCCGCTTCCATCCTCGCACGAAAGCCGTGTCGCGTGCGATTGCAGGCTCATAATAGATGGAGTGCGAGCATGGCGCATTCGGAGATGGCGCGTGGAATGATGGGATATTTCCTCACTTCATTTCCGCAGTTTTAAAGGTTTCATGAAAAAAACTCCGACTTTGAGCAAAGCAGACGAATCACGAAGTCACCTTACCAATTAAGTCCACTTCAGCCTAGTTTCCCCACCTATTACTCTTGATTCCGCTCGCTCGCGAGTTCAAGTTACTATTTCTGGACATCCAAGATGGGATCTTCCGATCGATGGGTAACGATTCAGATGGGGTGAGTCTTTGTCACACATCTATTTAATCTACGAGACAGAAGCTACTTGAATCGAAAATTGGCAAGGAAATAGTCTTTTCGATCGAAACGCAAAGACAAAATAAAAACCCCGTGAGAGGACGCCCAGGATTGTGACCAGTGGCACACAGCCTGCATTAATCTTTCTGTGTCAAACGGAGGCAAATTTCAGGGAACTCGACGATTAATGTGGCAGGAGCATTTGACGCGAGCCAATGATTCGCGCATCAAAGGATGGCCAACACACTAGCATCGAATAATTCCTGGCAACGCGCCACATGAGGACCAATAACACCGTCGGGGGAGGGAGATGGAGGACGGGAGGAGCAGTCACAATTACGTTGTTCTGTGCGCGCTCATGAGAACGAAACATAGCGAAGAAACGGAACTCTCGTCGCCGAGAGGAAAAAGCAATTGAGACACGCCGTTCTCGTCTCTCCCTCTCTTTCGGCGGAAGAACTTTCAACGCACAAATTCGCTCCACGGACATTCGCACTCGCTCTTAAGGAAGACATAACGGTGCCAAGGAGAAATGTGAGAACCAAGAGGGCGAAGAAAGCTTAATAAGTTTACCAGAGGCATATCTGGACTTCTCTTCGTTGAGTGACGACAAATTGCTCGCAAGATAATTAATAAAGGACGTCTATTAAAGAAATAGCAAATGGCATCGACGTAAGGAAGCGCTTCATTAATTTCCGTTCTAATCGATGGATATGAAACGCTTTGGTAATAGGTACGGTAGATAACAGATGGCTGGGGACGATGAAAATGTGGTGCTACAAAAGAATGATGAAAACAGAATGAATACAGTAATGAACAAGTATTCACTTCAAAGAGAGGGTGAAGAGAGAATCCTATTGAGGACACTTGCATGAAGAGGGAAACTAATTGGACACATCCTGAGGGACGAAAGCTTTATGAAGGTCATAAATGAAGGCAATATGGCGGGGAAGAGTTACTTAGAAAAGCCTAGAATGAACTACGACAAGCAGGTAATGGAAAATAAACGGTGCACGAAGATATGAGGAAATTAAAACATTGGCAGGTGATGAGATCGTTGAAGGCCTGCTACAATTAAAATTTTTCTTATTAAAACCAGAGTAGGGGTGCGAAATCGATCCAAAGTATGATGGAAAAGTAACCATTGACTACTTTCATTCACCTCTGTTGGTAAAAATTATTTCCAGTAAATTTCGACAAATTGTTTTTTTTGGGAATGGCCCATAAAGTACGACGGCTAATTAGGTAGAGAAACTATTTTTTTGCCGATATATCAATCAATTACATGCTTATAATCTACAGTTTAAAGAATTTCCGAAAAAATTTACTACTTTACAGCCGATAGTCTTTATCGAACAGTAGGTCGACCCTTATGACTATAGAGTCATGTATACAAGTCTGAGGCACACACGACCAGAGACCCATTATTTTAAAAGTCCTCGTAATTTACCTATACACAGTCTGCTAATTGAAATATATGACGTAGCATGTGTTACTTGCCTACACTACAAAGTATTCAATTTTGAAAGTTTTATATTACATTTAAGAGACTGATTTTAGAGGAACTGTAATTCGATTTGTAGCCTTAAGAAACTAGCTCCAGGAAAGGTATCGCTGACTGATGTCATGAAAGTAGTTCAGTATCAGACAGCAGCAGATGAGAAATTTTATCAGAGAGATGGACCTCAAGTATGCTGTTATTTATTTCTTTATCGACATACGGAGACGCGGATCTCCCAAATTTCCACTTCCCACTGAAACGCACACACGTATCCTCTCTTTCCTGCAGCGCACCTACGGAACCACGAGCGCCATCAAAGTGAGGAAAACCAATTAGTAACAGCTGACCGCCCCGATTTTGCGTTGGCCGAAGACCTCTTGGAAACGAATAAATTACGTTTGGCGACCGACAGGCTAAGGGGAAGTCTCCAAAGACGTCCATGTTGGGCAGGGCCAAGGCTTCATTCGCTTCTTCCTATCTCTCCCTTTTCCTCTCTTCCCCATTGCTGCTCCCCTCACTACTTGCTAGAGAATAGATACGAGTGGGCAGCGGAGGCCTTGGCTAGAATTATCAGCAGAGGAGGAACGGGAGAGAGAAAAGTCATGTGAGAGCGCGTGCGTATACTTTTTTTATCTGAATACCTAGTTTAAATGGGAAAAACCATTGACAACCAGGATTAGATAATAAATCACCAATCGAAAAACCGCATCACAAACTTACTCATAGTGAAACCCATTAATCAGTTCCATTAAGTCATATTTATTATATTTTGCTTGCGGACATGAGAGAAAAGCAGATATGTAGTACTTCGAGGCACCTTGTTAAGTAACAAAAATAAATGACACGGCAGCGAATGACTTTTAAAGAATAAGGAAACGGCCTTCTGTTACGAGTACATTTTTACTGGGGGGATCGACTTCGGAAAAAAATATTTCAAGCACAAATGAGTAACTTATACTACCTTACAAAATATTCATAAAATGGCCATTATAGTTTCGTGGGATAAATAATTAAGGTGATTTCCTGTGGTCTTCCTCATGGTTTTTGATGGGCCACTATCACTGGCCCCAACATATTCCGATGCCTCTAGTTGACGGCTATACAGGGTTCGTCCGGAAAATAAGTGTACTGAGCTCAGGAAAAAAAATTTATTACACTTTTACATATCTTAAGCTAATATTCCTCAAAATAGGACCCTTGTGAGTCTATACACTTGTTCCAGCGGCGTTCCCATTCCTGGAACGCTCCCGCGAAGGCAAATCGGGAACCTCTCGAAGACACGTCGTCACGGCCTCTTTGACGGCGTCCAAAGTCCCGTATCGCGTTCCTTTCAAACTCCTCTTTTTCTTCGGGAACAGAAATGTTCTTTAAAAAATGTGGATCATTTTTGCAGTGATCCGCAAGTTGTGTCGCGATTTCCAAACGATTGAGTCTTTGATCATCACTGAGCACTTTCGGCACCAACTTTGCACAAATTTTTCGCATCTGTAATTGGTCCCTAATAATCTCGTGCACTATTGTTTTTGGCACATTACACTGCTCTGCTATCATCCGAACACTAAGACGACGATCAGAGTTCAGTACATCGCGAACTTTTCGCACATTTTCGTCGGTGAGTGTCGTTGATGGGCGTCCAGGCCGTGGTTCGTCGTCGACCTCTTCTCTGCCCTCCACGAACATCTTGTGCCACCGAAAGATCATGTTTCCGGACATGGCTGACTCCCAGTAAGCCTGGTTAATCATACCGACAGTTTCGGTGGACGATTTCCCAAGCTTTACCGCAAATTTGATGGAATAACGCTGCTCCAAAAACTTCGGCATCGCGTTCCGTGACGTGGGTCGAGCGTGGAGGTTCGCGTTAACAGAGCTCCTCACTACACCACAGCTCAGAGCCGACTGCCTTTTTCAGCGTCGCTTGCCAACATACCCCTCTCCAATCGCAGCCCGTCAGAGCGGTGCTGGGCGCGCCTGGAGCGGCGGGAAAAAATCAGTACAATTATTTTCCGGACGAACCATGTATTAGACGTTACGTGGACTAACTTTCGCTCAACTTTTACTCTTCGACTTATCCGGAATGGGTGGTGACCCTAGGAAGAAGCAATTATCATTACTCCCACCAGCACACATCTAAGGGTCATCAGAACACGTAAACTTTCCCAACACGTGAGGGTTGTACTCCGTGGGAAGCATACTTACGAAGAACAGAGGTCGATAGAAACACTTAAATTGAATACTGCCTTTAAAGGACACATCAATTACGTAATGGAATCATTTTTGCAAATCCTAAACAAGTACCTGATTATAAACAATATGACCAGAAAACTGCGTAAATCGAGAGTTGGACCATTAAGACGAAGACGCACAGATACTGGGAAGAGGTTCGTTGCTTTGCTGCGTTCATGCAAGACTGGTATTATTGAAGCTCAAAGACAATATGAAACATTCTACGATATTGATCCTTGCTAGACGTAAGTTTGCAATAGAAAGGCTTTGGGAATATTTAAGATCTTCTGTAATACACATGTACATCAGTAATGACTGGGCTGCAGATACTTTAAGTGAACAATTGTAAATGTACCTAACACTTGGTTTTTATCGAATCCAAAACACTCCGGTACGGTAATAATACAAGAGTAATAGTTGAACGCATAGATTATTGTTAATAATAAGGAACTAACTTTTGATTTTAACAGATCTAATGACACCTCTTTAAGATTGCAACAGTGGAATCTATGAAGCTCACATTCCGGTGGTCAAGCCAAATGCATAGGGTTGTTATTACAAATTTTTCATTTTTAAAATTCATTTCCATTTGTACCGTCTAGATCAAGTCCAAGACCAATAAAATATGACCGCAAAAAGTAACTAGTAGGTGCACGAGTGCGACAATACTTCGTTATGCGCAAATAATCGTTTCTCAAAGCCAGTCGCCATGAAATAGAAACAAATGTGACCGTATCTTCGAATTAATTCAAATTGTGGTTAACCACGTTCAGATTATAATCAAAGGCTGATATTCCACAAATCAATGATAGCTAGATATAGCTCAATGATAGGGGAAAGCATACGGCACGATTCTTAAATAATCTAATTGCGTAGTAACACTAATTTTAACCAGTGAACACATACCAAGTGCATCAGAATAATTACACATTCATTAGAGCTTTACTGAACCGAGCACGTGAAAATACCTCTAAATTCTTTACATTGACTAGAAGGAGCTTACGATACCTAAATAAATATTATTTAATGACAGATAACAATTCTTAGGTTAAAAACACAACCAATTCTCAAAACAAACAACAGAGGGGAAGAAGGATGGTGAGAACAGGATCACAAGAAATGTATCGTGCTATGGCTGGTTCGAGCGTATTTTAGTGATATAATTGTCAATACTAATGACGTAACTCTAGCCTGGTAACGATGAGCTACGGTCTCGCCCAAGGAGACGCCATTGTTTTTCCGAGACTCATGAAACTTATAAAGAGTATTTTGGAGAAATGTAGACTCACAAACACAACCTTCACAGAACCTCAAGAATCAGATAAGCAGTTTTGTGACAGCCACAAGGGATAAATGAAACAAGAAGAATGATCGATTAAAATATAAAAGGGCGACGGTTTGAGCAAGCAACGGAAGACTCGTTCCAAAAGGTAACACAGGAAGAGCGTGGTCTAAATATTTGTTTATCATGTATCTCAACCCTTGTTTCAACAACCATTATTACCGACAGCGACACTTAGAGCCTCGTATGGATGAAAAACTAAAATGTCGTCGGGGCCACACGCGGAGTAAGAAAGCGGAAAAGCGAATTCAATCAACGTTGAAAAATGGGGCAGCCGGAAGTCTTCAAAACAACCTCGAACAAAATTACTAAGATTTGACGGGTAATGGGACAGGAGAAAAGATCGGTGAGATCCATCATGGTAAAATGGTTCCAAAATGCTTTCCGACGAAATCAAATTCATTCCTAAGAAATTGATGATTAGATTATTGATGCCTCAATAGATGCATTAAAATAACACGGATTTCCTTTTAAAAAGATGAGCTTTTCACATCAACTCTTCAGAATTTTCCACCCCATTTCCGAATTTCCAGATCTCAAGGGGAAATTGATTATTCAGTGAAAACATGAAACCTGGACATGTTACAGAAACGAAAGCCCACAGTTCCAAATTCGATTCTCTTAAGAAAAGAAAGAGTGTGTTTCGACTGGATTTCGTCCATAAATAACGTTCTTATCGTCTGTTATGCCAGATTTATCTGACATATTACAACCATCCTATCTGGTTTGTAGGACATTCAGGTCATTATCATGAAATTTGGTAAGAGCCAAGATATTTACTAGGGTTTCATAGCTTTATAGGTTTGGAGGTAAATGGAGAAAACAAAATAAAAGGAATGGAAAACAAACGAAGTTGTAGACATGGTAGGAAAAGAGTGATGTCTGGAGGGAGAAATTAAAATAGGAAGAAAATATGGATGCCGATGCCAAACTGAAGAGATACCAAGAGGTCATTGGATACTGAATACTGTAAATTAGGGGGACAAAAAACCTACCCTAAGCCCGTAAAACACCTCCAATATAATGCTTTCCAAAATTGTTTTTCCTAAGTCAAAACGTTCGCCATATGAAGATTTAAAAAAATACAGCAATAGATACAGAGAATTATCACACTGAAGGAAAATTCACTGACTTTCCCGAGATGCCTCTCTTTCCATTTCCATGAGGGTGGCAACACTGAGTTTCTGGCAGCAAAATGGCGCGAAATCCGCACACTCGTACTATACAGAGGCGTTAATGGGACGAAAATTATTTTCGCCATGTTCCCATATACGTATGCTCATGAGATATGTGAACGAGCTCTTTTTGAACAGTTGCTCAGCTCAGATGTTCTCGAAGACTTTGTCCGAAAAAATGGATGAGTTAATTTTTCAAGTTGGTCGATGCATTCAGAAAAAAATGTCCCTAGAGACAGCGGCTCAATTCATTCGCCATAATTTACGTTTATTAATGATTTGGAAGAACGGGAAAATCAAAATTTAAAACTTAACAAACCTATAAATAATAAATTGAAAATAAAAATCAAGTAAAACTATAAAAAATATGCTACGAGTGAGAATTTGCGTCAAAGATAAATCCAAAGACATCATACGGTCGCCCCTAAAGGCGACATCTCAATGGCAGACAGATGGTTTGAAACTTTTATGGAATGGTTATAACGCTACATTTACGAAATTACTGTACTTTTCGCGGAGTACCCATGTGAAATATTCAATTTCCATGAACAAACATTTCGCGAAGTCTCTTATCCTTATATTTTATTTCCCTTACAATTTCCATGAAGGCGATTCGGAAAGTTGGAGCCAAAAGACTAAAATGCTAAAAAACTAATATCAGCTAATTTTCAAACACTAATTAAGAACAGCTTTTTCAACAGCCACACGTGAATAAACTAGCTGTTATATTAGCTCAAAAATCTAAAAGAGTACGTAAATCCCATTAACACCTTTTCAACGCCACTCTTTCCATTTACATGTCCTCATATTTTCTACCAACATTCATGTCGTCTAAAAGGTCTCCTGCAGGAATTTAACTTCCCCGCCTACATAACATTCTCACTTCTAAACACAGCCTTCAACATTCCACTACCTCTCAATATCTCCTCCATTCACTTTTTCCTGCCTTCGTTGTATTTCTCCCAAACACTTCCCCTCCCAAGTCACATCTCACGCTCCTTTGCTTGTCATCCTCTCCACCCAGCTATTTTTCTTCTCCATGCCAACATCTTAAACGCCTACGATCTAAGAGCATCCACTACCCCCAAGGATCTAGATTCTGAACCTAACGCATCTACCATTTACTGATATCTTCATTGCACCTAACTAAATTAAGGGTTGCGGGGAAGGAGCATTCCCTCCATTCTATAAATGCATCGTTTGCTGATGAATATCTTCACCAAGCGCCCTCATTAAATTGCGCATCACCAGAATTATCCAAAAATAAACACTATTTCGCCTACTCCAACTCAAACCTTCCATTAGTGTGGAATATTTCATCGCCGGAAATATTAGAATGAGGACACGATAGTTGTAATGCCTATTTAGTAATATTCAACTGAAAACACTAGGTAATCGTTAAGTCTGTTGTGATTTGATTTTTTTTGGTTTTGTTGGGGAGGCGACCGACAGCTAAGATCATTTGCGCCATTAGGGATGAGTGGGAAAGGAAGGGCGGAGAGAAACCCGGCGTCGGCATTAGCCTATTCTTGTCGAAAGGCGCCAACGGGGTCGCAGTTTAACCTCCAATCCGACGGACGTCGTACTCACTCAAAGTGCTCCACAAAGCACCTCAAGTAGGGATCGGGATACAACTGAAAAATATTTGTTGTCTCCAGGATTTGAACCCGGGCCTTCGCGGTAGGTACGTTAGCCTCTGCGCCATCCCCATCCCCTATTATGATTTTAAACCTTACGCGTCATAATCAAGAAAATCAGAAAAATCACATTCAGAAAAAACGACTCTTTTGTCTTAACAATGAAGCATGGTCGTGCAATATGTCAAACAACAAATTCTAATTTAATTTCCATTTCCTTCAAGGAGCAGCACAAAACACTTCACTCCCAAATCCCTCTCCTCGACCGTAAAGGAAGAACCACGTCCTTTTAACGAAGGAGAAGAAACCCGTGAGCAACTCACGTATTTCTTCTATAGGGGGGCGTACATAGGTTGCCGGGGCCGTCGCGCGGGCCGTGGGCCAGACATCGGAGAGACTGGAGGGCGAGTGCATACGTGGGGAGGGGGTCGAAAAGGTGAAGGGGGAAGGGTTAGGGGTTAGGAGGCGGAGCCCCTGCCCCATCCTCCACCCCCTCCAAGGGTCACCAGAGGGGCGAGGGAGGGAGAGACGAAATGGTGTGGCGAGGAGGAAGAGGATATTTTGTGCCGGGAGAGGACCCCGAGGGGGAGAGGGGTGCTTCTTTGTGAGGGGGCGATAGGAATGGGGGTCGGCGCGAAAGGGGCGCAGCTGTCACGTGGAATGGGGGCGGCGGAGGATGTGAGTCGCAGCATATGAACGGAGAGGGCGGTAGAGAGAACTGAGGGATTGGGGGAGGCACGGGGGGGGAATGGGTCGCGAGATGTCTCGAGGGGAGGAGGGCAAGGAGAGAGGGAGGCTGAGGGGGGTGTTCGCCGGGGACGAGGCGAGGCGTCAAGACCGAGAGCCACTCACTCGTTATATGAAGAGCAGGAGAGGAGTGGCGGAGACAGCGGGGGAGGGGGGCGGAGGATTTTGAGTGGTGGAGGGGGTTATGGAGGCAGAAAACGGAAGCATGCCGGGGAGTTGAGCATGTAAGCAAGGGTGAAGTTGAGGGTTGAGAAAACATTACTCGCACATCGCCCTTGAACATTCACAGGGAACATTTCCATCGGTTCACGGTTGCTAGCACTAGATGTACTCCAATTCCAGATCGTTCTAGCTCATCAGTCACACAACATAGTTTCTTTACATCCACGATAATCACTCCGAAGGTCAGTTTTGATAGGTGTGAGTCGACCCGAACTAAATGTGAAATTCACAATTCAGGATGGTGGGAGAATTTTCGTTCCCTATGTCACCATTTGGATTCTCAACAAAATCTAATAACTATTAGAGATTTTTCTGCGATGTCTAATTCGATATTTATCAATTGTGCCGCTTGAATTCACAAACGGGGTGGTCCTAAATAATCACATAGGATTTGAAACCGCGAAAAACCTTTGGCCAGTAGCTGAATGCTCTTCCCAATAGGACAACACGCCGCGGCTTTTTAAGGAAAAACTATCATTACGGTAATGTTTTCTGAGTGAGATTTTTCAATTTTAATATTGCCAATGGAAAAAGAAGCAGGAAAGAAATACCCTATAAAAGTTTCTGTCCTCAGTCAACCATTCTGCTGAGAACATTTCAATCCACTTCAAAATAAGTACCCTTGACATTCCAGGTTTCCAAGGCTATTATTTGATTTACAAATTTTCGAGGTTTTCTCTTTCCCTCTCTTTCCTCCTCGCCTCATTCTCTCACAATTAAACTTAATGTTTTGCGTTTTGGAATTACACTTTGCCATACTAGCTAGCTGAAAGGAAAACAAACGAGGAAGTACTGGAAATGGTGGGTGAGGAGAGGGGTTTGTTGAGAGAAATCCTATGGAGGCAGGAAAAATGGATGAAAGGCGTATTGAGCGGTAGTGGAATGTTGAAGAGGGTAATAGAGGGGAGAATGTTGGGCAAGCGAGGTAAGGGTAGGAACAGGATAGGGATGTTGGACGGGATGAAGGGAGGAAAGAAGTACACCGAGATGAAGAGGGACCTGATATAGATTAGTTTGCTAGGTGGGGAGTCACAAAATGTTTATTTGATAGTTGTGTCCATCCAAAAACCTACCTTAACCGGTAGATTACCTAATAAATACTAGCTAGCGATTAGAAAAACTTTAAACCAGTCAAAATACTGTCTAGTACGAACTTTGAAATTTAATGGTACCTGAATTAGATGCAATAATATTTGTGATAAATAACAGTAAAGTATAATTAGGCAGTTTTCATAATATTCCAGCATAATCAAGAATGACAGGAAAACGGCAATATTTTACTGACTTCGATGATCGGAGTCGGAGTTCATTGGAATATAACATTAATCTACTGCAGTTCAGGCGTAATGCAGCAATGCGATCATTTGTGTTACTTTTCAGCATAACATAAACGTTGGACTTTTAGCCGTACCCTTGAGACGCGTCATCTACATTTTGAACTACGCAATCAAAAGAAACATACTCCAAGCCAAAACGCAAAGAGGATAACTTCAAGATTTTACGGGAAATACTTTACGGGACACGTCGACCGTGGCCGCACCGCCTTCGCGAGACATAGGTCAAGAACCTCGGAAGGATGGCGGCGACTTAAATTTAGTCAAGTCCGAAGGCGAGCAAAAAACAAGACGGGAAAAAAGGCGAGTAAGAATCCGGAAAGTGACATAGCAGAGGTCAGCGGTTATCACGGGGCACGCGCATTGGAGATCGCCATTTCGCCGCCAACAACAACAACCCTCACCCACCCCGACGGAACACTCCCCGATTTCAAAAAAGCAGCGGGCAATTGAATACACACTCATGTAGGAGACGTGTAAGTCTTCGCTCGGTACACGCGAAGACTCCTCTCGAGAGACACTTTCGAGAGTCGAACAAAACGTGACGCCTCTCTTTGACGTAGGAGGGTTTTTCCACCGAGGAGGGGCAGTTGGTTAGGGTGTAGGAGGATTGGTGGGAGGGAGGATGAAAAGAGAACGGAAGAAGATGGAAATTCGCGCGGGGGAAGGAACGAAATAAAAGGGAAGGAAAGGGAGGGAAAAAAAGGAAACGCGAAACCCGGATGATCTTCCCCGGGGGTAAGTATTCCTGAGAATTGCTTCCCTCCAGCAATCCCACGAGCCAAGGCGGTCTCTCCCACCTCCCCCCCCACCCAACTGCTTCTCTCTCTCTCACTCTTTCCACTTTCCGCGCCCTCTCTTCGTTCAACCAAGGCCTCCCCCGCTCAAACGTGCGCGAAAACGTGGTGGATAAAAAAAAGGTGGCTACGCGCCTAAATTCGTCCAATTACCATAATGAATTTCATTTTCTTTAAGCCTCCCGAAAATAGCCGGTCCCCGTCATAAAAGGCGACGGTAAACCAAATTGCTGCCAAATAATGGTGTCGGACAGGACATTTTTCACGGACGGAGAGGTTAAGAATCAACTTGAAACGCCCACTTCAGAATGCCCATGGAAACTGAAAAGAACCAGCAAAGCAGTGCCTTCTGGTTCGTGAAAAATTCCGCCAAAACACTTGATTGACAAGAAATTACTACATATTTGAAGATAATAGTACTTAATGGAGAATCGAAGGCAACTGCCAATTCTAAGGGATCGCCAGACCCGTTACAATAAGATATACAGGTATGATGTGATTTTACTTGCAAACAAAGTAATATCACCTTGTACTTGACACATGAAATTTACGCAGCAAATGTATGGGGGCCAATTTCTTCCCCCGTACCGATTTTAGTTTCCCCTGTACGCTCTGGAATCCGAAAAATCGGAAATCTTGAGCGGAGATGAGGGTGTCCCGAGTCATAGAAAATCAAACTCGGATCCTCCGGTCAGGGCCCGAAAGCACTAGGCTACCACACCTTTAATTTACGACACCAAGTTTCGCATCAGATGGGAGGATCGAATAATAATCACAAAATAAAAGATCCTGTGGATCAGGCAGACTAACAAATCATCCCCCCCCCATAATTATGCATAGCCAAGACAAAACGAAAGCGACAATATATGTAAGGTAATCTACCGGTTTTGGTAAGTTTATGGATGGACACGTTCCTGCACGTCAGAAACGTTTCGCAAGGGATATAAAATTTCAGAAAAGAAACAGGAAATCTACCTATAGAGGAAGACGATGAAGAAATTTATCGAATTTGCTCAGAACCATGGCTGGCTAAAAGTAATAAGTCGCCGTGAGCCACAATTACAGTATTAAAATATTTCAGATTAATGGTCCATTAAAGAGAATAAAGCAGGCAGAAAAGGGAATTTCTGTAACTAAGTATTGATTTTATTTCACGAAATAATTTTGCCGATTGACACAGGGAGCAATGATAGGTAAAATAACTAACACTCCAAAAACAGTGTGCGAGTACACTGCCTTGATACTTGCCGACTAATGATGATGCTATAATAAAACTTTGAAAATAAACAAGACCAAGAGAGCGGGTGAAGAGGTAATCAACGTGTATCGTACGACGAGAGACATGCGTGATTTCCACGGTCGGGCAATGAAGAATCGTGGATCAGCAAAATATGGAGCCGGAGGTGATTTTTATTCCTGCGACAAGAGAGACTTAAATAGTGGCCTGATAAGAATGGTGTACGAGTACATACCCCGTGAGTCAGAGCCATCACGGGAAAGAATGGCACCGAGAGCAGCTGCTTTCCTTCTCAGCACAGATGCCTTTTCGGGTTAACTCCGCGTTGCTGACGTCACTGCCCCATGCGCGCTCGAGGATCGACGAGAAAAGGCATTGAGTTCGCACACTCTTCAACTGTCCCAGTTTTCTCTCAAGTGTCCAAATTGCTAACTACCCTTCAAAGCCACCCCTTCAATCTTCTAATCCAACGACGATATACCTTCTCCGTTTCGCGTAAGCTGGTAGATGATTAACAGCATCGTCGTCAATCATTGAAACCTTTAAGCCCCTTAACTCAAGCTCATTCGATAGGTTACGGAAAGAAATCCCAATCAGCATCGCACGTGGACTCGATAATGTATTGAATTTTTTTCACAGTAGTATCGACTGTATGATTTTCTTGACTAAAGAAAAAGGAAAGGATCCAATTCCTACAATGCGGCCATACATCAGACTACGGTGAAGAATGGTAGATATATATTGTCGAACTCGAAGATTCCTTTTTCGGCAAACTAATTCACAAAATATTTTTTTAATTATGAGCAAACTATCAATTAATTCATTGCTATTGCGATAATAAGGATAGAAACCTCACACTACTTTGGTGAAAAAGGAATCGATAGTGAAGAAGGGAGATAAAGTACGATTTGGTTTCCCGGCGTATTTGGTTGGTGAAGCTTTCTCGGGTCTTCCACCGGGTCAGGGGTTCCATGTTGGCCGACGTTTCGATGCACGATTCGGGCATCGAAACGTCGGCCAACATGGAACCTCTGACCCGGTGGAAGACTCGATAAAACTTCACCAAGAGAGATAAGATTGTCGGGGTAATTATGAAGTGGATTTGATAGTAAAAATACATCTACATGTAGGTAAACCTTAAACTGCACGTATGGCATGGGGTTTAAGGTCCTAGGCTATTACATTAATCGGTGATTGTTAGCATTGGGTGTAATTTTACTACACTAATGCAAAAATAAATCTAATCAAGATTTTTCGATTAGATTATGAATTATATTTTTTTATTAATCTCCTTAAAATTTTAGTCTAGATGATTTTTACGAGGCGTATTCTTAAAGTAAGTACCGTTTGCTTATATTTAAATATTGGCGCTTCAGAACACAGTTTTGCTCCTGCAGCGCCATCTATTGATTCATTGAGAAGCTATAGCAGCATTTGTTTTGTTTCAGAAGTCGTTTGCTTGTCCGTACATGCAAACAACAATGTCCGCGACAATCGTTCATCCCGCCAGCTGTGAAGTGCGTTCTGTCATACGATTCTTGTATGCAAAAGGATTGTCGGCTGCTGAAATTCATCGGGAATTATGCCTAGTTTATAAACCTACAGTTATGAGTGAAGGAAAGGTTAGACAATGGTGCTGTGATTTTAAAAATGGACGAACAAATGTCCATGACGAAGAGCGAAGTGGTAGGCCCAGTATTCTGACCGATGAAATTGTTTCGCAAGTGGAACAAAAACTGCGATGTGATCGTCCTGGCTGAAATTAATGGCCTGGCTGAACAATTTCCTCAACTTGGACGCACTACAGTCTACAATATTGTTACAGAAAACCTCGGATACCACCCATTGCGTGCAAGGTGGGTACCGAAAATGCTCACCGACCACCACAAAGAACAAAGAACGTCCAGTGGACGAGAGTTTTTGGGTCGTTGGGAACTCTTTAAACCACCCACCGTACAGTCCTGACCTTACACCCAGCGACTACTTCCTCTTCTTGCACTTGAAACAGTGGTTCAGAGGACAACGTTTCGAAACCGAAGAGGAACTCAAGAATGGCGTTGTCGATTGGTTCAACCCTCAGGCGGCGAGTTTCCATGCAGAGGAGTTAAAGAAGCTGGTGCAGCGGTACGAAAAATGCTTAGAAGTGAACGGCGATTATGTAGATAAGTGAAGTAGGTTTGTAGCTAACTAAAAGTGCCAATAAATGTGTTTCATATGAGTATATTTTTTCCTGTGGCCAAACGGGCCTTACTTTATGAACACGCCTCGTACTTACTATTTCACATGTTATTAGGAATGAAGAGGTTGTACCTATTCTATGGGAGAAGAGAGAAGGCTACCAGAGATAATAAAAAGAGGGAAACTACAGGAACTGTAGAACTGGGATGGCCACTTTCTAAGACTTGAAGGTAGCAATGGAGGGAGAGGTAAGAGGAAAGACGGGGGGACGGGAATGAAAAGTAAAAAGGAAGGGTTGACAGCAAGGACTTGGACAAGTACAGGACTTCAGAAGTTCAAAAGACGTCAGGGACCTGCCAAAGGTCAGAGCACTTTATGATGATTACCAAGTACTCCTTGAAAAATACTTCGCTAACTGTAAAACTTATTATGGATGACAAATTTGACAATCAGCCCCCAATGAACGAGCAAAGATCGATCGTCCAAGCACATTTCCTTAAAAAGACAAGGGGATGATGTGACGCTCGCTTTCCCACCGGAAAATTCCCCGCCCCTGCGAACAAATGATGGGCAGGAGTCCGGTCTTAAGAAAGGGGGCGGCTCAGCGGGATCCATTCGCTCTCAGCAAGAGAAAACTGCGAAGGATGAAGAGAGACGGACGATAAGCGACTTGGAAACACGCGAGTGACGCTAATGATTATGGAGCAATTTCACAAATGAGGCCATTTCTACTCGAGCGATCAAGAAAAGCGAAGGGAGTGTTCCCGACATCTCCGTCCCTCTCTCCTCTCCCGACGTCCGTCCTCCTCCCTCGTTTCCCACACATCCCCTACCCTCGAGACGATCGCCACACTCCCTCGTTGATTATGCCAAAAGTTTCATCCATCTAGACACGCTTACAACTTGCCATTCGTCCTCAAATCTCTCTCCCTTTGGAACTATAAATAATCCTCCTCGGTTAACCAGCACTTTCGCCCTCGAACTTCTCTATTTTTTTAAATGATGATGAACACCTTAAGAGTATCTTCCAACCCCAAAGCCGGGGTGAAGATGCCCGATTTGACGAGTACATAGTCTTCGTAAACGAATGAAGTTGCTGTCGCTGAGCACTATTAACTGCACTCATTACAACGTTTAGCTACGATATTCTGCTTACTGATAACGATTCGGTTAACGTGAATGAATCAATTTATGGTAGCACACGTAACACATTTAAGGCGTTGTTAATTCTCTCACTAAAAATATGATATGACCGTGAAATGAAACGTTTCGTCGTCGATATGTACGTCGGTCATGATGGAGAAAAAGTTCCAATTTCGAGTACTTGAAAAAGATGTCGACCTGTGCAGCTCGGGTTTCCTTGGCAAGGGATGGCCCCGCCATCGGAATTGTTTCGGAACAGAATATCGCTCGAAAATAGCATATTAGATGTTTTCTACGATGGGCCCATTTTCGGTGCGAATTTCAAGCAGGGGTTTGCGCACGCACAACTCACCACGAACAGTCGTTAAGACACAATGACCACTGCTTCGGTCCACAACTGGATAGTCGCGGTGTGCAGAGTACTGAATGAATTTCCGGCAACAAGGATAATAGTCTCAAATCGAAACAAGGAATTAGATTTTTGATATACGAATAGAGACGGAAAGCTAGAAAATAATGGTAGAAAATTACTATAAGACATGCAACAGCACAATTCCCAGCGAAGGAAGAGGAAAGTGGGATTATAGCGGGATTTAAAAAAGGACAAGCCTTACCGAAGAGGGCTCTACATCAGAAGAAACAACCGCAAGCAGTAAATTGCACCAAAGTGGAATTAAGAAAAGGACTCATAAAGAGCTATATGTGGAAATTAAATACGTGTAAGCGCAGTGAGTAGAACGTTCGTCAACTGACCGGAGGGCCCGGGTTCAAATCTAATTGACCCCTCTTGACACCCCCAGCTCCACTCAAGCTGTGTGATTTTCTCGGCACCAGACCTTCCAGGGAAACCGACACCGTCAGGAATCCCAGGGAAAGGGAAATAAGCCCCCTGACCCGATGTGTGATTTTCAAAGTCTCGCCGATGGAAAGTGCACTCTACCATAATCTATCACACATCAACCTTCGGATTGATTACTGTGGTCAGGGATATATGACAATTATTCTTCTACTGGATGAGTTAGAATGTTGATGGAAATAACAGTGCCCAAAACTAAGAATGAATTAAAATATAGCAAATAAAAGGATGATTTGGAAGGGATGTGGCGACTTATGGGGGGTATTATGTAGATTTCCTATCATATCGTCATTAATATTTATTTTTTCGTATATTTATGATAATATTGGTCATATTCATATTGTCATTTTAAAACTGTCGTCCTTATAGACAATAACCAACGCTCCATCGACGAAAATTAGCGAGCAACCACAGGTGTATCAATTCCTAAAAATCATCGGTTTCGACTTTGCCGAAATAAAAATCACATCGTCATGGTGCCATATATCTTCGCATCGCATAAGATGGCAGGCACTTGGGGCGCCAGTTCTTCCACCATCCCCCAAAGTAGTAGCCCCGAGACCCTTCCACCACACCCTTAAACCGTTCAATCACTTCCGCATCCTCGGGGAGAGCGACAAGTCACAGAGGGGAAGGAAACCCAAAGGCGGCGGCGACGATCAAAGACGCGATGGGAGCTCGAGGGGGATGATGAGAGCGAAGGTTTAAACGAAGCGACGAATAACAAAACGACCGCGGCCGCGCTTCGAAAAACAAAGCGCGGCGGGAAGACTTTAAAGGGGGGAATCGGTCGCCATGGAGAGGGATCAAAACCGCGCGTGCGAGCATCGGCGGAAGAAAAAACAAGAACGGCTCGCGCTCGCCTTTTCCTTCGGGCGTCGAGGGAGAGCGAGGGGCGCGGGACTCAAAGAGAGATGCAGAAAAACGCGCAGCCTTCCAGAAGGTCGTCTTGGACGGGACGGGAGGGGAAGGAGCACGGATCCGACGGGTGTATCGGCGCAGAGGACATGCGAGGTGACAACGAGGGCAATTACGCATTCCGGAATCGCTCATCGCCTTCTCTTTCTTTGGCGACGCCGCCTTCCACGGAGAGGGGGAGACGAGGGGAAGGAAGAATGCTTTTATCCAATATGCTAAAGATTACGGAGGACTAAATGATGATTCTTCCTCCACTCATGGAATACAACGTCGTCTTTTACATGTAGGTATTTCTGGGTTCCGCACCGAGACTTGTGCGTCCGTCACTCTGTTTCCAGGATCGTACTCGCATTTCTCATGTTTCGAAGGGGCGTAGATGACGTCGCAATCTCGGCTAGAATCTCGGAGAACGCGGGGAATCGAGAGTGGAAATCTGAATCGCGTGAACAGTGTGCTCTCACTTGCCGATCTTAGTGACCTTCACCAAATTCACGTTCTAAAACCTTATAGCATGAAAATTACTACTTCGAAGATATCTATCAACAAGTCATTCAAAGTTTATCAATGAACAATAACCTAAATTATTTTGCTCGCCAAATTTAAATATTTTTTCGAAAAATTAAATATGATTTCGTAAAAGCAGCGATGGTTGTGGCAAGAACGAGGGCTTTACCTTCAAAGAACCTAATGGGAGACAAGACCGCCACGGAGAAGTAAGTTTCATTGTTTAGGTTTGACAGCCGATCTATGTAATACCAAAGGAATCGTTTAATTTTGAGAACAAGAGATGGAAGTTTCAGTTGCACTTCGGAAAATATTTTCCTAAACAGACTGAAAAGTTGTTACTTCTTGGCGGAAGGTTTTGCTGAAAACACAGACGAATCGCCATAGAAATCAACGTCATTACAACACACATTTAATAATTTCACCGACGTCACTAACATGGATATTATTAGTCGTTTTAGAACTTCGATAATATTCTTAATTAGGTATTTAACTAGGTACGAGACATTTCAGGAACAAAATAATTTTCCATGAAAACTAACAGAATGGAAAGTTTCTACAGCGGTGAATGGGAAAAGAAAAAGGTAAACATGACGCCAAGACAATAAGAACTTGGGGTAGATCGACCTTTAATTATTTACTTTGACTTTTATTAACGTTTTTAATTGAACGGCAATCCATTGGGTATGAGTGGATCGGTGTGAATCATGTCATTACTGTCCTGTGTCATAAAAGAATGCGTCGGTCTTCTTTTAACATGAGTTTCGGATTAATAGGAGACCAATATTTCCCGCAGTCTAAAAAAAATCATTTTTCAGCCAAAATATGTCCATCAAAATAAATTATATCGAACCCTAGTGCCAGAATATATTCAATGAAAGACTAAAATTTAATCGCTCACAAAGCACACCAGATATGGAGCGTAGCTATGTACGGCACGGAAACGTGGTCACTGAAGCAGGAGGATAGACGTAGATTGGAGGCTTTTGAAATGTGCGTGTGGAGAAGAATGGAGAAGGTGAAATGGACCGAAAGGAAAAAAAAATGAGGAAGTACTGGAGATGGTGGGTGAGGAGAGGGGTTTGTTGAGAGAAATCCTATGAGGCAGGAGAAATGGATGAAAGGCGTATTGAGCGGTAGTGGAATGTTGAAGAAGGCAAGGAGAATATAGATGATGAATAATAGAGGAGGTAATGTTGGGCAAGCGAGGTAAGGGCAGGAACAGGATAGGGATGTTGGACGGGATGAAGGGAGGAAAGAAGTACACCGAGATGAAGAGGGACCTGATATAGATTAGTTTGCTAGGTGGGGAGTCACAAAATGTTTATTTGATAGTTGAGTCCATCCAAAAACCTACCTTAACCGGTAGATTACCTAAAAAAAATAATAAGCATACCAATTACTACATTTTGTACAAGTAGGTAGGCATGAGCTTTCTTGGATATTAACTAACATAAAAAAATACCTCTCATAGCTGGTGCCCTAACACTCCCCCCCTCCCCACATGCCCTTACCGAGGCTTGCGGGATATTGTCATCCGACGACATCCTATTCATATCCTACGAGACCGAACTTGCACCTTTTTTTCTAGTTTGGGTTTTGGGTTCTGGAGAAAATAACGCAACGATGGATGAGGATTTTGGAATATTAAAAAAAAGAACCTCTGCGACAAGTGTCTTTTCAAAAGTTACTCACAAGGTAGGTAAAAATAGAGACACTGTTCAAACGCTCCATATAAATCAAATCTCCATTCACAAAGGTTCGCTTTAAAATGTATTAGTTTCGTTACAGCCTTAAGTCACATCATTTGTTCCCTAAGACAGACTATTTGGTCTTTTTTTATTCCTTCATTATATTAACGATAGTAAAGTTCAAATTAATATTATACGTCTCGTATTTATACGACGCAAAAATTTAGACAGCTTAAAAATGTGGTTTCCTTAAACCCCCTCCATACACCCTTTTGGCGGCTTGCGGAGTATCGTTTATGGGTCTTTGCACTGACATCTTCCCTTCTTGCCAACGGACAAGCTCTCCTCTACAATAATCTTTTCATTATTTTTTAACGGCGTCTCCAAACATTAACAACTCTACTCGGCTTTTTTCACTTCCGATCATGGTCACCAGCTGAAATTGGTGGTTCATCTTCCGGCACACTTTCACTCCTTCACGAATACAAATTTTTTTATTCATAACCCATCACTACTTTCTCGCATCAACGTATCGGTGACACAATTATGCTAAGCACCCTTAAAGTACTCCAAAAACCAAAACTTAGACGAAAAGCTACTGTGATCACCCTCATCAACGTAGTATGAGGGCGAATACCACGTGCACTGTTCAGTAAGCGTCACGGAAATCGTTGCCCATATGCGGCGGCTTACTTCGTCCATATCTAATCTCCCGCTTCCTCCCTCGGGCACTTCTCTCCAACACTCAGCACATTCGCCACCGTTTTGTTTTTATTGACAGAGCGAAGAGACACTGCGGCGTCACTGGGACGAGAGATTCGCCCGGAGAGTTCATGATCTTGGCCAGATGCTAGCGGCGAACCAACCCCCTCCTCTCCCACACACGCGAGCATAAAATATGCACGCCATCAATTGCGTGGAATTACTTATCCGAACGCTGCGACCTCGATAGTAAATCGGGAGTGACCAGATAATGTATACATGATGTATGCCATAAGGATAACTTGATCGCCGCAAGACCAGGAAATGAAATCTTCCTCGATAAAACAACTATAAAAATGACAGTTGACAAACGTCGACATTGAAACAGCTGATCGGGAGAAAACACGATGGACAAGGACCATACTAATAATGCATTTTAAAATTGAGTTTAGAAATTTTCAATGATAATTGAATGAAAAAATCTCAAGAGAAACGCGTATTTTCATTCAAACTGTCCATCCCTGTTCAACTATTCACGAGGTTCTTCACGTTCTCACCTGAATAACATTTATGCATCTCAATTGTGTTAAAACGGATGGCACTCGAGAGCAGAGCCTACAAGAAAAATTCATACGGAACCCATTGGAGAGTAATGCTTTGATATAATTACAAGGAAAATATTTATTAAAACAACGACCGGCTCTTAAGCGATGGAATAATGTTCGCACAACTGGTTTCACTTTAATACGAATAGCTTGAAAAGCAATGAAAACATCCGACACCGATTTTTGTCTCTTATCCGGTTTTTCTCGAAACGTTGGAAAGAAGTCTACCTCCTTGGACAGCTGTTTTCGTTCCTGTAAAACACATATGGCAGACCACGATGATTTTTTCGAATGATCGCCATTCGCAGAAATGGATCGAGTGGGTCGCGGGGATCCGATTCTAACGGTTCACGAAGTGGGCGACGGATTCCCCAGTTGAATAATTCGAAACGCTGCGAAAAGATATTGTCGTTTTCGCTATCAAGGACGTCGTCTTTATCTGCGAGACGAGTTCTGACGGCAAAGGAAGGTTTGCGTGACTCTTTGCGACATTCTACACCGTGGGTATAAAATTAATTTTAGTGTAGAGGAGCGACCTTCACCACGGCTAAGATAACAAACTCGTATTTTTTCTCATTGCGAATAAACCGATTTCTATGACTTTACCTGCCAACGGATGGAATTTCTTTGTCATGACCTAAAGATATTACATTTCATGTACACAAAGAAAAAGTAAAATATTTGTCAAAACCACCTACTACATAAGCTTATGGTTGCTTACATGATTTACTACACTATATACAAAAGTACTAATTTGAGTATTGTTCTAATTTTAATTTAACCACTTTAAACATCTCGTGCAGCGAGCTAATAACTACAGCAGCAAATTACCCTTTAAGCCACCGCTAAGATGTGAGGCAGGGTGAGATTCCAGCATCACGTATACAAAATCAAGAGTAAGTTTCCCTTAAATTTTGGCCACAGATGACATTGTTAATTATTCAAAATAATGGAGGTAATCTTAACCATAAAGTTCATTTTAAAATATAACACTAGTCAAGTTTAAAAATTTGTCTGGTGCTTTGATTGGTGGCAGCAGAGGTGAACTCGTACTAAGCCCTTCGGGGGGTAAGTAGTTCTTTTTCTAGTGGTTCTCCATTAAAGTCTGGTGCAAAGGATATCACACAGCTCGGGGAAAACCCAGGAGCCCAGATGAATCTGTCAGAAATGAAATTGGGACCCTACGTTCGGGATGCCAAACGCTCAAATTAGTGAAGTCTTTCTTAATCGCAGTTAATTCCATTGTGGGAGCTATAAGATCTCGCTGCGAGTAACAGGAATTTAATGAAATGCACCGAGAGCAAAGACGCAGAGAAACAATTGAAGAAAACAATGATAATTATTGTTTTTCTGTGCGGTTCCGAAATTTGCTACTTGAGATAAAATAAGCATAGATTCTGGGCGTTTGACACAGGAGCGCGGAGGCTACAAGAAAAGAGGAGAATTAGGACAAGAGGGGAGAATAGGAAAGGAGATTAGGACAAAAGAATAACAATAAGTGCCTTGTACAGCAAAGGAGGATAAGAGAGAAGATTTTGAAGAGAATTTCTGAGGAGGGAGGAGTGGGTAATGGGATGTTCATTGCTGTTAGACGCGGGTTTCTGGAAGGTTGACGGAGGTTAAGAATATGCATTTGGGATGGCCTAGAGGGAGGTATGAAGCAGTTAGATAAGTACTGGTGCTGAATAAGGACAGGCCAAAATTAGGGGTTAGTTTTTCAGAATGAAGTAAAGCAGCGTAGTATATTGGTTCGGTGGCACACGCCATTGTGCGTTTTGATGTGTTCATAAAACACCGAACGCTAAAATTCTAATGGCAAGTCTCTTAAAATTTAAGTTACGAGTATTGCGAACAATTAGGGCCTGAAAGTAGAGTCACGAAGAGATACGCATCCTCATAGCGGCTTACATTTTGCCGTGCAGATGTGTTGCAGCATCCTCCCTGGACCAGAGACCGTCTGTTTCGTCGTTCCCTCAATCATCGACACCGAACCTTCCCTAACAGACACCCTCGGCAATCCATCCTTCCCTTCCCCTACGAACCAAGCGTCCCTTGTCCAAAAATGCCATCCCATCCCCCTTGCTCGCTCCCCCTCCCTCCTACCCGAATTCTCTTCCTCTCCCGCCTTTGCACGCCACTTTAGCCTCGGTACCTACCCCTTTCCCCTTCCCCCCTCTGCCACTCCTCTACACGCTCATTCGACCCAGTCATACCACATCAACTACTCCCTCTCCCGCCACACTCCCGGCACAAATCACCCACCTCCCCAATAACCCCTTCCCCTTGGCCATCACGAACGCCCCACCCCACCTCGAACCATTCAGTAGTCGCGTCAGACCCCTTCATTTCTCTCTCTCCCCCTCTCTCTGTAGTCGTTCCCCCTCCTACTCAACAACTCCCCCACACCCCCCATCGTCCCAGACAGGCGGACCATCCGCTCCCTCTTTAACATCACTCTGACGTCAAACGCGCATCCCCATCCCACACACTACTTCTCCGTCGTCAGGGCGCCTCCATATCGCTCCATAACAGACGGTCATACACATTATTACACACGCAGCACTATATATATTATATATAAATCTATACAATACCCCACAAGGGTGTGTGGCGGGGAGTGTTAGGTCACCACCAGAAGAGAACAAAACCAGATGCAAAATCAACACATCCATGCAAATACATAAACTATCAACAAACAAACAATTCCACCTTAGGATGCAGTAAAAAATTACCCTATGATGTGCAAGCTAGAATTTGGAAAGTAAGAAGGCGAAATTCAACTACCACATGGACATGCAACATACAACGGTCTCCTTGTTTGACCTAATTATTCCCTAGACGCTGGGGGTGGCAAGTGGAATATTTGCTATCTATAACCCTACAGTTGCTATCCCGTATTGTCCGTGGGAAGAAGGAGTCCTTGAGTCTACTAGTTCTGGCATGCATTTACCTTATTTTATATTCATGATCCAAGCATGTTGGAGTGCGAATAATTTGCGAGACATCGGTGCTGAAACATGCGGATCTGAATTTATTTAGTAAGCTCAACCTAGCATTGAATCATCTTTCTTCTAATGATTCCCACCCCCACTCCGTAAGCATTTCGGTGACGCTTTTTGTTTTATCGTAAGAGTTTTTAACGAAACGGGCTGCACGGCGTTGAACCTTCTCAATTTCCCGAATGACGCTTTTTTCACTTGAATCTCATACGCTACATAAATATTCTAAATGACGCCTTACAAGAGCGTGGTAACGACTTTCCTTGACCTTGGGAGTAATTTCTGCCGACAATGCGTCCAATAAATCACAATTTTTTATATGCTTTCCCGCAGACTTTAGGTACGTGGGTCCCCCAAGTTGTCTTTAGTGAATGTAACACCTAGGTATTTTACCGCATCAACTACTTCTAGGTCAAATCCAACTACTTTGTAAACAAATCCCGTCGATATTTAAAAGAAATTTACCACCAAACATACATTAAGGTTTAATGAAAATCACCATATTGAACACCATTTAGTAATGCTAATTAGATCCTGTGCTAGAATTAAACGATCCTCATCTCCAGATATCTTCCGAAAAATCACCGTGTCATCCGCGAACATCCTAATACTTTTTACTTCGCGGTTCAAATTGTAAGCATAAATCAAGAAAAGCAACGACCCGATTATATTTCCCTGAGGTACTCCCGAGGTCACTCGCACGCTGTCGGAACTAGCGCCATCAAGAATTACCATCTGTTCCCGCTCTGAAAGTAAGTCTTCAACCCCCTGTAACCTCTCCCGTGTTAGTCTTTTATAAATGTCCCTATCCCTTTTCCTTTTATCTATATCCATGTGAATGAATAATTGTTCGCCTTATGGCGGCTTTTCTTGTTTGAATGTATTTTCAATATTACATACGTGTGTACATATACATAATACCATAAATACCATAAACACAGTTATCAACCCGAAGGTCAGTTTGGTAGGTTATGGTAGAGTTAACCCACGGCGTGTGAAATTCACATATCAGGGTAGGGGGCCAGTTCCTTTCCCGATATCGGTTATGGTTTCCCAGGAAGATCTGGTACCCGAAAAATCACATAGCTAGGGTGGAGCTGTAGGTGCCCAGAGGTACATATACGTAATTTATTTATAGGAAGACCAACTTTGTAGAATTCGGGCTCCGCTCCATATTCAGCGGAAAGACACTGGGTTCCTCTGCTGAAGACGGCAAAGAAGCTCTGCCACTGGAACGTATGCAATTATAATTTCACTGTATTCTATCTCTGTGCCATAGTTGCTGAGAGAATGTGTTATGGTGCCTTGGTAATCAATGCGACAAAGTTAATCTCCTAGTTTTATTTTCCGGGTCAGAAATTATTGTTAGTTTTGAATCTGCATCGCTCAACTTCCAAATTAAATCCCTTTGGTGCTCGTCCGGTAAATTTTATTTATATCACTTTTACCGAAGATTTTTTCCTCAAGTTCTTTCCACATGTGCTACCACATTTGATCGTATCCTACACCACGTATATTAAACTGGTGAATTTACGTGCATCAGAATGTAAGGACATACATGTATATACACATACACGTGCACAGTTGGACACGTTCTCGACCATCCAATGAACCCCCTCTGGTCGCCGCTTCTCTACCCCCATCCCCACCCCACCAGATCTCTCGGAAAAGGGGACGTTTACGGTGTGTGGGGGAAGGGGAGGAGGGTTCACTGCTGGTGGTTTAGAGGATAGCGAGAAGGGAGGAGCACCACAACGATCTCACCCCCTTCGCGTGCGTTTTCGTGACAGCTCGTGAGCGTCTGTCCGTGAGCGGGACTTGTGCCTGCACTCCTCACCCCAAAACGCGAAATATACGGGGTGGAGAGGATCGGCGGCTCAGGGCCCATCATTCTCCGACAACTGTCGCGTCGCCGGGCGAGAAGAGGACACGGAGTCGGAGGGAGAAGTGGAAAAGCAAGAACGGAATACACCAGCCCGAGATCCAAGGGTGATTCAGACGGCGAATTCGGGACCGGTGATATTTTCAATTTTATTTTTTTAATATTAAAGTGATATTACACGCAAAAAACTTCCAATATTGATCCATCGTATACTTAAGGCTACTGGGTCCTACTTACTCATCCCTTGTATTTGTTCGTCGTCATGGGGAAACGAGAGCTTTGCAAACACTAGAAGTGGAGACGGCAGGGAATAATTACACTTCGGGAATCGTATGCCAAAAGAGGTTTTTAAAGCAGTGATCAGTTGATGTAATTGGTAATAGGCGAAACTGCACTGTTGTGATACATTATGCAGACATGCCAACTTTCAAAAATGAAAAATCGGGAGATTTTTAGAAGTGTATCACGAAGTAATCACTTTTAATTACCACAATATTTGCATGGCACCTTAATCCCTTTATGACACTTTGCCAATTTTTAATGAATGTCACACTTTATTAACATGTTAAGCTAAGTACACAATTTGAACAGTTCATCAAGAACGTAAGAAGGAAAAATCGGGAGTCTCCCGCTTAAATCGGGAGAGTTGGCATGTCTGATTATGCCAACGGAATGACAGATGCAAGTTCCATCAAAAGCAAGACTACAGTATACGCGAGTAACGAAACTATTTTCAGTCACACATGATCAGTCTCAAATAGATTTGCGCCTAATGCTAAGCACTGGTGTCATTGTTTGACCTTTTAATAAAAGAATATATGATCGAATAAGGATCCCTCAGATTGCAATACCTGTCAGAAAAATGTTGATAGCACGACGCTAAAGAAGAACTTAAGTTCAAAGATACAAAGACAATTCATCATTAGGAAAAAATTATTTCTCCTTCTAAGAAATAAAAAATAGTATAGTTAGACTTATATCATTCCCTTAAAATTAAATTGTATAACTATTCACTGAATGTTTTATAATGTATCAATTGATATGAATTTTTTTTTCTACTCTCGATGGACGAAAACGGCATTTTAGGAAGTAAGCAAAACGAAGCAAAACCATTACTATAAACTGAAGGAGTTAAATTATAAATATAAAATTCGAGCAACCATCAAAAACCAACTGACTTATGAAATACTAAACCAACACCACAAAAACACATCTCCTTTTCTATAAGCTAATATTATATGCAATAAATTGCGTCAGATTATTCGGCAGTGGTGAATTAATTTTTCACAGTTGAACTTAAATGCCTGCTGGCAGTTCTCGGCGGACAAAGGAGTCGATTTTACTCTTTCATAACTTTAACTGCGCGGCGTAAATTTTTTATATCTTGGATACTAATGGATTACGGCTAATTAAATTAGGCATTCCTCGGACGAAGTCGAGAAATTATTCATGGATAACGTCATAATGCAGCACCATAGCATACGGGGAAGGTAAGAGTGAGGTGACGTCTGTTTATGTAGCCATAATGTGATTAAGGTCACTGAATCACAGCCCAAGATTTGCTCAGAGACGTTACCTACCTATCTAACTGCCTCCTCCTCCAACGAGTTTGCCACCAACCGAGTTCACACATTCTCCTGATCAACCCAGGGATCCTTCCCAAATCGAGACGTGCGAAAAACTTTCAAACACATTACGACAGAGTGAACGTTTTTTTCTGAAACCGATTCAGAGAACAAGATAGAAACAGAATAAAAAAAAACCCCAAATTAATTTCGAAAACTTCCAGAAGACAATGCTTGCGGGTGAAAGAGAAGAGTAGAGACACATGAGGTTGCTCAAAAGATTTAGTCGTTAGGTAAGTTTAGGGAAATGGTACCACAAGAGGAAGGAGTTGAAAATGGTTAAATTATTGAGTCTATTTATTCCCCACTGCGTTCTCACGCCTCGAAAATGTGTGTGAGGGGTGTGAGGGATGTGAGCATGTGCGTGTTAATTTCTGGAACACCTGAAACGTTCAGATTAACGTGGAAAGTCGCTGAATGACTCACTGGGAAACGAAATAAACGAAACTCCGCGGTCCAATGGTACGGGAAAATGCATTCTCCTCCCCCTCATCATATTCCCACACTGATTACGCGCGGAGAGCCCCTGATAAAAAAAAGGCAAGAGCTAAAAATATAAACTCCATGGAGTAGATCTGCAATCCGAACAAAAGGAAAACGTCACCGGTTCATGAGAACCGTAGTGGGTCTGTGTTATTATTTTTTCTTCGCCCGCGCGCTTGGGCAAACGTTAAAAATGTAAAATAAAAAAAAACTGAAATAAAAGAACCAAGACCACTTTCCTTCCGCTCTCACGCTCTCCTTCTCTCCCTCTAAAACTCCCCTCCACCCTTCACTCAACACCCTCTTAATGTATCCCATTCACTTAACTGCATTATTCATTACTTTCTTTTTTTCCTACGGCACCCCACTTGGCCTCCCTCATGACTGTCTCTTCGACCTTAAACTTCAGCCTGAATTAAGTGATGAAATGAACAAATAATGAAAAGGGAGAGGGATAGCAAAGATGAAGAAAGAAGAGGTGGTGATGATAACATAGACTGTGGGAAACAAAGAAAGACACAGATACGAAGAACTCAACTCTACTTCCCTCCTCCTCGTTCAACGGTTGTCAACACCCCCGGATTCTTTAGACACTGGCAGAAATTGAAAACATCAATCCCAGAAAGCACCCGAAACCTCTTTCCAACTTTACTCAGAAAAGTACAGCATTAAGGGGGTCTACGGAATCTTTTTTCTAACATAAAAACACGGATATAATTAGGGATGAAACCTACGAACGAAAACTAGTGAAATAAATCCAAGAGTGTACATTGACGGTCCAATTAAATCAATTTAATTGACCACGATTCGAACATTGAATACGCCAATTGTCGAACGGGTGCTTTGGCCAACCTCAGCCATCTAATTCGAGCCAAAACTGCCAAATATACTGAATATACGGCGATATTTAAATACTGGGTCTTCTTGATGATTATCTTTTAATTAGTGTCCTATTTGATATTCCAACATACGCGGAGAAGCGCTCAATGATAGATGAAATCCCTCATTACACATTAATGTTAATTATACGCACCTAACTCCCTCTTGCGACCATTTGGTCTCAGTTTCGCTCTAAAGATCTATATCTATCTATCTAGCCCCTTTCATTGTTTTTGGGAGAAAGAGGCCCACTCAATAGACAACATTTACATCCTCGACGTCTAGCCAATGAAGATGAGGTGTGGCTCCCACCTTCTATTCTTTGGAATATTATGTTCAATTGGGTACTAATCTCTACCAAAAACGTTCTTGATTGGTAGACTCATACTATTGACGAAAATAACATCGAAAGAGGCCAACGTACATGTGATATTATTTTGTGTCAACACAACAGACTCGTTGATCTTTGAGTGATAATAATAGGATGAAAGTCATATTATGTGATCTAATACCGTGGTCAATGTCGTACACTAGGGGGAAAAAATTATCACGGTTTGCAATTAGCCGTGCTTAAATTTCTGAAATTGATGAATATTTCATGGACATGGGAATAGGTATTTTTTCTCCATAATTTTTTAATGACGCCACCATAAAAAATATTTTTACCTTATCTTCATTACGATAGGTACGCAACAGATGGGAGTGAATAATTATTCAGCATAATGTCAGCGGCTAGTAAATTGAAGGTTAAGTTCGAAAGAAACTCGGCCCATCAAAAATACCCTTAATATAATGATGACAATAATATCGGAAGCGTTGAGTTCGTCCTTAATTCCATTCAGATAGCATTCCCTAATTCTGGAATAAACGGGGACATTGTGCAAAGCTATTCACTATCGTCGCTAGTTATTCTGAACTAGAGAAATCGAGATCATGCAGTCAACCCATTTGAAGGCCAAGGGTAATGTGTACTGCATAATCAAAAGGGTAAATTTGCAAGGTTGAATTAATACCTAAAGGGAACTCTCTACATCAATGACAAGATAACTCCCGGATTCAACTATACTGAAGATGGCGACCCCGTCCCAGACACCTTCCGCCTCCGCCACGCGCACACAACATCCCTTCGTCAAATCTTTGTCCACGGACAATGCGAGGAGAGCATGACGGCGGCCGCTCGTTCTTTCCTTACCTTCCCCTTACTCCCCTTAGGCCGAAGGTCCCACATGCTAGAGCAAAACCCGGGGGGGACTTGTCCCCCCCGGGTTTTGACTTAACTCAGGACTTAAGTCCTGCAGACTAATTAACAATCCCTTTTTTTTCCTTAAAAAGGAAGTGAGACGGCGAGTGATTCACGCATATAAAGAGGAATGAGATGTGATGAGGTCGAGACAATCGTGAATATTCATGAGACAGAGAAAAATTCAGTGAAAGGGAAAGCGATACTGGCTCAGTAGTTTCTAAAGTAAGTAGGCATTGTGAGATCACGTAAAGACAGATTATTAAAGCCTAATTTAATACTGACGTCAACACAAACACTAACTTCAGCACTAAATAAATGAAATAAATATAAATCGCTGTAAAATACGGCTTCACTTTAAAGCTTTCAGAATGGTATGAGTGGATTCGCGACGAAACCAAAGATGTCACGCAAGGGTGTTCCCGAACATTTATATATTTCTAACATTATTGCGCGACATTATCAACAGTTTTATAACAAGGGAAAATAAAAGTTTGAACGTTTAAAAAAACCCAAGGAGAGTAGAGCAAGATTTTGTTAAAATTTGGTGACGTTCGAAACGCCAATACACATTTAATAATCCCAAAGTTCGATGTGTCCTTAAGGGGTGCAAACTTTGGCCTCTTTTATTATTCTATTCCCGCCGCGACGACAAGATTTTGATAGCAAGATAAAAATCATACTCATAGCCATTTAAGTCAAACTGAAACAAGCTAAGTGCTGATGTCTGTTTCATTGACAGCGCCTCAGGCATTTTCTGGCTAATATGCATCATAATCAGGGTCGCATCGTTTCCACGCCTACGATAATTCAACGCACACATCCACGCGAACGCGTTTACGATCACTTAATTGCGTCGACTGTCAATATAAATGTCTAGCGCACACTAAAAAATCAAAGATTGATTCACTTCAAGAAACCAACTTCCGATTTGACAGTTGACTCCATCGCGCGCACATTTCCAATATTGGCCTTTCAGCTGTTTGGCACGGCACGATAAAGGTCGTCAACGTGGATAAAATTAACCAATACGCTTACATCAATGTCGCCCGGTTGTTAAGAAGAGAACAAAGAGGTCAAATGAAAGTCAGCTTGGCTGAGGTGGCTGTGCAGTCCACGCTTGGGAAAAATGAACGAAGTTTGCCCACGCACGTTCAAATTGACAGCAAACTGAAAGCCAAATTCATTAACGTGACGTCACTTCACGGTCAACGGTCCAAATTGACGCCGCGGTAGAAATGTGAGATGTTGCGATTAATCGAATGTGGCATGCAATATTTCAGCGTGACGGCGAGCAGCTAAGCAACACCACACATTCATGGTGACGACTAAATTGGCGAAAAATAATTATATTACTTCTAAAGGCACCATCTCCTCTTTTTTATCAGGGTTATATATGCCAATTTCTGAATGACAGGGTATAAATTAAAAAAAAATGCCAGACTCAACGGAAATATGACCCGACATATTTTGAAAAGGAAAAGACCGTGCGAGGAAAAAACAAACTTGGTGGTACGAAGTACCTTTGTAATCAAAGTGCAAACGAAGTATATTTATCCTATACATACGCACCAGAAGAATAAAACATTACTATTTGGCAGACAACTTGCAAATCTTTTTAATATACTCCCTTGGATCACAAGCTATTATTTTCTTTCAAGAGATTTCAAAGTAGGATTCCTAAATTTCACGATATATCCATAATCGTTTTCAGTCTTATTGAAGGACACGAAATTCACATTATTGCAAGGGATATTTGAGTTATTACATAAGTGGTTAGTGCTAACTCGTCATGATAAATGACGATCAGTTGACGATACTGTGAACGGAAGGGAATCACGAGAGTATCATTTGCAAAATTCCACGGAAATCGTAACCCTGGGACAGAATGACATTTTCGGCAACGAATAACAACCAACGGGTTGCGATTCCGTCGCCAAACCGCGACGAGATGGAAATTAAAAAATGATAACAGGAACGAGTACTGCAACAATCTTCATTTATTTGGTGATTGTTCTCATTTTTAACATTCCAAAATAATGTAGAATTTTTTTAGATATATAATAAGAATTCCTATTATATGGGACGCGAACGCATTATAGTAAATGATGATAATGAAAACGCTGTTCAATAATGTTTCTTTATAATGAAAACGGGTTACCAAAGCATAAACATTATTTTATCCAGTAAATAGTACTGATAGTAGTCATTTCAAAGGGTTTTTGGATCAACCAACCATTGCAACGTGATCATTATTCAGACCCTATATAGGAGCGTGGAGATAGTGGAGGGGAATAAAGGAGGAAGGACAGAGGAGTGTGGATATTTCCCTCGCCCCCTTAGGGAGATGGGGGACAAGGGGGGAAGCATGAAAAATCTGCTCCCCTTCCCCCGAGGGGGTCACGTCCACCACTCATCCCCTCCATACATACACCGGAAGCGGAGGAAACGCGTTGCCCCTTTGGCTCTCCCATGCAATCATGCGAACTATACTACACGTACATACACATTCATGCACAACAAGCAACTATGCTGCTCTTAAGGACGTGCATATTACGCACATATCGGGGCTGGGAGTGGTGGTGCGATGGGGAATTGCCCGGAGGGGAGGGACACAAGGGCGGAGGGTGAATGAGCATTACGCCCAGCCTCCAAATGCGAACTGCCAGTAAGTACTCGCACTCACTCGAAAGCATACACACATAGTCGTCCAAGCAAATGCGGGAGAGACGCCGTCCGCCACTTCAAAGCACCTTGCCGACCGAGGGCGGCGTCAGGAACCACGGCGGTAGTTTTTGTTCGAATCTCGCCACCGTGAACCGGAGAGAGAGAGATACCACGTTATACTTTCTCATTTAGCTCAGAAAATATTTCTTGGACACGAGCAAGACGTCACTAAACACGTGGGACTTACAGACCGTCGCTTGATTCAAAGATTCGGAAAGCATCTATGGCTGCACCCTCCCTTTTCCAGATTAGAAACAAGCACTTTCCGGATTTCTAATAGCGGAGACTTTATTCCGGCTAATGCTCCAACGCGAGGAACCTTTTAGACAAATACCACCGTAAACTTCCAATCCCCTCCACCAAATATAAAGCAGTAATCGTAAACGAATTCACGATGAAACCAAATGAACTCGAATGCTCCGGAGAATATGGATTTAAGCGGCGTGGCGAGGCGACCAACCGTTTATGACTGTCAAGGTTGGAAAACAGCAAGAATTAGTCGTTCCATAAGCACGAGTATGTAAATGCCAATGTACCGAAAAGAACAATGTTAAACGCTAATTTAAGAAGATTACACGACATAATAGATTTAAATATTAATTCTATTCAGAATATTTAAGTATCTATAAAGTTTGGTGATAGATAGTCCATGGTTAATTAATTTGAACATTAGCGAATTAAGAATGGCACAATACACAGAGAAAAGGAATGAATTACGGTTGAATGTTTCTTCTTTGGTAACCTAACCAATGAGAACTACTAATGAAATTTCAGCCCCTCCATGGGCTTCATTAATAATAAAACTTCATGGCACATCATGATTATTCAGGCATGATAAACGAGCACATTTATGTCAGCAATAAAGACTTAATGAGAGACGTGCGCTTCGAAATACTACACGGTGCGTTCCAAAAGTAATGCAATTGTATTTCCCGCACCCCTCCTATTAATTGGAGTGGGATCGAACCACTTGGGGCAGGTTGGGGGGGGAGACAAAGCTTTACCGCGAAACCAGTCTAGGTTCTCTCCAAGCTGTGGAAGCAGCAGAACGTCAGTTATTGTAAACCTCTCTGCCGACTGTGTCACGAAAAAAATGGAATCGACGATCGAGCAAAGTTACGCGATTAAGTTTTGTGCCAAGCTGAAAAAATCTCTTGTGGAGGCTAATAAAATGATTCGTGAGGTTAACAGGGACTCTGCTCTGTTCTACTCACTAGTTTTCAGGTGGTCAAAAGCCTTTAAGAAGGGCCGGGAAGAGGTTCACAACGAACAACGCTCTGGGCGGCCGCTAACCAGCAAAGCCTAAAACAATGTGGCACGTGTTCGACAATTGTTGGACTCTGACCTTCGATAGAGTACGAGTATCAAGATGGTGCCAATTAACTGAAATTTTCGTCTACTCTTGTGTTTCGCGTTGTTAGTGAAGATTTAGCGACGAGGAAAATGTGCACCAAGCTCGTGCCCAAGGTGTTTGCCACAACACGCTCTAAATCCGCGAGTTTCTGGCCGAACACCAGTTGCCAAAACTGCCCCAGCAGCCCTATACTCCTGACGTCGCCCCAGGAGACTTCTTTTTTTCCCTCGGAGTAACGCAGCCCTGAAAGGAACCCGTTTTTCGTCCAGAGAAAAGATCTAATCAGCCGTGACGACGCTTTCCAGGGCGCGTACCGGTCATGGAGTCGCTGGAAAAATGTGTAGAGGACCAAGAACAGTACTTTGAAGCATTTTAAGCGTTTGCGCAAATCTGTTCAAAAAATTACTTTTAAAAAAATCAATTTATATTCATCGTTAGTTTTTGAACATCACTTGAGCCATATTGTTAATAAACAAATGTAAACATATAAAGGAAAAACATCATTACCGGTTATTCTAAAGCGATTAGAGGAAATATTCGAACTTTTTAGACTAAAATATCTCTATTAAATTGTCGGTGGCCCAGCAGTAATTTTTCCTTTAAATTTTTTTACTTTAAAAGTAATATAGGAAAGCATTGCTGAGTGAATTGGAGGTCCAGTGCGATAAATATGGGATGAGAATCAATATTAATAAAACAAAGGTCATGCGATTTTCAAGAAAGAAAAAGGCTAAGCTAAATATTAAAATAGGCGGGGAAAAAATAGCGTAGGTAGAGCAGTTTACATATCTCGGAAGTGTTTTGGACCAATACGGTCAAAGTGGTAGGGATGTAAGGAGAAGAATTGCGCTAGGCAAGGAGGCTTTCTCAAGGAGGAGGGAGTTGATGACGGGGACGTTGAGTAGGGATGTTAAGACAAGACTCGTAAAAACTCTGATATGGAGCGTAGCTATGTACGGTGCGGAAACGTGGTCACTGAAGCAGGAGGATAGACGTAGATTGGAGGCTTTTGAAATGTGGGTGTGGAGAAGAATGGAGAAGGTGAAATGGACCGAAAGGAAAACAAATGAGGAAGTACTGGAGATGGTGGGTGAGGAGAGGGGTTTGTTGAGAGAAATTCTATGGAGGCAGGAAAAATAGATGAAAGGCGTATTGAGCGGTAGTGGAATGTTGAAGAAGGTAATAGAGGGGAGAATGTTGGGCAAGCGAGGAAAGGGTAGGAACAGGATAGGGATGTTGGATGGGATGAAGGGTGGAAAGAAGTACACAGAGATGAAGAGGGACTTGATGTAGTTTAGGTTGCTCGATTGGGTTTTGTTTGGAGTTACAAAATATTTATTTGATAGTTGTGTCCATCCAAAAACCTACCTTAAACGGTAGATTACCTAATAATAATATATAGGAAACAGGATGGTCAATAACATTTTAGGCTTAATTCAGAGCAAGTAATCGGGCACGCCTGAAATACAGGAATAGTTTAAGCATCACCCTCTCACTAAAATAAAAAAACAATGAAAATGAAACATCACTAATGAAAAAACAAACATCTTTCCACCAATTGTATTGTATTTTACTGAAACTTTGTGTATTGCAACTGTAAAATTGTATTGAAACATTGTTTTTTTTTACTTCAGTGATAATGGATTTCCACATAAAGTTGAGCCTGAAATGATAGAATACAGCATTACACTCGGTTAGCAGCATTCATTGCAAATAATCAGTCTAAAATTGAATTAAAGGTAAAGATCCACATCTTAACTGTGCAGCTACCACTACTAGATGCAATGCCTACGCGTAAGTGCTATATTTGCCTATTTCAAATTAGAATTGCTACTGTCAAAACAGTTGGTACACCAAGGAAAGCACAGATGAAGACATGAACTCAAGAAATGCTTTCATATATCGATTAAATTTCCCTCTGTTCGGAGTCCAAAACACACACAGCGATAAACACGGGTTACCTAACCATCTGAGAATCCGAGTGATCTTTCTGGCTCACGCTACCAATGAGGACAGAG
Organism: Hetaerina titia; assembly: GCA_037158775.1. Classification (NCBI taxonomy): domain Eukaryota; kingdom Metazoa; phylum Arthropoda; class Insecta; order Odonata; family Calopterygidae; genus Hetaerina; species Hetaerina titia. The sequence continues at coordinate 86,824,827 of CM073771.1, read as the reverse complement.
GAAATTAGAGCACCTGTTAACTCATCGTGCGATAATTATGGAAAATTCCGTAACAGATCGCTAAACGGTCGAAAGTGGCGAGGCGGCCATAAATGAATGTGTGTCAGAGGGATCGTTCGGCGAATGCGCTACTATTTCCATCTCTAAAGCAATATTTTGGTGCCATAATCTTCGGATCTGGGAAGAATTGCAAACGTGTGAAACATTTAATTGTAACTGGCGAATCGGAAGATCATCCTTCACAAAACAGTCTACGGCGCCCAACTGACGCAACATATCATGGGGATTATTGCCCGAAAATCACTGTAAACAAAATGAAATTGAGGGAGAGAGCAGAGTAAAAACTCAACAGCAAAATCCGTGAAGATAAGAGAGATCACACGGAGGAATTTGCGCTGCTTTCATTATACCTCTCCGGTAAGCGTAGCACATCCATGATGTTCGCATAAATACGTCTTTATTTTTGGCGATATTGAGAACGTATGATACACAAATTCATTTGACCCGTCGCCAGGAACAAGCCCAACATTGCAACTGGTTATTTATAAGCTCGGAGCAAAATTTAAAACTAGGTCCCTTCCACAGTAAAAAATACGAACAATATTATTATTAACCGTAGTCTACCGATTAGGTTTTGGATGGACACACTAAATATCGCTACATTTCTTAGCTTCATCTAAAGAGAGACAAATTGAAACCTCACGCTACATGAAATTGTTCTTCAATTCCGCATACTTTCCACTTCCTTTGAATATTTTACCCGAATCAACATTATTATCCTTGTCAATGAACAATATGGATATGCCTGTTCTGGCTTTTGAATGGCGAAGGAAAAAGTTCATTCTTTTATTTATAGAGAAAGATAGTTTACGAAAAGTAAAAAGTCAGTTTAAAATATTTGCTCGTTGAACAACGTTAGGCAGCCCCAATCTTTTCACGCCATTGAACAGGTAAACTAAACACGCTAACGCAAAAAATAACAAACACTACAACAAACATAATTTTCATGTTTTTTCGCACAAATACGCTGATGTAAATAAATAGACGTTGGATGATTCCTAAAAACCAATAAAAAATTTTTGGACTTCGAAAATATTAATGAGAAATATTTAAACTTCGGCCCGAAAATTTCCCCTTTTACCTACTATTGTTTTCTTACGTCCTTTTCTCAATCCTCTTTCCCCAACTTCAGTATCATTCTCTCTTCTACTACAGGCAACAACATTCCCATGTTTCATAAATACCTCTCCATCAAATTTCACAGCTATTAACGGGAAAGTTACTAAAAAATAGTATAAAATTCGTAGCGAAGGATGACACAGTGACTTTAGGCAGCAAACATTGATAAAAACCAACAATAGAACAACACGGGGAAGAGCGATGGAAAAAACTTACAAGCTGTAAACACTGAACCAAACACTGACACTAAACACTGAACCAAACATCTAACCTAACACTGAACCAAAAACACCAACAATAACATTCGCAGCGGGAGATTAAATTCAATTTACTAATAATTAACCATCACACAAAATGTATCGCTCCACTCTTCAGATCAGTTACCTTTGTTGAAGTTTCAGTACAAAACACACACTGAATGAATATTCTGAGGATAGCCACTTAGTTTCACTCGTTAAAATGGGCGAGTGTCAAGACGTGCCCTCGCTTTCTGACGCCGACATTTTTTCTAATCCTAATTTTTTCATTCTTACTTATCAAGCGCATCAAAAACAGGAACCTCAAGTTTTTTTTAGTATTAAGGAAGTTAATTAATCTTGCTAACGCTATTCAAGGCCAAAGGCCACGAAAACTCTAAAAACGGACGCCTGCTACCCTTTTTAAGCTGTAAAAATATTGCTCTAAATACACACTGTGGGTTTTTGAAAGCGAGCTTACTTCAAAACAATAAAACCCTACATAATTTTTACCTGTGGTCCAAAAAAATTAATGGCCAGCCATAAAATATACGTTAAAATAAGAAAATTTTCTGCCTCTACTCTCGTCACACTGCGAAAGATCCACTCACTCATTAATAAACCATCCAAACGAAAAAAAACCCAACTTTTCTTTGTCTAGTGATTGCACTTAACATTCAATAGTTTTTTTACGTCACTTTACTCTTGTTCAAAATTAAAGCTGGCTGAGCAAGCCATTGAGATATGTAAAAATTAATCGAAATAATACAGCGGCGTCAAGGCGTACAACTACGAACGAACGGAAACAGAAGCCTATTTGGACCTCATGCAACAATGTCACATAGCTTTTTAAGACCCGAGGAAGAAGAGAGAGAGAGAGAGAGAACTGAGTCCAAAGCATTTAACAGACATTATTTAGCTAATATCAATTATTTCTTGATACATTGCTTGCGCAACGGAAATAATTTTTTAGATAAATGAGCGCACGCGCCCGTGTGTGGAACAATTGAAACAATTCGAAATAATATACATCGGTAGGGTTTAATCTTCAGTAATAAACGAAATGAGTAGCTTCAGGCGTGATATGATGGGAGTCGAACATTATGAGTAATAGCTGGTGCTACCATCTATTATTCATTCCGTAATGTTTTTTCTCATCGAGTCTGTCGCGACTCTTACAGGCTCGCGGATACATATAGGAATCATTTCGAGGGTCCTCTCCACCGTTCGTCCCTCCTTTTCACTGCTTCCTGACCCTGAGTAACCGGACATAATTGTAAATAAGGCATACGGTGTCATGTTTTACGCCCCCCGCAACGATTAGGTATACAAGGGGGCTGTTCGAAGAGGGTTTACTACACACGACATTTTCTCCTTCTCCGCTAGTCGTGTTTACTCTGCTACCCACATACTATCAAAGGACCATTTCCACCCGCCTTCACGAAGAATGAACGCCCATCGCGGACCTGCAAAGAGAAAAACTGGCCGGAAGAAAACACGCGCATCGTTTTCCGCTCCCTCTCGAAAAGACATTCCCTTCCCCTTCTCGAAGAGAAAAAGAAAAGAGTAACGCTCTGTGAATACCACTCTATAAATGTTGTTGGCGTGATGAACCGGGATCAGCCGAAGTACTTCATTTCAAACGACGCCATGAGGTACTTCCTGCACCCGAAGGTGACATTATTTGTCGAAGTGGGGATCGTGCCAATAAAATAAAATGAACAAAAGAAATCAACCCGAAGGTTAGGTTGAAGGGTGAGGTTTCAGCTCAACCTCGAATTAACTACTATACGCCATGTGAAATTCACACATCAGGGTCGAGGGGTGGTTCCTTTCACTGGACTGCCTGATGTTTCCCAGGTAAATCTATATTACCCGAATAACCACACAACTTGGATGAACCTGAGTTTGTCCACAGGGCACTGGGAATCGAACCCCACTGACCAACCGTTGAGTTAATTGTGGCGTGTGGATCCAAGTGGCGCCAGCTCCGAAATGACGTCTATGCCTTAGACTCGAATTCGGCCTAACAGTTAACAGCTTTAAGTGAGGATCATAGGCGTCACACGGGTATAAACGCGGGCCAAGTACCCTAACGCTCTACCCACTAGGCTATGGCGTCCCTCAATGAGATTAATAGAGTGAATTTCCTCCTTGGTCACCGACAAATTCCGCAGAGTAAAAAAAAACCTGATATTGAGCATTTGTACATTCCATTGCCATTCCACGACCGCCTGAGGAATCCGCACCCCTGGGGGGGGGGGGGGGGGAGAGTGGAGATTCGGTGGCTGATGGGATATGTGGCAAGGGGAAGTCGAGCTGTTTTCCTCCCGCAGAGAAGAAGAATGAACAATAATCCTCTCGATACGAGGAGTGCCTGTGTGTGCGTGCGCGTTTATGCCGTGGATGCAATGACGCGCGCATTTGGCCGCTGCTGCTTCCTGCAACTACCGCCTCGTCGCTTCTGTCCCCCCCCCCGGAGGGGGAAAGGGGGCAGGGAAAAAAAAGTCTGAAAAGAAAACAATGGGAAGAGAGGGAGCGAGAGAGAGGGGAAGAAAGGGTGCAGGGGAGAGAAGGAAAGGAGAGTGAAAAGGAGCAAAAAGAAAAAATTATGAGCTACCGCCGCCGCCGCGGATAAGGAAACACCATCGTCTCCTTTGTGTTAGTTTTTAGAGCAGCTGCAACATTGATTTCTCCCGAGGCTGCACATCCCATTATAAGGAGAAAGAGAGAGACGGAAACAAAAAAGGAAAGCACATTTCTGCTTTAAAAAAATGGTCTTCCCTTGCCAGAAGTCCTTTCCGAACCGAAGACACACTCTCAGGCATGCTCCTTCCAATAAAAGAAGCATTGGATTTGAATATAAATGTTTTTATTTCTCACCAAGAAAGGCACCACACTGAAAGCGAAGATAAAATACTTTAAATGCGGTAGGCGAGGATGAAAATTCCTAGGCTCAAAAGTTTAAAAAGGTTAAGTTTTTCCCATGTGTATTAACTCCAAGAGGAATTTCGGACATAGAAATGATCAGAGTTGCCAACGGATCTTCGTTAAATTTGTAAGGAATTGTCCGCATATGAATGCGCGAGACCACGGCATTCCACAGTAGAGAGGCACACACAATCCGCTCTGGAATACCTCAAGTCGACTAACTACGAGGCAGAAGATGGTTATCAAGTAACAGCAGCAAAACTGGAGAGATCGCTGTTGTCCTCCTGAGACCTATCACAAGAACAACTGACTCGAAAAATTACCACACACACAACTCTCCAACTTTCTCAAACAATGGCCGATCGCAAATGAAATTTACGGCGGAGGCACGGAAAATGAATATTCCAGCGACCCGTAGTAATTATGAGGAAACAATTTACGCGATTCTTAACATTATATCTCGCAACAAGAAATTACCAATCAACCACAACCGTCGGTCCAAAACCTGCTTCCTACATAACGAAGCCACACAGCAGTAAGGAACCAGTTCCTTTCCCTGTGCAGCCTGAGGCGCACCGAGACGATCCAGTATCCAAAAATCGAATCTTTCAGTTTTGTTGAAGCTGAAGGTATTCAGATTCCCCCGGGACATACGATAAGTAGTACAGCGCTCTAACCACTACGAAACCCCGCCGCAAAAAAAACTAAATAGTTTCCTAATAGAAAAAAGTCTATAAAAATATTATGAAGCAACAACACTTTTCGGGATCATAGATTATGGTTAAGTATTTTCTGTGATGAATACCGTAGTACATCTCAATACCGGGTTTGCCACAGGAAGGCTACTTTTCATTATGAAATTGTGAACACATATGAAATTTTCGATAATGTCACAGGAGGACGATTGTTCTTATACGAATCCGAGAGTACATCTACTTGATATTGCAACGATGGAGAATTGAATGAGGGAAAAAATATTTAGAATTCACTGCTGGAGTACTCCCATTTAATTCGTTTGGTATGATTCGACGATAGTTTGGAGTTCTTGAGAAATCTCCTCAGGGCTATAAAAATTCATATGTCATGTACCTTCGCAAAAGTCATAGTACAGTTTGTCGTCTTCGCGAAGTATAGTATATTTTTCGAACTAACTTGTCATTTCCAATTACTTTTTCCTCGTAAATATTGTTAACAAACCAACCCAAATTAATATTTATAAAAATAACCCAATTCATATGACCGTACTGCATATTTATTAGGTCTAGGAAAAAACCAACAATCCATTAAAACCTTTAATATTACGTCCCGTTAAAATATTTGATAGCTTCTGAGAGACGAGCTCGCATTTCTTTTTACATAATAAACACCATCATCGCTCTCGTATTTTTAAATCGTTGTTCTGGAGGACGACTCGGTTTATGACTAATTCCAGACCAAAATAATGGCATTCTCTTTGGAGTGGAAGCTATTCCAATGTTTATTTCATCAAAAGAAACGCTCGGTCAGAAAAGCATGTCGATGAGAGCAACGTCCCATTAAAAAAGATGATACTTCGGAACGAGGATATAAATATCTCGCCTTTTGCTCTTAACTTCCACACGTTCCGGACTACATGAAAAACCACACATTAAACGCCCAATTTAAGGACACGCTTCCATGTCAATCATATGAATTTGAATTAAATGAAACATGGCGTTTGAGACGGAGTCAAATGTCAAAAACTTCAGATGGAATAGGCACGTGATTTTGCCGGTTGACGGGCGGCAAGCAGGGATGTCGATAAACAAGCTTCTGAAAACTCCAGTGTTGCAAGAAGTGATGTGCTATTTGTAAAAGGTTTCATAGTTCTCTCTCCAGCATGATTTGAAAGAAAAAGGTCAAACAGCAAATCATTTGTAGCATTCGGTCTGAAGGATGACTTAATTCCCAGTTATTTCACGGTCGCAATAACAGCTTGTGTTAGTATACGACGACGAATGATGATCCATCGCAATCTTGAAAGAAACAAATATCAGTCGGTGCTCATAAACAGTAAATTCTGCGAAGTAGCGTTCGTTTATGGCTCACAAAATTCACATACAGTGAACAAAATAGCAACAGCCGCTTTTCTAAACCGTAAGCACGCAACAACTGTTTCGCCCAAGTGATTTGACGTAGCAGCAGTTTTCCGATGACACAAATCGTGTCATCAGGAAAGGCACTCGGGAGAAAAAGAGAGGTTGGGGGAATGCAAGCTTACGCACGATCGCATTTCATTTTTTTCATTGGCTTTAAAAACCGCGAGGAAAGGAAACTTTATACGTTTGATAACGCAAGGACGAAGAATAAATCAAAACCGGCGAGCGGTGTCGGCATTGATGTGGGATTCGATTCAAGATACTTTCGGCACTCCCGACTGTCGGAGAAATCTGTACAACACTAAAAAAACGTAACGAATAAATACAGCGAGAGGGATTGTGCGCAGAAATACCTCTCGGGGATTCCGCGGTAAATAATCCCCTTTCAAGGTGAACTTCCCGACTTTCCGCTGCTTGAGGAAACTTGCTACCGAGGATATGAAACAAAGAGAAGTGTATTAAAAGAACGAGGGACCATTTCAATATACTCCATTTTTGTAAGTGTTCCATCCAAATTTTCACAGCTAGGCATTCGCCACCATTTTGCCCAATTGAGTAGATTTTTACGGTCAATAATTTCGTTCCCTTAATACGGTCTCCTTTCAACGTCTCATTAAAATTAGCATTATCCAATTCCGACGCTATACCTACCACTGGTTAGTTGGCTAATTCCACCAATGCTATCGAATAAATATTTAATCATCAATAATTTGAGGTTTGAATAATTTCGGTCCCTCAATTCGTCTCTAAAACCAACACAATATTTGCAGTGAAGCAATTACTGGTTGAATCAAAGTACAGGGTTCGTCCGGAAAATAAGTGTACTGAGCTCAGGAAAAAAAAATTTTTTATACTTTTACATATCTTAAGCTAATATTCCTCAAAATAGGACCCTTGTGAGGCGATACACTTGTTCCAGCGGCGTTTCCATTCCTGGAACGCTCCCGCGAATTTTTCGCATCTGTAATTGTTCCCTAATAATCTCGTGCACTATTGTTTTTGGCACATTACACTACTCTGCTATCATCCGAACACTAAGACGACGATCAGAGTTCAGTACATCGCGAACTTTTCGCACATTTTCGTCGGTGATTGTCGTTGATGGGCGTCCAGGCCGTGGTTCGTCGTCGACCTCTTCTCTGCCCTCCACGAACATCTTGTGCCACCGAAAGATCATGTTTCCGGACATGGCTGACTCCCCGTAAGCCTGGTTAATCATACCGACAGTTTCGGTAGACGATTTCCCAAGCTTTACCGCAAATTTGATGGAATAACGCTGCTCCAAAAACTTCGGCATCGCGTTCCGTGACGTGGGTCGAGCGTGGAGGTTCGCGTTAACAGAGCTCCTCACTACACCACAGCTCAGAGCCGACTGCCCTTTTCAGCGTCGTTTGCCAACATACCCCCCTCCAATCGCAGCCCGTCAGAGCGGTGCTGGGCGCACCTGGAGCGGCGGGAAAAAATCAGTACAATTATTTTCCGGACGAACCATGTTGTTCAAACTTTCAGGAAAGTCTCATTCCAAGCCCCTATCTTCCCAGTTATTGGAATTTGCTCCACAAAAAATCTTAGTATCAATAAATTCAACAGACCAAAATCAACTAGCATTTCGTTATCTTCGTCAGTCTTTCAATGCTTAGACTTCAGCCATCAACTATTCCTTCAGCGTCAATGATCAACAAGCTTAGGACGGCTATCACGCAGCACTCAAATTTTCTATCTGCTCATTTTCTTACGTCTGCGCATTTCTTCTCTCTCGTGACCCTCTGCTGTTTGTTTTCTTCATACCATTTTGTCTGGAAATGTATCAGACATGGTTACCCATTCTGTTCAGGGCTCACATTAGGCTTCTTTTTTCTCTATCTCTCCCCAGAACGTCTTCGCAAGTACTTAATCCATTTCACAAATTTTATTTTCATCATTCTCCAGTACTTCCACATTTCCAATATTTTAAATTCTATTTTTTCCGTTGCTGTAAAAGTCTATACTTGCACTGAGTTAATATATCCTTTGAGCTAAATATGCCAAGTACATCCTGGTCTGCGTTTAAATGAATTCTTTCCTCCGAAGGAATTGATTCTTGGTCTGGACTATTACAATATTAACTTCCTCCTTCCATCGTCTCTGGTCCTGCTTTCCAATTATCAAAACTCTTCTACTCCTAGGATGAGATTTCCCAGTTTAACATCTCTGAGCATCTTCGATTTTTAAAAATTCTAGTTGTACGTCTTCATCATCCTTTTCAATCCTTCTCGAGTATTTTGCGCCTTGATAACTCCTTCTCATATCTATTTTTTAGTTCCACGTACGTGTTCATAGTTACATCTTCTATGAGTGGGACCTTGAATTAACCGTAGTGTCCCTAGGCATGGCGAAACCATTTGGATTTCCTTCTTTTCCGTTAGTGCTCCACACCACTTTCACTTTTATATTTTGAAGCAGTATTTCTCATTTTATTCGCCCTGAAGATTGTTCCAAAATGATCCTCAGAAATCACATCACCGCATTAAATTACGTGTACAAACAATTTTCGCCTTTTCTTACTCTACCCCACGCTTTCGAGAGGACCCATAACATATGAACCCACTCTTCCCTGTCATACTTCTATCAATGGGTTTTTCGCTGGCCTGACGATTTTGAAGTGCAGTTGGTAATCATGCATTCTTCCTCTTTCAAGCGCAGCATCCACCTCATAATTTAGAGTTACGCCTTAACGTACGCTGTAAAGGCATTTTGTACGAAATACAGACATACTACAATAAAAAAAACGAGACATCTCGACAAATCACCCGTCAATTCTCATACGAGTACCAATAGCTCAAGAGACATAAGAGAGTGAGAGGGTAATACTAACATACTACATAAGAGATATGGAGAGGGTAATACTAAACAGACGCGCGCCATCCCTTTCGCTGAAAGTAAATGCGAAGGAGGTCAGCAAACGAGGAGCAGGGGGGCGGTGCGAGAGAGTGCACGCGAAACGGTGAGAGAAGGAACCATATGGCGGGGAGGATTTTTAAAAGGGAAATGGGGCGAGGGAGGGAAAGGCCGCGTCAAATTATACGATAGGATGCAGCTGCTAGTCTATCGCCTATGCCAATTTAACAGGGAAATATTTCGAAGTACAAGATTTCCCGGCTCAAAATTGTCCATTTCTTCGCAATATTTAATTTTGATTTCCAGTAATCATCCTCTACGATTAAAAAAAAACTAGAAATTAGACGCACGTCCGATTATTTTCATCTGCAAGATCCGCTAAAATAAAAAAAATAAATTACCGCGGTCCGAGAGAACTTATGCATGGCATTCTTGGAGAGTAAATATACAAAGAGGAGATTGGTGAGGACGTTTAAATGGACCGTGGGGTTGTGTTCTCCTGGAAACATCGTCTTTGAGAGAAGGAAGGAAGATCGGAGGTTTGTGAGGCTAGAGTAATGAGAAGGACAAAGTAAATTAGCTAGACAAAGGAAAAGATAAAACGAAGAAGGGAGGAGAAAGAGAGAGGAATTTGGCAGACAGAACTTTAAGGCAGAAAAAAGGGATGAAGGATACATCGAGATGTAGTGGGGTGTTGAAGGCTGTGACAGAAGGAATAATGTTGGTCAGGAGGGAATAGGGAAGGAAGAAACTAGGAATTTTGAACTCCAAGCACTAAGGCAGAAATAAGGGGATCTGAAGGGAGCAAACGGATAGTGCCACGAGTGGTTTTATTTGCCCCGTTGCTTCGGCTATTACTTCGAGGAAATGAACCACTTCTATGAAAACTATTTAAAATAAATAATTAAGTTTAACAAAATATTTCTTACGTGCACTTCAAGATATAGGATATCAATAAGGCCAACACTGGAAATATAATCTTACAAAGAACACTAATGGACCTGATATAGTATTATCATAAAATAATATCTATGACAGACAAAACGACAAGAGCAGAGTCTTAACGTTCACGTAGATGATGCCAATAGGTCGTTCCGGTTATTCCATCGCGTAACTCTCTTCCCGCTAAAACCAGAAGCTGTAGATTCGACCACTAACTATTGTATGAATGTAGTGACGTTACACAATGGATTATATAACGTCAAAATACAAAATATGGCATCGAATTACCCCCAAAAACCAATCACGAGTTATGGCAAGAAATACTTCAATTGAATAATAACTATTTAAAAATACTCTTTCCAATACGAAACTCTCGCTCGCCGAAAATGGCATTAGAATTCCCTTCTCCGCTCCCACTTGGTGGTGCGTCACCAATCATTGACATCACCACATGTCAATGATTGGTCACCATCTTGACAAATTGACGTCCTTTATAAATACTCGTAAATATCTAGCTACAAGTGATATCTATCTCTATAATGCTGAATACAGCAGTTTTCCTTTGCCTTTTGTAATATACTACCGTTGACCTTAAAAAGTTCAGAAAACGACATCTGAAGAATTGCACAAGTAGATTAGTTATGATGATGATGGTAAATAAATATAACCTTGGGCACATTTGGAGGAGTCGAAACACAAAGGAAGGACAGAGAGTTAAGACAGCCCGCGGCAATATGACACAAAGAGATCGGCCTAAGCCTTGCACGTCAAAAAAAGAGCACATTCACGTAAACAAGGAAAAGGAAGAGGGATCGGAGTGAAACCCGGCGCCAAGCTTAAAAATCCAAGAGCTCCGGAGAGACCGAAAAAGTGTCAAGACGGCTCAGAATGTTCCTACCGAAAGACAGCGGACTGACCTTGAAAGCATTCTCTCCACGCAAAACACAAGTAGGGATCGGAAGGAGAGGGAAGAAGTGGGGGAGATGGGGATGTAAGGGGGAGATGTGAAGAGATCGAGAGAGATGAAGAACTCGTCACCACCGCTCCCGAGGCTGGACCCCAGAATAACCAGGAAGGGCCGACCGAGCTGGTCGCGCATGAGTCCACGTTTTTTTGTTCACTATCTCATTCTCATTTCTCTTATTTGATCTCTCGGAGTCCTTAAAAACGAGCGGGTTTAGCCAATGAGAGATACTCCGGTCCATGCCTCTAGGGCCTGACGGGACGGGGAACGCAGTCTTTCGTTGCTGCGGGTGTGGAAAAGAGAAAACCAAGGCGATGAAACGAGATTTCGGTAACTGACTAACCTGATCTCAGTAAAAAGCGACGTCATTTACCACCTGAGCAAGGTGATGAAAACCTGGAAACCAAATTCCAATAAACTTACGCGATGACCGTTGGAACTGTTCGTGTCTATGGCTACAGTTCGTCGTCTATGACGAACATACGGAATTGGCATTTCCCGTTCGATTCAGGGACCACCTTCCAAAGTTTACACGGCCGTCTGAAGACCAATTTCGTAGTCATAGTTTAAGGTGACCTCTTTATTTTATGGGGACCATGTCCTCTAACTGCGTCACAATCGATGAGATTCATTCATTTGAAATGTAAACATACAAACACGTAACCACGAGTAGAACGTCAACTCCCCAATCCGATATGGCACGATCAGGTTCTCTCACACGAACGCAAAAAAATACCGGTTTCCGCCAATGCTCGAAGAGGATCAATGCCGACAAAATGTTATGTTTAAAAACTATGAATATATCATGGAACATATGAAAGGAAATACTGCAACCGTAAGATATTCAAATAAAAGCAAAAAAAAGTTAGGGACTCACATTATTATTTGGTACCTTAAGCAACAAGAAACCGCCACACATTCACATATTTCTAAGGCAAAATCTGAAAAATATACAAGGGCGAGAAATGAAAATGTGGGAAAAATGACTAACTCCCATATTGAAAGATACTGAAGGCAGTGACTGAGTTTAGGAAAATGAATTTTGAATTTAAACGAAGATACATGATGCTCACATAGTACTTCCACTAGACAATGTAATTTTAATTAACATGCGCAATTACGTTTATAGACAACGCATAGCCATTATCCCTTTAAAAATGCGATTTCTAAAAACATTCGTTACACATAATACAAAAATTAATTTCAACTAATTTAAACATAAGTTTCTTACATGGCACACGAAAAAACCCTGACTCCGTGAAACTGCCTAATTTTTCCCAAACTTTTCCGGTCACTGGCCGATTTCCCGGACTTCTCCAGGTTTCACCTGTCGCTGGCCACCCTGTGGCATAGTTGAAATTCAGGTAAATTTTTAATTTAATTCACCTCCTTTACAGCAGAATCGCTGGGAGGGTCGCAGTCACAACCCCTCCGCTTTAAGGGCCGGCCGATGGGGGGATGATGGAGACGCCCGAGAAAGTCGGGGAGGGTTTTGGGGGTGGGCGACGGGTGGAGAGAGGTGAGCAGGCGGGAGGTACTAATGCACCGCAGTGCGGCAGAGGAAGTGCCCCCCTTTCCATTCTAAACCCTCCCCTCTGCCTCCGTCTCTCTTCGCACCACCACCACCACCGCCCCCCCAGTGGCGATAAGAAGGGGAGGGCGTGGCGGGGCGCACTGCTCATCTCCCCATCCAAGGCAAATGCGCGCCCCAACCCCCTCTCCAAGCAGTCCCCCATCCGGAGTGCAGCCACATGGCGGGGGAATGCGCCCCGCGGATTTCGTGCCTCCCGGCCTCAGGGAGTGGGCCCGCGACTGAGTCTCTGAAATCCCGTGGTGGCACTACTATTCCGGTACGCTGGCAGTACTGGTCATTTAGTAGGAATAAAATATATTCACGTATAAAAATGACTAAATGACTCTCTCATAGCGGAGGTTCAAAAAAAACCTGCAATGAAAAACTCACAATGGTCGCTGAAGCATGGATTGGTATTGATTTGTAGGCTTTAGAGTTATTGAGTGGGGGGGACGGATTAAAAAGGTAACCTAGAAGAATGGGAAAACAAACGAAGTACTAGGCGCGATGTGGAAGAGAGAGGATTTTTGGGAAAAATCCAAAGAAGGCAGGAAAGGTGGATGCAGAGCATTTTGTTCGTGATGGACTGTTGAAGACTGTAATTGAGGGATAACGTTAGGCAAGAGATCTAAAATAAAGAACAGGCAGGTTCGACGGAATTAAGGAAAGCATGAAGTATGTGGAATTGAAAATGAGTTTATCGTAGTGCATAGCATTTGGTTGCCTTTAGAAGGCCCGGATTCGATTCTGGCCACTCGTCTCTGGGCAATCCCGACTTGACCTAAGCTGTGTCATTTTTCGGATATAAGATCTTCCTTGGAAACTTCCGGGGGCATAGGGAAAGGACCCCCCCCTCCCACTCTGATGTTACACACGCCATTTATGGCTTAGCACGCGATGAGTTCTACCCTCACCTACCCACCAAAACAAACCTCCAGTTCATTACAGTGGTCCTAATGCATACTCATAAAAATAACTAATTCAATAATAAATTAGCAATGAAGTAAACGCATAATCCCAAAATAATTGAAATAAATGTTTCATTAAATCGTGTTATGATCTGTTCAATGGACCAGGTTCTTCCAAACATTTAAATATACGGCTGATTACGTCATCGGGATTGTAAAAAGGGACGGACTCCCCTATCTCAACAGATTTCCGACCTCACTCACAATTCGAGGTGTTTTTCGCAACCCATCGGGAAACGGTCGGCGGTAAGAAAGCAGCCCTACTCTCATCACAACAAAGAGGTTATATTTTCTCCTACGGAGGGGCAGGAGTGAGTGAGGACACAGTGGCCTATCCTCAGCATAGAGAGAGAGGTGGTTTCCTTCCCTTCCAACTGCCCTCGACAGACGGGGACCACGCTGTTGCAACCGACTTCACTGCTCGAAGCTTATTATTTTGCAAAATCCGCCCAGGAAATTCCCAGGAAAACCTCCGTCCGTAAAACTCACTCGGATAAATATGAACCCGGCCTGTCGGTGGCAGATCCGGGGACGGGCGAACGAAGCCACCGCACGCGGCCGAGGAAACGGAGAGTAAATTACCTCAAGTCCGCGTGTGATCAAAAGTTTAAAAAAATACAAATGTGGAAGTGTTAAAAATATCTTATACTCTTTTCTGTAACACGCGATTTTAAAAATATTTTAGAAAACGGAGGCGACATATTTTTTCCTAATCGAAACTACGAAGCCACAGCAAAAATACTCGTGTGTAAAACCTTCAATACAACTTCCTACATTTATTCACAAAAAAGAAACCTTTTATGCTGCGACTGCAGCATATACCTTTTGGTTTACGGTCCACGAGTGAAAAGTACAACAGAAAATAATGAATACATCTTTCTTTTGCATAACTCCCACAGAGACATTTCAAATTTCATATATTTATAAAATGAAACTTTAAACTCTACCAAGTACCCGCAGCAAATTGAGGGGAGAATCTAATATGAATGTCCGAAGGGTCCAAGCTAAGAAATAAAAGGAGATAATAGGAAGGAAGGAGGAGTTATGTAAAAATAAATAGAAAGATATAAGAAATATATAGAAAAAAACGATACAATGCGAAAAAGGGTTGGAAATTAATAACTCTGTATCGTCCGCAATGAAGACTACGTACTTCGTTTCGGCGTCATTATCAGTTGCGACTACGTTCGAGGTTATCTTAATAACAGCCTGAATGCATTCAATAAGATTCTTGATAGCGTCATAGTTCCAAAACATATATTAGGGCTTAAAATTGTATTCAGTCAGAATGAGTTATTTATTTTTGACCTACAGATATTTACCAAACATGTCCATGATTGCATCATATATTGGTGACAGTCAAGGCTAATTTACATATTTACGCACGATCATCTTCGCATTTCCCTATCCAACGGATTCAAAAACACACTCTAAAACGCAAAATAACTCGACTATCCCGTATATACATCAGTCATTCCATAATTCCCGAAGACGTTTATTCCTTACACCTCGCCCAGGAAATTCCATCCCTCCTCTCCTCGCTCAACTGCCAAAACATGACGGGGCATCCGGAACTCGAATGGCAGGCGGGGTGAAGATTGTAAAATAGCACAGCAGCGAACGCCGAAGGTAAATCAACTCAGAAGATTAAGATAACGACTTCAAGGTAGTGAAAGCCTTGAACCTTCATAGGTCACCGTCCAGAGAGATTAGTCTAATGGAATAAAAACGGCGAGAGATCAATCAAAAATTAATGGTCGACGCGGATTTATGCATTAACAATCAATTATGCTCCGGGGAAGAGAACAACCTTGACTTGGTGAAGGTCCGAACGCATTTTGAAAGCGATGAAGCGCATCCTGAGGAACTCGGGGATACCAATGGGAAGAAAAAATAGATATCCCGGTATATAAATGTTCATTATACATACGTGGGCGACTTGAGTTATCAGAAATTACACTTCCTCTGATGCCCATACCCCTAAGGGAACCCGTCGCTCATTTTAGAGCGGTCTTTACACCCCACAAGGTCAAAGAGCCCGTGCCTTATAATCCGCACCAGATGCCGCGCTCATCATACCATCATACGCCGCCATCCCCCATCGGGGGGGGACAGGGACTGCTTTTCTCGCCGTTCTCCCGACAGGAGGAGCTATCTCCTCCATTCCCATCAACACCATCCCCTCTTAAATTCCATTTCCTTCTCCCCCGAACGTAAACAACTGATCATGTCCCTCGAATGGCCAGAGATCTTCCCCCTCCTCACGCCGCGGAATGTCGGAAGCGAATTAGAAGGGAAGGAAAGTGCAATGCATTCACGATCGAGAGGGAAATGTGGCCGAATGGCACTGCTCTCGCACCGTTTACTTTAATGACAAGTCGGCTACTTTGCTCCACGAATTTCTGAGGGCCTGGGAGCGGAGAAATGAAATAAAGTAATTTAAAAGCAAAAAATAAAAGTTTTTATTTCTTTCTTAAAATTTTACGATTTTCATCCTTTTCCATGATGAGCAACACGGGACGGCATTCTACGCGGTTAAGTTGAAGACCCAGCTTTCCGGTATTAAAACATTTTACTGACGAGCGTAGTACCAAGATGTGGAGTGGAAGCAAAGCAACAAGATCATATGTATTCTTCCTCGTATTTTCACAGTATCTTCTCCCCCAAAGCATTAGGCGCTCAATGCTCCATCGCAAAGCTCAGATGCGTTGGCCCATAACTGATCGATTTCTATCCATTTACAATGAACTAAACTTAATTGAATAGCGTCATTAATGCAACAATTTCAGAGCGTAAACATCATTCGCCTTGACCGGGATACGAACCCGGATCCCTCGATATCCGGCCGAGTGTTTTAGCCACTTAAGCTACCGAGGCGTCCGCTTAAACTCTGTTAAATATTGGGGGCTTTAAAAGAACAAGATGTGACGAAATACCGTACATACAATGTCACAGGCATTCTTAGTCGTGCGCAACACGACACAGTCCACGAGGTAAGAGGACGCCTCGGTAGCTTAACTGGCTAAAGCACTCGGCCGGATATCGAGGGATCCGGGTTCGTATCCCGGTCAAGGCGAATGATTTTTACGCTCTGAAATTGTTGCATTGTAATGCACACGTAACGGATGACTCCGTCAAAAGTTACTGTAGCGGCATCTCCCGCAATTTCTTGAAATTTAGCGTCATTAATGGCAGATAGTGCCTGCGTGCTTTAAACTAACTTTGCGATGGTAACACTTAAATTAGTTCATACATCCTGTGAACATTATGCGAGTGATGATGCGAATGTTAACTAAATAAATGGATAATATCCTTAAACATGAGGGTCAGCAAAGTAGACGGTTTACCGACTATTTTCATCCGGACGATTTGGTTAAAATTAAAAATAAATGGATGGAGGCTAGGAACAACTAGATACTACTGAATTCAATATCCTCATAACATCGTAGATTCTCATTTTCTATATTCCCATTTACAACGTTTTCCCAATTTATACGACGCACACGTTGTCTTATTTCCGTTTTTGCCAGGGTCAGCACGCATGATGGCCTTTAACAAGCACCTAGTGCTCTCAAAACTATAAGGAATATCCTTATCTTCGAAAACTAACGATTCACATATGATTTTCCCGACTTTTTTTACAAAATCCACCTTTCCCGATTTTTCCCGGAATATCAAAGAAAATCGTCTGTAATGCCGTCTTCTGCCGGATTTTTCCAACTAAGTTTGGCAGCCATGCTATTAAGTATCTGACACGATCACAGTCGATAGCAAACTCCTATAGGAAAGGTTACGATATTCGCAAAGTTCGACTCCAAATACGAATCAGTTCGTATGTTTAACCGGTGTTTAACGATCCCTCCTCTTAATCGACAGTTACAACCCTATGGGCGATGGTGTTGTACAGTTGTCGAGGGGAAACTATTTGGTTATGAAGGCCAAAAGCTTTATTTACAGGGATACAAGCGCCCTCAAAGCTATATGCAAATGCAAATTGGGCGGCTACCCACAGTTGAAGTGTATGCAAGCAAATTTAAATGCGAAATAACTGACCAACAGTCAATTATGTACTATCATCACCTAGAATTTCTCCGAGGCAATTTACGCCGTTATCACCGCCAAATCGGGGCGCATTCCATGAACTCACAACGTAAAGGAATTTTGCTCGACAAACTGGAAATCCATCATATGTCTTATGTCGCATTTTTACAATTCAAGAAAGTTTTAGAGACCAAATTGATTACACGGAAAAAGAAAACGAAAGTTCCCGGATGGAAATTCGTCATCCCGATACTCAAAACTCAACCGCTGCCGCTCAAGAATCAACAATCCAGCCAGTCAAATCGCCTCGAAAACGATTATACGCTACGAAATAGATCGAGTTCTGAAAGAGAAGGCGTATATAGTATAATAACACACGTGCATAATTAAATTGTGCCTTAGGCCCTCCAGTGGACGACTTAAGCAAATGAATCTTGAATCCTTCTTTGGTAAGAGTAGTGTATTTACATCAAGCTTCCACCTTTTCGCTCGCTTCAACCGACGGAGGTGAGGCATTAGTGCCTACTGCCACATCGAAAAAAATAAGTACATTAATCGGAGAACCACGGGGAAAGAGATATGCCCACATACGTGTGTGTTTATTTCCTTAAAAAAAAAATATATATATATATATATAAATTTGTGTGTATATATATATTCATATATACACGTGTATATATATATATATATATATATATATATATATATATATATATATATATATATATATATATGTAAAAGGGAGGAAAGAAGAACACCGAGATGAAGAGGGACCTGATATAGATTACTTTGCTAGGTGGGGTGTCACAAAATGTTTATTTTGATAGTTGTGTCCATCCAAAAACCTACCTTAAACGGTAGATTACCATAATAATACATGTATAGACGTATGTATATATATATATATATATATATATATATACATATATATTATTATTAGGTAATCTACCGGTTAAGGTAGGCTTTTGGATGGACCCAATTATCAAATAAACATTTTGTAACTCCAAACAAAACCCAATCCAGCAACCTTATCTACATCAGGTCCCTCTTCATCTCTGTGTACTTCTTTCCTCCCTTCATCCCGTCTAACAACGCTATCCTGTTCCTGCCCTTTCCTCGCTTGCCCAACATTCTCCCCTCTATTACCTTCTTCAACATTCCACTACCGCTCAATACGCCTTTCATCCATTTTTCCTGCCTCCATAGGATTTCTCTCAACAAACCCCTCTCCTCACCCACCATCTCCAGTACTTCCTCATTTGTTTTCCTTTCGGTCCATTTCACCTTCTCCATTCTTCTCCACACCCACATTTCAAAAGCCTCCAATCTACGTCTATCCTCCTGCTTCAGTGACCACGTTTCCGCGCCGTACATAGCTACGCTCCATATCAGAGTTTTTACGAGTCTGTATATATATACACACTCTTAGTATATATATATATATGTGTGTGTGTGTGTGTGTGTATATATGTGTATGCATATATATATATTTTTTTTTTTAAATGTCTGTATGTATGAATGTGTGTGGGGGTCGCGTTAGTACACTGGGTAGAGCGTTGGAGATTATACGATTCCCGGACGATTCCCGGACAAACCTCTCTGGACACCTGCAGCTCCACCCAAGCTATGTGAGTTTTCGAATACCAGATCTTCCTGGGAAACCATAACTGGCACAGGGAAAGGAACTGGCCCTCCTACCCTGATGTGTGAATTTCACACGCCGTGGGCTTAGTACAGGGTGAACTCTACCATCACCTACCAAACCGACCTTCGAGTTGATTACTGTGTTTATAAGTGTCTGGATGTGAATAATAATTTAAACAGAGAAGCAAGATAGAGCTAGCGAAAAAAAACACAGAGAAACACATACAAATGAAACTCACACGCATTCCGTATTTTCGGTGGCCAAACCACCTTCCTCTGGGGAAAGAAGGAACTTCGTCAATAATTTAGCTCAAGGTTATTCATTCTTCATTCACTGATGACATTTTTACGGGAGTGAGTTCAAGTGGACGATTTATATCAAATATATGTGGACACGATGTGAGAATTACGCAGTGTCATGTACGTCACAGTTCAATCAACCAGGTCAATCAGCTACAAACTTCCAACAGTGTATTAGTCTGAAGATGTTTTAGCCGTTGTTGATGTAAGTTTCGGACCCTCCCGCTATTGAATTTCCAGTCGAGAAAATTTAAATTATACCATTAACGTCCTTCACATTAACAATGAAGTTCAGTTTTTATCGCATAAAGACTAAATTTGTTACTTCGAGTTCTCCATATTGAATAAGTCGACTATTGATATTCAGTGGGATGTTACATCTTCATATTAAATCATCTCCTTAAAATTCCTAACTATGTTATTCAAGAAAGATTGATTGACGCAAAATAAAAATGCAACGTCTTCTTCTGCCATTCAATCAATAAATTTGAAAAAATAATTTTTAAAGTTCAGGGTGAATAAAAATTGATACCAAAATTTAATCGAGAAAAAGGATTTAATATCACAGACACGGAACTTGGAACCTTTATTTTAGTTTTGGAAAAAAATATTCAACCAATGAAAGAATTACGTGGGTTATTAAATGAATGTGATGGTTAGCAGTCATTCAATGGCAAGTATCCTATTCCGAATTATTAATGGCATTTACTGCATTATGCAAATAATTGTTTTCCTTCTCTACGGCATTCACTTATTGATTGAAGGTCATCAACAAAACTATACTTCGGGATTCTTGACATTCTACCTTAGAGAAATCATTTGAAATTACACAAATTTTTCTTCAGTTTTCCGAAAAAGTTTATAGGATTCACTAAAATAATTCACGTGAAATTTTGAAGTTCACAGTTCACGACATAAACAAAAACCTGAAAATCGTTTTTCCAAAACAAGAAATTTTTTTCTACACAAATACGAGGGTCAAAGAAGATAACATCATAACCCTTTACGTAAAAAAAACCACTGCCACTCTGGAATGGTAAATAAGACTAACAAAATAAAACTGCTAGACAATACAAGTCGAGGAACGTGGTTATCTAAAAAATTCTTCGCCAGATGGAGGAGATTTGGCGAATTTCCGTGGTGCAATCTGATAAAGGATTATCAATTATTATTCCTCTTTAGAAACTCTATGATGATGCCAGATTCCCGTCAAATTCTCTATTTTTTCGAAGTTTCTCGCGCTGACAACCTCGGTCTTCCTCTGATTTTAAATCATCATAGCGAGGTTCAAGAACCTCGGCAGTATGGGGAGGCTAGCCGTCGGTCATGGGAAGAGGCCACGTTTGGCGGTTTGATAGTCTTCCCGACACGAGAGATGGACCGATGGGAGCGAACAGTTCGCGGCCCCCGTGGGAAGTTGGACCCCTGAGGAGAGAGACGAGTAAGCGAGAGTTTTGAGGAGCGGAAAGAAAAATATTTCTCGTACAGTTAAGAGAGGAAGCGGTAGCATTTAAAAGGTGAAGCGGCAGCAGCATGAGAAGGGGAGGGGGGTGGGTGAATGGTTGGGACCGAAAAACTTAAAAAGACAGTTCATTTTTTTGAATGGCCGAAAAAAATGTAAAAACTTCGGAGGCAGTCAAGGGTGGAGGGCGAAAAAACGGCCGCCTCCATTGGCTCCCCCTCAAAGTGGAGGGCAATCGACGCCATTAATGTAAATACATGATTACGTGTACATGAAAACATAATGTGGGTAACCATTAATAGATATAAATTGAGTGTGTATATATATATATGTATGTGTATATATATATATATATATATATATATATATATATATATATATATATATACACACACGATGATGATGACGGCCGTGCAGTCGAAACGTCAGAACTACATATGTGAGTGTCCTTTCTTTGCGTTTCTATGTTTTAAAAATCTATATCAGAGTTTATATATAGACATATAAATGCATGAATAAACATACCTGTACTAAATGATAAAAGGGTGTAGACAAAGGATTGAAAGAAAAAGTGTAATACTCGTAAAGAGAGTAAGAACAAAAATTTTCCCCAAAAACGGAATTGAACCATATACCATACCGTTATCCGAACCAATCCTAAAGCCACTAGGTGACCAATGGAAAGGCTTTTTCACTAACTACGAAACCTACATTACTGCATAAATGTAAAACATTGTTACCACTGCACCAGTTATATTTATTCCTGCGCTTTTTAGTGATGTGTGGTTTTGTGTGGGTGCGAATATTTGCGCGCATGAAATTCTCGAAAGCAGTAGTTCGGCCATTATTGACGACGAAAAGATAAGAGAAATCTTAAATAGTGGGCGAAATCAAACGGCACGCCAAATTTCTTAATGGAAATGTAATTTTTGTCTCCATCTCGTGTCGTCGATAGTACAAACACAAACGCGAATACAGATTGGCGACCAAAGGAGGACGGGAGGAGAATATATGGGCAGGGGAGGGAGCAATAGGAAGCAACCTTGGGGAACCATTTCTCCGGCGTGATTGATACATCAAAAAAAATTAATGCTGGAGAGGTTCGGGAGGGGAAAAAATGCGCGCATTATTCAAAGAGGAAGAGTACGGGCGGCGAAAATAAAAGGGAAGAGCACGGTTATGGGAGGGGGAAAGAAGGCTATCCCGTCCGGAGTGGCAGCGAGGAAAGGGGTGACTTGACGGGGAAAGGTCACCAACAAGCACCAAATGGACGCTCGCACGCGATGTGTGGGAGAGGAGATAAAGCCAGGAGGACGCCAAACGGGTCAAATCCCGCAGATACGGAATCTTTTAATCGGCCGACAAAAGATCCCGGGATTGTCCAGGAAAAAAAACAAAACGAGATTGATAAATGACTGTCATCACTGCATGAAAGCTGAATCTTTCCCAAACCGCCGATTTAAGTTATCCCGTCCTTCGATGCCTCGTCTCTTGACGTGATTGTCCTTACGAACGTAAATCTTTAGTCCATGACGTGAAAAACTTCAATGCAACAGCCGCGGCGGATGATATGCAAGTTGTTTCCCTAGTGCGGGAAGCTAGATGAAATACTCATTCCAATCACTAATTATAGCAATCTTCATGCATAGAGATGACATTGATTAAAGGCACGTTTTAAATGGACATCTTAAAAAAATATGATAGGTGAAGAACGAACATCGGAGCAATAATAAAACCTTTTTTACATATTATGATAATGTTAAATTCTCGGAAACCACATTTCTCATAAATTACCTTAATCTGTCACTATTTTCATCCAGGATTATCAGGCCAAGGTATTATTTGACTCAACTTTCCAATTAGTTCTCTAATGGAAATCATATATTTCGCCATCACGTGCACTTCGCTTTTTACGATTGTCATTATTTCCTCTATTTTACTCATCCAGTCTTACCGTGGATTTCATGCAATTCACTTTTCCTTGATCGAGAACCTCGAAATCTAACCGATAGGACCGTCGACAGGTGAACTTCTTTCTCTTTTTGAAAACTTCCTTAGCCACACTATCGGACCAATTTATGCATTTTTCTCTCCTAGCCAATAGCGGCTGCTCGTGGTTCGAGAGGTCAAATCAAACTTTTGTCCACGATTATCTAACATCTATCTATTAAATTAATTTTTACTTTCTTAATCTTCGAAAGTAACAGTCGGTTTGGTTGGCTTCATGGTGGACTGGATCGTTAGGAAATCCAATGTTTGGGCTATCAGGAAATTCTTTTCTATAAGAGTCATTGTTTTATGAAATGCAACTCCAGTTGAATCCGGAGTGCCACACATTGACGTATTTTTGATTGATTGAAAATAGGTTGGAAGTATTTCCCAATATTCATTCCCCTTTGAGGAGAATAAAAATAATGAACAATACGAGGTGTGTATAGTGCGAAAGTATTGCCTCACAGACTGAAAATCCTTGAAGAACTGATTATACGAGATACAAATGCATCACATGAAAACAATAGCATAGGTGTATATCGCCAAATACCTCTTTGAGAAACAGATTATAAATATCTCCCTCTTTATCATTTTTCCTAAAAACAGTAAGTCAGAAATAATATCCCTTCCCATTATATTGACAAGCTTCTCCATGATACAAGGCTAAATGTGAAATATCTTTTGGTGTTTGATATAAAAATATTTTTAACGTATTTTATAATTTTTCAAAACATACAATACATGATGTTGCATCAACATTCACCCTAATTATGTGCTAAGTGACTTGATTCCCGCAACAACAATGATTGCTCTTGAAGGGAATATGACCTTTTCACTGAATTTTTATACCTTATGTATCCAAATATTTCGTAGTACATAAATCGATGATCACATGTGGCAGAAAAAATATCAATATAAACGCAGTTTCAAAAGTGTTGCTGCGATTTTAAACGCGCCCATTATTACTCCTTCAACGATTAAGTTTACCTTGCACAGATTTTAATTCAATTGGAAGGTCAAGCAACTATTATTTGAGAGCCGAAAACCATACATTTAGGCCAATGAAAAGGTAGTCAGGGATCACTGACTGCTGTCAATCGAGTTGATTTTTTGTGTCAAAATATGAGAACCTACTATCATATCAGTCCTCGAAAATCAGCGAAAGTAAATAACATGCCCTGTAATTTGTAAGATGTACAATACAATATTTATTTGAAACAAGTTTAGTACGACAATTAAGGTCGATAATGGATGTCTCTTCAATAGAAAATACTACAGCAAAGTCATGAAGCATCATGCATCATAGTTTAGTTCAATGTTAAACACAAAAAATGAAATTCAAGTAAAACTATCGCGACTTATGTCTACGTGTATGTAATAAAATCCTCGTTTGAGCAAAATAATTACTATGGAATGTAACATTCATTGTCTTCTGAAAATATAGGAAACCCTCAAGAATATGTCACATTTCGGCGATATCAACACTCAATGAAATGAACCAACCATCAAAGGATTGATATGAAAAAGCGAAAGAAAGAAACGCCATGACATATGAGTGCGTTAAAAAAAGACGATATCACTATCGGTTGACCACCTTTCAAAGAAATCAGGGACATTCAAAGTTTACCAGGAATCTGACCGTATGATAGGAATATGTGCACTACGCAACAAGTCGCAAACCGCCGGGGCAAGGACGAGTGGCTTTGATTGTTTTTGTTTATATATTTTAACTTGAATATTTTATTTTAATTTCTTTTTCTGTAACGAACTGTACGAGGGAAAAACGAACTCATTCATTTATACAGGAGTATCTTCTACAACTATATCTACCTGTAACCATCATCAGCTGAAAGTGTCAGGAGATTTCTTTGCTGCCTCAATTGAATTCGTACGAATGAGTTCTCTGCGATGACTTTCATTTTGCAACGAGTCTTCGTAAACGGTAAAAGTAATCCTTGAATCAATCTATAGATATTCTAATGATATTCAACATTCAATATTATATTACCTGCATATATTGCGCGGACTTTGGTATTAAATCCTTTTCATGGCCAGTAAAACCGTCACAGGATTGATAACTTATGCCATACTGTAACACAGACTTAGCGAAACTATCGGCTCCCATCTCAGACTTTATAGCATCTGTAACGGTTCATATTCCTACACAAAAAGCATTATTTCAGGTGGGCGTGTGTCGTGGGGTGCCAGGTCACGAAACATTAGGGCATTGTTGATCGTTAATATTCCTTATCCTTTTGTTTTCTGGTATCTAATTGCCGCCCGTGAAGTTTCTACTGTTGTGGTCGCGAATTGTACAATGGAAAGGAACCTTATGAAGACCTATTCGCCAGTAAATTCCCCTTAAATTCCCGCTCTGGCCCGTCCACTAGCATAATGCGGGATTAGTACTATTCCTACTGTGTCAGAGTTTAACTCGTACGGTTGGTACATTATTAATATTCAAATAGTACATGAAGTCATCAGGTGAACAGGGGCCATGGAAACAGGATTTTTAAAAATCGCTTGACTCTTTCAGTTCGTTTTTAACAATTTTTCACGGATGATAATTTTCGTTTTTGCCTAGACAGATTAAGTAATTAGATTCTTTCTGCAGGATACCAAATTCTCGACGCGCATTTAAAGAGGTAATGACTTTTGATAACGTAAAAGATTTCTTCATTCCCCCATAAGATAGAATGCAGTGAAAAACGGAATAAAAAACCCTAATCAAAGCAGACATCACCTACCACATAAGCCTAAAGCTTAGCATAAATATATAACAAAACGAACGGGAAATCAAGGAAAAGAAAACTAAAATAGGAAAGAAAAATTGGTGAGCGCGAAGACTAAAATCTCAGATTTGAAGAGGAGTTAAACCCGTTTCGAGTGAGATTCGAAATAAATATAAAAAAGGATTATTCTCAGAGTCGTCATATTGTCCAGTTTCCAGGAGTTTCAACCGACAAAGATTTCGAACGCCTCGGTGGCGTCAGTGAAGGTGAAGGAAACCGGTTTTAGAGGAAATTGGTGATACGTATTATACATTACTGAAAGGGGAGCAGGAAATGTTCGTAAAACGTAACGGGTTAAGCGGAGAGGTTTTTCCCCAATTGAATCAAGACGCTTTCGAGGTAAGAAAATCACATGAGACGTCTTAAATCGGTCGTTAAATCATATCACCGCCACATAAGTAACGTTATGCGACTGCATGAATGAAGCAGGCGAGACGTTCTTGCGGTAACGGCCCAGACACATTTCTTTCATCAGAAATGGGTCAAAAACACGAAAAATAAATTAAAAGTAAATGAATTAGACCGTCGAGAAATTTGAACCACGTACATAAGACATTTTCATCGACGAACATGCATTACTATATATCTACCAGCCTTTATTCCTTCAAGCGTAACCTTCACCGAAATACGCTTGTTCAGACACGGGAAAAATTTTGGCGAACTCAATCGATTTCCACGGAGTCGGAGAATTAGCCTTGTGCATTTCTGTATCCTTGCAAACCATCCAATATGTATATCTTAAAGCTGCTAGAAAGATCCGTAAAACACAGTTCATAACGAACTTTCATTCGAGGATGTTCTATTTATTTTCTTTGCTCGAGGATTCATTATTTAATTTCTGCACGAGGGTGAAAGTGAGAAGTAGAAAAAAATGCAGTCAAGTTCAACTCATAAAAATCCATTGAAGCGGATACCTCCTTATCCAAATGAAATCAGAAATGTACTCACTCGGAAATTAATTACTGGACAGTACGATGAAGATGGCGGGTGAAGAAAGTTCTTACCTGGAAATAAAATAAAACTGGTCATAGTACACATGAATGGACGAAGATAATGATATGACGTGAAGACCAATTTTCAAGCACATGCCTGTGCCTTTCAGTTACTATATAGAAAAACACGTGATGTCTGTGTCACACAAGGGTGAATGAGAGGGGGGAAAGGGAGTATCAGAAAAATATTCAACAATACGAAGGAAAGAGTTAACTCGGCGCGATCTGATCAATTTTCACAATGCTGTTTGTTATATTCAATAAATATTTATTTGGTCCGATTCTCGCATACGCTGTCTTTAAAAATTTCACTACCTGAATGACCGAAAATATTGCAATACTCACCCAAAGATGTAAAGTATTAAGTTGTAAACAGTCTGACACAACGATGTAAAAATGCCAACACAAAGATGTAAAACAAAGAAATACAACATGTATTTGTAGTTTTCTAAAGGATATTAATACGGTGAATTGGGTAGAATGAATGAATATGCTTCAGAAAATATGAGTAAAACGGGAGAATAGGAGATTTGTCCACAACCTACACATTGTCTCAGATGGCTCTGACCAAAGAGGCGCATGGAGATTCCGAATGGGCAGTGTTCATTTATATCTACACAATAACCCACCGCTGCCAAGGACGTGTGGCGGAGGGTGTTAGGATAACACCTGTACAACAGAATAAAACCACATGTAAAAATAATAAAAGGATTCCAATTCACACCAACAGGGACGCAAATATTCATGCAAAACTCGTGTTAACTTAAACATATGCAAATACTTATACTGCAATGTTAGAAAGAGGAGTAAAACAGGAGCGTCCATCATCACTGGTATTTTCAACGCATATGATTAGAAAATGGCTATAAAAATAGCATAGGAAATACCTGAGTTAGGTTTGAAAGTTGGTGGGGAATACATAAAATCAATTAGGTTCGCGGGTGATCAAGCTTTAGTTTTTTCAGTCAGTCAAGGGGTTGTAAGCAATCTGTGACGTTAGGGGTAGCGACTGTAAGTTGCATGGCCATGGAATTACGGAACTTTCCCCTTCCAAATTCCCAGTTCTGAATGCCCTTTCTTGGTACGGAGGAGGTCTATCGCATATGTGCTTCGTTTTCATTCCCTCCTTTTTCGTATGCCAAAAAAATGTGTACAGTGGGTGAACAAAACACTTTGTTGGAACTAAGTTTTCTCTTAGAATGTACGAGTATATCGATTTGCACGTATTTCGGTTTTTTTAACGAATGCTTTCCCTTTTCCTAACCATTTGAACGCCCTTCCTCCCCCTCATCTATTCCACTTGGTGATTAAACCCCATTACAAACTTTTAGGTGGATCGCAGGATATGTTGAAGCAATGATGAGCGCCTTGGAAAGTCAGTGCAATAGATATGGAATGAGGATAAATGTACACAAAGCAAAGTTTATGTGATTTTCGAGAAAGAGAACGGCACATATTTTAAAATTTTAATATTAAAATAGGAGTTAATAAACTAGAACAGATTGAACAGTTGACCTATCTCGTAGTTTTGTACGGTAGAAAGATGATCATTGGAGCAAGACGATAGACATAGATTGAAGGCTGGAAATGTGGGTGTGGAGAAGGATGGAAAAGGTGAAATGAATGGAAAGCAAAATAATTGAGGAAGTGCTAATCACGGTGAGAGAGGAGAAGGGATTCTTGAGAGAAATCCAAAGGAGGCAGGAATTATGGGTGCAGAGCATTTTGATAGTAAATGTGACGTTATAGACTGTGATATAGGAGAATGATACGAAAACGAGGAAGGAGTAGGAAAAGGAAAGGCAATTTGGACGGAATGAAGGGATGAAGGAATATTCTAAATTGAAGAGTGGCTTCTTGTAAAATTGGAGGTCGGGTTGTGTTTTGGGAGTGAGGCAAGGCAATTATCGTTGCACTGTTGTATATCCTGGGTCCATCGAATAACTAGCTACCTTAACCGGCATATTACCAACAATTACAATTTTTTTCTGAGCTATCAATAGAAAAATGGGTACATAACAATTTTTCTCTTTCGAAATGACTAATTGCGACTCCTTTCAATCACTTGATAAGGAACAAAAAAATAATACACGATTGTCGATAACATTGAGACTTCGTCACCTATTGTTCCACCCATTATCGAAAATATAAGAAATGCACGGTGGTAATCAAGAGAGTGGTGCTCATTGTCGACACCCTGATGCAATATCGTGCATTGTGAGAGACGTTATCACCGGTAAACTTCTTGAAATTTTGATATCATGGATTTAAAAAGAATACCGGTACCTGTCACCACAGTGATCAAGCCGAAGGGAGTAAAGATTGACGTGAACGTCGGAGGAATTACTTATGTTGAGAGCTCCTGGATTCAAGAAGAGAGTAGGCAAGTCTAAGACTTTTAGTAAGGTGCAGGGCACCTGAGTTTGCCAGAGAGACTGAAGGAATTATTATGATACCAAATTTTATCGGTAAATACGACGATCACGACAAAATAGAGACACCGTCACCGACAGAGAGTCTTGTCTATCGTATTGAAGTATTGTCATACAACATATCATTCTTCAAATTCCCAGTCTAATTCTAACCTCCAGTCCGTCCACCATGCCTCCTCTTTTCTCCACTCCATACTTCGTTTACTCAATAGTCTCCATTACATCACGCTCTTCGAAATTTCATTGCCACTTTCAGAATTCCCCTGCATCCATTTTTCCTGCCTTTTCACTGGACTTAAGGAAGATTATTTCGCAGGTGAAAAACCATAAACACAGTAATCAACCCGAAGGTCGGTTTAGTAGGTGATGGTAGAGCTCACCCATGTACCAAGCCCGACGGCGTGTACAAAATGTAATTTTAAAATACGTAAACCAATTTTGAGATATCTTTCACTAAAAATTGCTAAATCAGGATATATTTAGAAAAAGAAATTTTGAGGGAGATAACACTACTAACAATCAAAGTGAAATATACGGAAACTGAAGCGAGTTAAGTGGAACGAACAATGAACACGTATTTTATAGCCTTTTCCTCGGAAAAACCTTCGATAACTTATCATATACAACCTTGCAACTCCGTTTGATAAATTACCTTTGCAAATTGATACCATGCGGAGATAAAAAGGAAAATAGAACTCCTGACTGCATCTAAGTTACTTAATGTAAAGGAAAGTGCGGGACGATCGTTATTCCTCTCATTCAACCAAAGTTTTCGTTAAGTCGACAACTATTACATTGCTGAAAGGGCGGCGAACTGCGATTTATTAAACTTTCCAAATTGATGATGATATGAAGCGATTCACTCGATTAACTCCTATTAACAACTGTCAGTGATCAAATCCATAGCTGCCAAATTTCAAGTTACTCATTTATCCCCCAGTCGATTCAATAAAAGGGAAAAAGCAAAAATATAAATAAAATGAAAATGATTAATCTCGTATTTACGTCAAAAAAATGTTTTAACACCTAAATTCGTTTTCCATCACTTGAAGAAGAAGCGATAAGAAAGGAGAGAAAAGAATGCAAACGTAAAACGAAGCTTAGTCTACACTAAAAGAGCCACTACAACTACGTATCCCTTTACCGATCAAAAACTGAAAACACGCCAACGAATATTAAGTGCTTTATCTATTCTTCTTCCTTCTAACGCTGGTCTGCGGCCTAGAGGTAAGTTGCACCTGAGAGTGTCTGGAAAACATGGAAATGCACTTTTTCAGCTGAAGTCTACTGCCTTAGGGTAGGCTTTTGACGGACGGAAAGTTGACACTAAATGCCATTGATGATACAGAAATGAAAATAGACTAATACATCTAATACTAATACATGGCACTAAAACATCTAATATATCTTAAAGTAAAATAGCTTTGAATAGAGCAAAAATACTTGGGTGGAAATTCCTACGAACAAATCTGATAAATAGAACCGAATTCTTAACCAATATCTCCCGAATTTTACTCCGATACTCGTTTTCTTATTATCCCCTCGGGTAATAAAATACACAACTCTATTCGTCGTGTAAATATTAATATTAATAGCTACTAAATAGTGGTACAAATATGTGGTTCCATGGAAATGGAAACACTAAAATCACGTATAACTGCTGTCTACAATGGCAATTTATGCAACTACTTTTGTTAAGCTTGAAAATTATTATTGATATTCAATGCTAAAAAACAGCATGCTCGAGAAAAGAAATATAATGATAATGAAAATGAAAAACGATGATACGATAAGTAAAGCACCATTGACAGTTATTCGAGGCATTAAATTTATATGGAAGCCCTTGTACTTTGATCATACATCATTATCATCATAGGTTATTTTAACAAAATCTACCGAAACATTAACCACCCGTTTGAAAATCGCATGATATGATCCACTAAGTTCTTTATTTCACGCACGACAATTTTCAGACGTCATACGTACTGACTTAAAGCTTTGAAGAACTGACTCTTAGTGTGACATACAATGGCCTCGCGGGTGTTCACTCTTCCCAAGATTCATTTCGCGCATCCACAAAACTACATCAGACTAGAAATATAAAACAAACGGTTTTGGAAAGACTAAAGATGTCTTTTTCAATCGCGATTGGAACTGAAAATAATAAAACAGCAACATTCGACACACGTGAATTTCGAGTAGATATTCCAAGAATTCCCCCAGGTTCAGAAATCATAGCGCTTCGAATAAAAAAAATAGTTACCTCCCAGTAGAGCCAATCACGTGTCCAGGATGGGACAAAATAAGTTTACCTTGGAATTCCACGAAATTAAAGTGTGTCAGATGAAAAGATCGGTATGAATGAATAAGAAAAGAAAGAGGCGGGATCTCAGTGCACTCGCCCCCACAAGTGAGTTCGGTCCGGAGGGGAATTTTCGCACCTTCCTCCGAGAAGGACGCCGCCGAGATCCCCCGCCCGGATAGGTTCCCAATTCTAACAATAAGGCACTGCCGGAAGTCCTCGGGTATTCGCCTCGCACACGTCAGCGCTCGGCAAACCCACGCATATCCTGGAACTTCCAACAATGCCACGACGTCCCACTGATCCTCGCTGAGAGGCGCCGGACGGACGGGGAAACACGTACACACACACGCGACTCTTCAAGTAGCGTTAAATTCAGGCGGTGGCCTTAAGAATTTGAAGATACGGTGGGCCATGAAGCCTCGGCAGGCGTTGAATCGGTTAACAATTAACCCACGAAAAGTTACCTTGGAGGTCAGAGAGGTAATAAACCGAAGATAAACGAAAAAGTTTTTTTTAATCCAATGTGTCATAGATGAATTGATCACAGCTCATTCCGAATAAGATGCCCTGACTAAGAATAATTCTTCAACTCGCCCAACACTGAGTGTGCATCACCCGAGTATATAATGTTACAATCGCAAATTTGTTGTACATAACGCTTCAAATCAATTAAGTAATCATATATTTGCACCAAAA
The DNA here is from genome assembly GCA_037158775.1 of Hetaerina titia. Lineage (NCBI taxonomy): Eukaryota > Metazoa > Arthropoda > Insecta > Odonata > Calopterygidae > Hetaerina > Hetaerina titia. Next base: position 86,792,384 of record CM073771.1, on the reverse strand, counting down.
TTTGGTGAATCAAGGAGTTTTATATCAGCAAACTTTAACATAAAACACGACTGTACTATCATTAGAACGTAGGACATTACGCTGGTTATCACACTGCCGTTTAATCCATCCATGTCTTTTAATCACCGTTTTTCCATCGAACTCTTTCAATCAAATACAATCTGAAATATTAATTCCTCTTTGATCAGAAGGGAAACGAAGTTTTTTGTTTTTTTCTCGTGCTTGAAATCTACCTTGACTCTCTTGGACTATTTTGCGAAAAATTGTAAATAATATCCCTCTTCCGACCCATGTGGGACTGTGAAACACTTTCTCACGCACACATTTTACGTCAAAAACAAGAAAGCAACTATTAAAAAAATAAATTTTACTTATTAGAACTTATTCCACGTAACATACCGAGAGAAACTGCGTTCATATTTTCCTTATTTATTCCTAAACATTGACGTACTCTTCGATCTGAAAGTCAAGGTGCGAAATTTGACAACAACAAACCACTTTTCACACGAAGAACACTTATGCATGTATTTAAGTTCCTCGACGACCTTTGCTTTGTATGGAAGCATGCGACTGATCTATCGGACTTCAGAATGTTAGATGTTGAAGCAAAAAAGCAAAGTGTATTTGAATTCTTAGCTTTCAAATTCCTAACCAGGTTTTCAATTAACCTTTGGAGGAAAATTTGGAATCAATTGAATGGCATGCATTAGCCACTCAGCAAGTCAATGTGAATTCATTTCTCCTACTTATTTTCTGCTGCTATTCGTTTTTTCATGAGCCCCCTAATGAATTAACTTACAAAATATTACTATTAAAATGACTAGCTGAAGAAAAATTGTTAGTTATGTTTGGATCGATTAAATGAGCGATGCGTTCCCATGCCTTGTTCGGAAGGGAAAAATTCTCGAAGAGACGAACTGAAGACATCTTTTCCCCGAGACGGCGACCGTTCCCGAACGCGACGCAAGCCCCTCTCGAAGCAAGGCATGAATGTCCGGCGCCTCTAGCGCGGCATTTGTCATGAATGCCACACTACCAAGATCTCCCATCCCTCGCCCCGCTCTCCTCCTCTCGACCGTCTCCTACCCCAGGATTGAACGACGTCCTCAGACGACATCGAGCGCCACAGACGGAACTAATAAATCTCCCCCAATGGGGGAGGGAAGGAGAAGGCTCGCAAATCTTCTCGCTTCGCATCACAACGCCCGATAAAATCGTTAAAAAATGTCACACGGAAAATTAATAATCAAGGGGCCTCTTTCGGCGTTGAAACCAAGGAAAGGAGGGCCCCAAGCACCCAGACTTCATTGGAGTTGGAGTGGAGGCGGAAAACATTCCTTACGTTATTTGCATTAAATTTTTAACACTTGCCCATTCAAAACAACCGATTTCGGCCCACTACATTGGATTATAAACATGGATTAACAACAATATAATCATAAACACAAAAACCTAATTAAGTAGAGGTAAAATCCATCTAGGTGGGGATCGACCCTGCGATCTCTCAGTGTCACGGCATAGAGCGTTAGTCAACAAATTCAAAGTAGAAGCATGGGTACCAGAGTAATAATAGGTGTAGGAAATTCCCAATTGCATTTCCTTTGCCCATATTAAAACTACCCTTGCCCGATAGATTACTGCTAATTATAGCATTAATGATTTTTCTGATCTATTCCGCGCAACTGGGTTGAATCCGTGAAAACACCCCTGAAAATTACCAACCTATTCCTAAGACCTCATCTGTAGTTGCCTCCCGTAAAAGTTAACACTGATCCAATCTACTGCTCAAGTTTCTCCAACGGGCGCGATAATCCTGGGACCTGGTCGCGACCGGGAATTCTCACGTTCAGAATATAGATACCGCGAATAACTAATTGCTCTCTCAACAACGGGTGCGGCCTCTAGCCATATCGCGTCACCATTGAAAAAGTCGCACCGAAAGAAGACGACTGGAGCGAGCGACCGGGCGGGGCGCCGAGGGCCGGGCGGAACTGGCCTCGCACATTCCGAGACAAAACACGCCCGCGCGCACACCACACATGCTTCGCATTCGACCAAGTCGAGCGGCGTGGAATGCGCACGCGAGGAATTAATACGCCACGACGTCGTCGAAGATGAATGGCAGACTTGAACACCGCAGAACACACTCGAACCCCAACCCCCCGCTAACCACTCTCCTATTTCTTTTCTCCAGTCGTCCCCGTAAGTGACGGCGAACCATTACCCCTTGCGAAACAGCAATCCCGCTGTTATATTTACGCTACCGCCCATCTTCCCTGAACGGTGTATGGAGATGTATGAGAGGAGGGGGCAGGGTAAATGAAAGAAGGGAGATTTGGAGTGGAATGGAGGGGTTCACGTCGGGGTGCGGGATGTCGACAGCGAGCTCACTGGAATCACTTTCGGCTTCCACGGCCCATTCACAACGTAGGGTATGATGCGGAGAGGGATGGAGAGCAGGGGAGGAACGTTCAATGGTGAGCGAGGGGAGGGAGACATCGGGAGGGGGCAACTACCCCACTTTGTGCGTACAATAAACCACGCCTCTCCTCCTCCTCCAGGGGTGCCAACTCGAAATGTATTTCTACCCTCAGGCAAGAGCGGATGCAGGATTTTTTGGGAGACAGGGCCATGAGTTGTCACACCCAACAGGTTTACGCGATCAATAAAAATTTTGCATAAGATATTTTCAGCTAAATGCTTTTTTTTGGTTACCTTAACCATTATTAATACTTAAGCACACCTGAAATGAATAAAGGTCAATGTTAGAAAGTGAGAGAATGAGAAAATATGGTTAAGACACCATCAGAGGACAGCAGTTAAAAAGTATAAAACATTTTGTCTATTCATTTAAATAGACCCTAGGGTATTTAGAAGTAAGTTTCTTTTCAACTTTTATATTATTTTTCCTGGTGGGCAGGGCCCTGCGTGGTCGTTTGTATCCTGTCATGACCCCGGGGTGAAAGTCTCCGATCCATGAATTAAATGATCTTCTTTCTTGACCTAAACTTTACACAGAGGAGTGAACTGCAAAACTATTATTTACTCGGTTTAGAAAAATAAGCATAACCCGACTCTTTATTGAGTTAGGATGTTTAAAGGACCGAAAAAGACACTGCAGCTTCTAACATTATATTTTACTCACCAAGAACGACCTTTCGCTACGAAGCAACGTCATCAAGTAACAGATCATGACAAGTTAGTAGTACATACACCCACGGCTCTGGTGAAACCATTCTTAATACATGATCCATATAAAAATCTCACTTATCATACAATGTCACCTGATTATGTTACTTCCCAAAGAAACGACGTCCGCGGTAACAAAACATAATTGAAGAAAGTGCAGGGTATTTATCAGTCCTGCTAACTTTCCGGTATGAAATATTTCCAACAAGTCACGCCTGAGACTGTTTCCTAGTAAATTAGCATTGAATTTAGGCAGTTAAGAAACAACTCAGTTAACTATTCCTTAATCAATGTAAGGAGTCTTCTGAGGGAGCGTTGACACTTAGCCAATCAGTTTCCACAACTTTTGGGGGCATCTGCAAAGTAACAAAAGAATACGAACATGCACACTTATACAGTACTTTATCAAAACTCTCCGAACTAGAATCCTGAAAATTTAACCATGAACGTGGGACCACTTTTTAAATGGCTGCGAACCGTAGAATAATCGGAAATTCTGAGAAAATTGGGAAGAATATGAGGATTATTATCATATTCCTGTCATAGAATGAAGCACAGCAAACCAAAATGCAGTGTATGAGACTACGTTACATTCACGTCTTGTGGTCATCATTAATGTTTTAAATACATCATATGATCAAAAATGAAAAATTCTTGAGATCTTACAATTGAATTTCCAAGAAAGACTGAGTTCTCACAAAATTGAATGAACCACACGGTCGCGATCTACATAATACGGGTACGCTACCAGAATAACGAATTCATTCTCAGCTCACTCAGTAAAATATCTCAATATCGCAAAACACCGAGGTTTCACTCTACTTCATGGGTTTCTCGACGAACCCTGGAAGGTTGGTAATCTTCACTTCCAAACTATCTCTTATGATATGCCTACGTTTACGGTGTATCACGTGAACATCACGAGTGAAATTTAACCACGAGATCCCTCACTCTCTCGCACAATATTCCTTCGTCCACGTCTAGTTAGTTGCATTTCTGTCCGCCCTGACGCAATAGCAAATTCTTATCTTACCATAATTATTCAAGTATCGCTTGAAGGTGAATGCGACTTCGGAATGCAAATTTGTGACGCCAGTCACCATTAGTGACCAGGTAGCGAAAAAATAACTGCCGCAATCTCAGCACGGGTCCCACCTAAGTTCGACCTTTGCTCTTTCTGTTCGTCCGGATAATATCCATGACATGATTCTGCTGCAGATTATCATAAATGGCGTGAGCATACCGGCAGAAAGGCTAATGGTACTATATGGGGTATAACAAGAAATGAATTTTGTCTCAGGCCAACTAAAATACGAGTGAATAAATGTCTACTCCTCTCCATATTAGGGCATGGATACTAAACTAGGCATGTAGTAAAAATTGGAAGAACTCGATGAGGAAGAGCTCAATTCTGTTACTACCAGTTGACTTCGTGGAAGTAATAACAACTATAGTTCCAGTTAAAAGATTCTTGCACTGAGGAAATTCACGATTATGCGGATGATGTTCACGAATTTTTACGGATATCAATAACGGTTACAGAATTCTCCAGGGCAAGTACACAATGTTACAGTCCTGATTTGCGTGGCGTCCTCTGAACAAAATCCGTAATGTTGGCGGCGACGTGATACTCATCCACCCCACCACTCCGCACTCCAACCCCTCGAAGAATCTCATGCATACATACTTATGCACACGCAAGAGTCACAGAGTGGAAAAAAGAGTAAGGACCCGAGTGCCTCACAATGCACCTTCGCACACGGGTGGGATTGAGATTGAAAACGGGAAAAGGAGCGCCCGCTATGCCGTCTATTCTTCCCTCTTCCCCTAACCCCACTTCATTCTTTTCAATTTTCCCGCACTTATTATGTACCACCTCGCCCACCCCTCCTACCGACCCCCTTTCACCCCGCTGCCCACTTTCCGTATTTTCGTACTTCGCAAAACAAAATGCCTTAACGGGTTCCGTGATTGTCTTTGTCCCAATCAAGGTAAGCCCATACAGAAAAGTGAACTGCAATGATAACTTAAAGTTTCTGGCGTAACTGCAATCTGTTAAAATTCCACCGGGATGGCTTAAAGTCGGAACGTCTTTCACACTAAATTACGCCAAGAACCACGGTAAGACCGCAGGAATGAACATTTGCCGAGGCTTAACACTGAAGAGGAGACGCGGGTAACGTATTCACTCGTTATGATAGTCGGGTATTATTCTAACCGTAAGTACGAAGCAGTCAATTTCAGTAATCCATTCATGACAGGCTGAATTTATTGATAACCACATTCATCAACATATGCAGGCTAACGACAAACAATGGTGGTCCAATTTGAGGTTTTCGATGGTCTCTAAATACTATTTCACATCGTCTTGTAACTCTGAAGCACTTCCTTTCAACCCTCGCTCCGATTGTCCTTGCATATTTTTAAATATGCTATGTAAATAATCCCTAATGCCTACCCACCTCCTCCAGATCGTCGAAAATAGCCCTCTCTTCTTGCATCCCCAAAAATTCTCTTTTCTATCAAGATCCTTCAACATCCTCCAACAGTATCCCATTGCATTCTCGATCAACTTCCGTCTTTCTTAAATTTTGCCCAAAACTTCCTTTAATCCCCTATTATATCGAGTACTTCCTTTTCTATCTTGCCCCTCCACAGTCAATTTCTTCTCTCCATTCTTTCTTCTGGAAAATGCCAACAAATTCAAATGAACGTTCATTCTCTTTTACTGACAACCCGTTTTTGGCACTATACAGCGCTACGTATGTGTACAACAATAAGTTCCAAGAACCGTAAATCTCTTTCACGGGGTTCCTGCTATCAATTCCTTTCATATAGGAAAAACAGCTTTTGCTGGTTGAATTACTCTCCTTGATTTCCATACTAACAAGTTAATTTCCCTCACAAATATGTGAACTTTATCCGTATAGTTCGTTAATTATGTTATAGTTTGAATATTTAAATGAAGATATTTTATATGCAACAATTTCAGAGTGTACAAATCATTGAAATGCGTGTTAGCCGAAGACTCCGTCAAAAGTTACTGTTACGGCATCTCCCGCAGTTTCTTGGAAGAGACTTATATCCGAGTTTGAATTTCATCAAGCAATTATCATTAGTAACTGTTCATTAACCGCTGAATAAATAGCCAAGCCCGCACTTAAACTGCCGATAGCTACGAGGAGTTTGCAGTTTAATGACGAAGTCGAGCGGCGACAAATATTGCTTCGACTATCACAAAAACGAATACCGGTAGTCACAATTCGCGGTCATATTTTATCTTCTTAGCTGAGCTTTCAATATCTCCGATTTACGGCTCTTATTTTAACAGTTGCCTACGGCATACTTCACTTTTCCAATCTGCGAAAGTTAACAATTATCGGTATACCGAATACCAAGATGCCATCGAAAACGACGAAGGGAACAATCAGGAACCTGATTGGCAGATTCGGACACGACTTGAATATCGAGGCTTTGTCGTGAGAGACAGAAATTATTACCATCGTTACGAAAGTTCCTCAAGTGCCATTTTCTTCCATGAAACTCAATGAATGAAAGGCTGCAGAAATGTACGAAGCTAAAATGTTCCATTCATTTTGTTCGCTCTCCATGTCTTGTTTGCTAAGCCGAATGAATTTTGCCTCCGCGCCCCAAGAAATTCTCAAGTCGCAAAACTATTCCCATTTATATACTATACATACCATATTGTGAATTCAATCTGGGCGAAAGATCAAAGACAGTCGATTCCTTTGTGAAGGTCGAGCTTCAAGCCAATCTCCTGGCCGGGAAATTGGACGGCAAGCAAGCTTAAAGAGCGGGCACGGACCCTTTTTCTTTTTAATCGCCTCGGAAAAATAATTACGAGGTCGTGTCCTTCGTGACATAGGATTGCGCTCGAAATATCGAGAAATTTCAAAACGATTCCTGTTCGTAGGATGTAATGCCATAGCATCCATTTTGACGGACTCGAGAAGCGGAGAAAGAGGGAGGGTTTTCCATTGGTCACTTAACACGTCGAATACAGTATTAATACACCCAACAATCTATAGCACATCTCTGGCCATCAGGGTGAATGACAATATCGTATTTCTATTATTTTAGGGGCTAAGGGCACATTTTTCAACGGCCAACCCTCTTTGGTGAACTTCGGAATAATGAATAATTGGTGCCATGAAGTCGTTTGATCGTTATTACATATACATTACATACGTTATTACATTACGATCAATATTTACATGAAGTTACACTGATAACTAAAATCGGTTATAATTCTAAAATACAGGATAAATTCAGCCTCTAATATACTCTTACCAGGCAACGAACAGTATGAATTATAAACCGGTGAGCGACTTATTTGAAAAACCCACTTATTTTGATCTACACCCTAGTTTCTGATATAGCGTACATATAGCTGTACACACATGTTCATTACATTGAGTATCTACTCTATCCCCTTCACAAGTTCTTGTTTATCGCGTCTTTCATTTAATATGTTATGCTCACTTGTTCACATTTTTAATTATAAAATATTTTCGCATGCATCCAATTAACCATTTGTTGATGAAAGTGGGTTTCCTGAAAATTTATTAAAAACCGATAGCCTTCAATTTTATTCAATCAAAAGCACGATTACGCCCTTATCTGACATAAGTAAAGGATAAACGTATCGCATATAATTTCCTGAAATATTCAGCAACGCAAAATTCCTGTTTGAATAGCACTCATGATATATTTAAATGCAATTTGAACTGGAATTAAAATATATTTTAAAAATATGGATTTCGTATCGTTGTGATAACACTTGTCTCAGAATTTTCTAAAAACTAACTCATTTAACTACTTTTACGAACATAATTTTTTTTTTTAAATTACGACGTCATCACCTAAGATTTATTAGGCCCACATAAATCATTGAACGGAATTTAGATCAGCAAGTCGATATTAAAATCATTAAATTAGACACTATTCCCTGTGACATAGACGCTCGCAGAAACAATGACACGCTCAAACACAATTAAAAATTTTACAATGCGTCCTGACAGGGTTTAAGAAGGATGAAAGAACAAGCAATTGAGCACCATACGGGCGACTTGGGTTCAGCACTGGGGAACTGAGCCGCTGAGTTATGATTTTAAGTCGAGCAGTTAAGCTTTTAATGATGCATAACGTTTCTGCACGCCAGAATGCTCGCCATGAGAAACAAGAATCTTCCAGTGTCAATGGACCACAGTCACAGAATGAAAATATCGCTAGAGGTAGGCATGCTGATCAGATTTAAAGATTTACCAAAGGCTGAAGCCATTTCAAGGAATTAACATAACTGAAAAACGAGTGTGCACGTAACACCTTAGAAACGACGAGGATGCACAGACGGGATTGGAAAACCGAGACGTTCACAAGAGTAAGCGAGTGAATCTTGCCCTGGAGCAGTCTGGTCTCCCAACAGTCATCCTTTGCTATGAAAACACTCTCTTCCCCTCGAACCTTCGAGGATATGTATTCAGAGCTTTTTTGGACGGAAGGCCCTTGAGATGGAAATACGCCGTGAATATGATTAAAAACGATCGAAGATATCGCCAGCGGGAAGATTGGAACGAACCGGAACCCATTCCCGGCCGAGTCATGCGATTTTTTTCTTCGGGCAATTAATCCACTTGATATCGCGCCCTGAGTTTTTGCAGATGGCGTCTCCGCCCGTTGAAGACTGCGAACTATAGCAAGGCATACCGAAACGAGAATGACAATGCCGTGACGGAGACAAAATGACTAACAACAAAAGCCCGTGTCAGTCAGAACGTTTACGCAAAGGCTTAAAAATCCCTTGCTCACAGCGCAGTTCAAGTAAGTCTATCTGGGACGACTACAGACATTCACAGCTCCACTTGAATTCACCGCGAAATCTATTCCTCAAGTATCTTGAGCGCGCACCAAGAGTGACATCGAATAACTCGAAGGACAACTCCTTTCGGTTTTTTTTAATCCTGCTTCTTGAAGAAATCACATCTCCAGAATGTTTCCGCGGCTAATACTTGCGTGCCACTCAAACATCTCATTTTCGGAGCGACAGACAGAGGCGCGCGCTCAAACACACACGCACAGTCTTAGTTTCTCGCCGACGACGCCGCCTCCTAGAGTTTAAAAGTAAAAAATAAAGCGAAAAAAATAAAAAAAAGTGGAAAGGAAATACGAAACCGTCAGAAGAGACGTAAACGCATTCTTTCATGTTCGGTCATTTTCGCCTCTTTTTGTATATGTGTGTGTGTGTGTGAAAGAGAGAGAGAGAGAGGCAAAGCAAGAGACAAGAGGGCATCCTACTTAGCGAGGAAGTGAAATAAGACGAGATAAAAGTACTGGGTGGGCTCCAACGTCTGATCCCGGCGGGAGTAATTCAGTTTTCACGGACGGCTAAGGTCATTTCGCAGGGCAATTACTGATAAATAAACCCATTACATGACAACACGACAGCGTGTTAAAGACGGGGTAATTCAAACCCTTTCCTTAAAAATTAGGACAACATCGAAATTACCTTTTAATTCTCAATTCGCAGACTGAAGGAATGGAAATAACACCAAAAATACTGGTCTAATTAATCTTATATTATATGAATTCCACCAGTAGCACAGTAATAAAAAATCCAAATAAATAAAAGATATCATTAAAATTATTCAGTAAAATGCATGACTATGGACAATCCCAAGAGCATGAAAGAGTGAGTAAGCAATTACGATCCGGGCTTCGCTAACATCCCCATCAGACAGCGCATTTTTTTCAACGATGGACCACGGTTGATACCGAATGGGAATACTTTTTTACGTTAATAACTACACTTCCTTTACGATATAAAATATAAACTACACAGGAAAGTGTAAACACTTTATTTTTCATTAATTGATCACCACACTCCACCTGAAAGTCTGGGTCAGCCCATGGGCAAACCAGGGCCGAGCTTCGAATGAGAGGCCAGTTGGATTTCGCCGAAATCGGTATCGAGTGGATTTGCGTCCATACTGTCACATTACTCCGTAAACGATATGCCTCCTTTAGCCAAACTTCATTATTATAATTCTTGGCAGTGTACCAGCCTTCCATTATTTAATGGGCAGAGAGGCCAACTACCCTTTAAGTTCTCAGTCTCTCCTAACACGATACAAAACAGTGTTAAACCAGACATTACATGAAATATTTTTTATCTCCACACATTTTAAACACCTACCTCTCTTCATTCCTTCAGATGTACTTTATATTTACCCGCCACTACCTCGTTCAACCAACATTTTATCGTCTGTCGTATCTTTTGGCATCCCATTACCATTTAATATTCCCTGTATATACTGTTATTGTTTTAATTGAATTTCTCCAAAGAGTTCACTCGCCTTCAAGATCTTGACCAGAATATCATCGTATGTTATTCCTAACATCCTTTTCTTTTTTTTCCATTCCTCTCCACACTCAAATTTCAAAAACTTCCGACCTAATCTAATCATCATGTCCAAACGACTAAGTTTCAGAGACCTACTAGACTGCGCACCTTATCAAAGTTTTCACTGATCTTGCACCTTTACCTACGCTCTTTGCCATCAACTAACGCTCCACCGCTTAAACAATTCTTTTAATTAACTCCTTAATTTAAATCTATTGTTCTTTAAATCCGAACTCCCTTGGGAGAAATATTCTACAACAATGGAAAACCTATTCCCAACAAGTGAATCCATTGAAAAGCTCCGTAATAGATGTCCTGACGCGGGGAAGAAGAAACCCTCGGGTCCCCCTTCTTAATAAAGCGGAAGTGGAGGAGAGAGAAATGGTTTCCACATCCACTTGAGAGATGTCCTTGGGGCGTGGGGCCTTCCAGAGGCGACGACGCCCTTCGTCCAACTCAGCCGACATACGCACAGCACGGGTCTTGGAAAAAGTTGACTAACGCAACACGCAAGCGCACACCCACTCTGCTACAACCATCATCATGACATATTCTCTAAACCCGTGCCAGAGTAACGTCCCTGAATCATCGATTAAGTCTAGGCATAGTTAGATTGTAAAACTATACGTGGTATAAAATTCACAACAACTTTTTTATCTATGTAAATATGCACTCGCGCTGCCAACTTGCCCTGCCTACAATATTCAATCGTTGTGAATGATTCGCAAGTATGTTTAAACAGCTTATTCAGAAATCAGATCTCGGAAGAAATCTTTAACTTTTAAGTACTCAATTTACATTAAATAATTTCAAGTTGGCTTACGACTTTTCGAATAACTATAAAATAAAAATTTGAAAATAATTTTTAAAATCAGATAGTGGAGAAGAGAATCCCCTTTCGATTCAAATTAACATTAAAACATTTCATTTATTAGGTAATCTACCGGTTAGGGTAGGTTTTTGGATGGACACAACTATCAAATAAACATTTTGTAACTCCAAACAAAACCCAATCCAGCAACCTCATCTACATTAGGTCCCTCTTCATCTCGGTGTACTTCTTTCCTCCCTTCATCCTGTCCAACATCCCTATCCTGTTCCTGCCCTTTCCTCGCTTGCCCAACATTCTACCCTCTGTTACCCTCTTCAACTTGCCACTACCGCTCAACACGCCCTTCATCCATTTTTCCTGCCTCCATAGGATTTCTCTCAACAAACCCCTCTCCTCACCCACCATCTCTAGTACTTCCTCATTTGTTTTCCTTTCGGTCCATTTCACCTTCTCCATTCTTCTCCACACCCACATTTCAAAAGCCTCCAATCTACGTCTATCCTCCTGCTTCAGTGACCACGTTTTCGCGCCGTACATAGCTACGCTCCATATCAGAGTTTTTACGAGTCTTGTCTTAACATCCCTACTCAACGTCCCCGTCATCAACTCCCTCCTCCTTGAGAAAGCCTCCTTTCCTAGCGCAATTCTTCTCCTTACGTCCCTACCACTTTGACCGTATTGGTCCAAAACACTTCCGAGATATGTAAACTGCTCTACCTGCTCTATTTTTTCCCCACCTATTTTAATATTTAGCTTAGCCTTTTTCTTTCTGGAAAATCGCATAACCTTTGTTTTATTAATATTGATAGTGCCCATCATTATATTCTTGGGGATCATAATTGAGGTGGTTTCCCGTTGCCTTCCTCAATAGTGTTTTTAACGTGACACCATCACTTAATGGCCGCCCCACTGGGATCAGACGCCATCAGACGCCAGCAGTTACCTAACTACTTTCGCCAGATTCCACTGACAAAAAGCTCGGGGGAGGGGGGCACGATTCGTCATATTTTGCAGAAATTATATCAATTCATCGAAATATTCTTAATGCTTAGTTCCTCTTTTTAAGTCGTCATTTAACGTACGAATCCTTGCGTAATATAATTTCCACAAGTCCTTAGTCAATCACCGGCTCGACGAAAATTTGGAAAAGATATAAATATTTGTCAGGTCAGCCTTCAATATGGCTGAGAGATAGTTAAGTTGCAAAGATTTTACGCTGCTCAGAGATGCTGGAGTGCCTGTCAGCCATTGTGGTATGCCAACATAAGGAATAATTTAGTGCTTCTCGTGGACTTCTGGGTATGGTGCTACAACCGCGTTTCAAATCGAAAGACAAGTAGGATCGAAGAGAACACAAGCGTACCTTCCCTTCCAACTTCCTCCACGACGTTCCCCCCTCCCTCTCACATCACCATTTAAAAAATTCTCCCTTTCTCGTCTCGTCCCGCGAGGAACTCGTTCCCCCATCGGACGGGCACACTTCCCGCTGCCCGCGCGGCCGACAGACGCGAGAAGACGGGGCGAGACTTGGCCGCTCCCTCCCCGCGAGGCGTAAAAATTTATGTGAGGAATCAATTACGACCCACCCACGGGGGCCTCCCTCGGACGTATGGCGGGGCGTGGGGCAATCCCGCTCGCGTGCGAGTGTAACATGTACGTGTATGGAGACGGAATGAGGGAAGGCGAGAGAGGAAGGGCAGTGAGCGACTTGCAGCGGGGACGGATTGCTTCGCTACGTACGTCTATCGTCGCCTGAGCGGCGGACAGCCCATTCGCAAGATGGTGAAGCCGGGGGGAGGAGATGAGGCAAAGTAAAAAAATCGACGAAGAGGGGTGGCATAACGACGTCGCGAGGGGCTTTCGAGAGGCGGATAACTCGCGGCCTCTCTCCCACGCATCGCGATGGTTGCGGGCGCGGTAGGATTAAGAGGGCACACTGCAGAGGCATGGAATCCCTCTCTCTCGCCTCGTTCGCGCCTCCGATTCTGCCCGCTTCCACTCGCCAATCACAGACTCGCTACCCCAACTTTTCCCCTTACCTAAAAACTAACACAGAGTTAGTGTGTCACAGACTTTGACACACTAACTCCGTAACATCCTAAGCTACAATAAACCATTCTTCAACTTTGCATGATTTCTACCTGTAACACGTCCAATTTGGCCATCTATTCCTCCCTCTGTTTCGCTTAACCAATATTCTCCCCCATCATAATATTCAACATTTTTACATGCCACTCAAGAACTCCTACATCCGCGGTGCCTGCCCAATTTCAATTTCTCCCAACAACCTTCAATCTTCTCTTACCGGGCATAGCACTTCATTACTTTTATTCCTTTCAGTACATTTTACCTCAAACATACTCCGCCAAACCCTCATCACAACAATCGCCAAACTATTACCATCTTGCTACAACGACAACATTTCCGAGCCATTTGGTTTTGGAGCGAACACACTACGAAACCTGACTCCCCCTCCAATGAAACATCACGAAAGTAATAACTCGTATTTTGGTTTGATATACGAGAGCAAAACTCACTTTGCATTGCAGTAAGCTCAGCGGCGTGTGAAATTCACACATTCAAGATAGGGGGAGCCAGCTCCTTTCCCTGAGCTGCCTCCGACTTTCCGAGAAAATTTGGCAGTCAAAAAATTCTGATGTGGCTGGGAGTATACTGAGAAATCATCCGGATGGTCACCCAAAATCTCCATTCAGTGGTCCAACGCTCGACATACTGGGTTATCTACCACACACAAACATCAACAAATTCACTTTGTAAATCACTACAGCATGATCACGTCTTTAGTTTACAGCAAACCTCCCATAACTATGCACCCTGTTCCCCATTAATAGCTTCATCCCTTCGCTGTTCCTCGCACTGACGTCCTCCATTCCTTACTTAACTTAATACCCTATTTCTTATTTTGTGGTTCTTGCATTTTGAGGTTACATCCATAAACTTCTTCAGATAACTTATGGCCCTGAGAATGATTCAAGAAGAGTTCTCCTATGCTCATAACCTCCATAGACTTCTTTGCTTACCCACACTTCGAAATAATATTTCATTATCATTCAGTCTATCCTTTTTATTTTCTCATTCTTCTCTATCATCCTATTTTCATTACTTTATTCTTCTTTTCTCCGCGGCTGCAATAATCCCCGTCTCATGCCCCCAAATCAGTAATGTCACATACAAATTCATTTGTTTTTTAAAACCGTTACCATTTACAAGTGCAATTTGCCTTTCTCTGTTAGAGAGAGAATGTTCATTTTTCTAAGAGTAAACCATCTTCGCTTAAGTATTTTGGCTCAATACTTAACTCCCTTTTCCAGTATCGACAGTGATCCCAATGCTTAGCGAGAAAAAAAATCCATTAGTTAAAAGTGCTTTCATCACAATATTAAGTTCAAAATCGTCTTCTTTGTTTTGTACAAGAAAACATGGTTTCCTCAAAATTATGGGAAACATATGTTTATAGTATGTTTATCCCGTGAAATTAATATGGAGAGGAAGGATCCAGAATAAGAAATTTCAGTTGCGACAAAATATTTTCGCCAGCACCAGTTGGGAAAAACCCTTTAAAAGCGCATCCGTGACCTTCAAGGAAAGGGAAATGCGGTGGGGAGGCGCAACGACTCCA
Organism: Hetaerina titia; assembly: GCA_037158775.1. Lineage (NCBI taxonomy): Eukaryota > Metazoa > Arthropoda > Insecta > Odonata > Calopterygidae > Hetaerina > Hetaerina titia. The sequence goes on along the minus strand of CM073771.1, from coordinate 86,777,303 downwards.
CAGAATTGAAATTTGCCCGAATAGGATAATATATGGGAGGTGGTGAACAGCTGTAGTAATTTGCAACAGACAATTAACAGGGTAGGTGAGCAATAAGGGAAATGGGACGAAAAAGTGAATAGCGTTAGGAGTTACGAGGAAACTGATGCAGTCGTTGCCCTACTCTCTCAACGGGAGGCATCCAATTACCACAGCTTCCCATTGGACTAGATACTAATAATGATCTTGGCGCCATTAGCTATCTGGCGAGTAATTAAAATTCCGCCAACCAAGAGAATCGATATCCGATGGCTATGGCAAAACTCCTTCGCGCTAAGCAATCATGGCTTCAGCCTTCTAGCCCTAAAGCGGGACGCGAGTTAGAAATTCGCCCCGAATAGTGAGTATTGGTTGATTCTGGCGATTCCGTTTACGGAAAACCTAATAACAATGCAAAGGAGTATTACTGTACATGTAGTAGTAGGAGTATTACTGAACATGATGTGATTGACACTTGAATGATGTGGTAATCGATATTTTGGAACAAGATATATTTATTTTGCAATCCCGTGAAAAATCAGGCTTTCATACCACATGGGCGCTCTAGTTTTCGTAAGCGTCAAGTTTCAACTGTGGTTACCTTAAATTTAATTACAGTGTAAGCCTAGAGATACTGATGGTTTTACATTTTCAAAAACCGTTACCAATCCACATATTATTTTAGGCGATTTATGGGAAATTTTTTAACCTTTTAGATTAAAATTTACTGAAATTTTAAAGAAACTCCTTCCTGTCCAGGCTTCATTCTTACCGTCTAGTAATGGCAATTTATGTTTCAAGGTGCTCACCATTAAAATAATTCACTATCTTTAACGGACTTGTTCGTGATAAATAATCTGGACGCCTAATTCACCATGGTCGCGTAATTTAGCCCAAATTAAATATCGGATAAGAATAAGTTCTCGTATCACTTTCGATGCAATCAAGAAGCGATTGCAACCTACTTACCTGATAATCAAATTAAATAAAGATACTCGCTTGTAATTATGTAGGTCAAAGGTTTATTTACAACTCATTTACGTCAGAAGAGTCATCATCAGGCACTGTCTTACTTATTTTAATATTATGTTTAACCCTTATCGACGAATTTCCTCATTGGCTAAAAAGGTGAGACGTAAAAATATACTCCACGAGTATATTAATTAAGGAAGCTGTGTCCTTAACAGATATCGACACAGAAATAGACCGAGACATTGGGATCACTCAAGATTGAAAGAAACTCGAGATATTTTCCGATACGTCCTTGAGCCATCAATAAGGCTCAACTCAATGACAGGCCCTATCAACCTAATGGTGTCGAAGCGATTCAGGACCACGCCGATATAATTTACAGCCAACTTTATGGAGTGCCCTCAACGCTCCTCATTTTTTTTCTTTAACGGTTATTGGTCGCGGCCAAACGTAATCTCCTTCGGCCCGACCATTAGCCATCGCGACGGGATTTCGACTCATTGAAGGGTGTCAACTCGAATGAAATTACGACGCCGTAATCTCGACTGTTTTATTTAAGCCCGCATTAAAAAATGAGAAGTCACAATTAGGTAATAAGGTCGAGGTCGCGGGGCAGCAATTTCACGGGTCGTGAACGAAAGCGAAACGTCTTCGACTCCCACGTCCTGTGACCCCGCTCCCCCTACCCGTGGCGACCCCCTCGAGAGGAACTTGACCACGCGAGAGTGATTCACCTGCTCGAATCAGGACTCGAAAATCCACTCGAAAACACCTGGGGTGGGTCGTTTCCCACTGCGGAGAGTCGATTGAAAAAAATAAATAATTAAACAACCAAACAAACAAGAAAAAACTAATCATGCTGGCGGAGGCCATTACACGAGACTCGCGGCCGGTGAATTTCGCAAGACTCCCACTCGCCGCGGTCCTTTTGACCCATGACCTTAAGGACGCCCCCGTGTAAGCGCGCGTCCTTCCCCCTTCGCGGTCCAAGAAAGGGAGGTTTCGCGACGATGAACAAACGCAAACACACTGACCAAGACAAAACTTCTCGGTTGGTAAACGGGCCGCGAACACAACTTCCCACGCCACGGCCGGATTCGCGGGGTGCCAGTGCGGGAGGGGCTGCAAGAACACTAAGGGCAGGAGAACGAATTGAGTAGTTTCAGGCGTGGTGTGGTGGAATTCGAACACACGAACATACTCGTAATATAGAATCTAATGGAATCTTTACCCAGTGAAAAAGTGCTACAATCCGTTCTTTATTAGGCATGAGAACGGACTCGAAGATTAGAGTGGTCTGAAGGGATTGGACGGAGAGGAAGGATTCGAGTAATAAAAAATAGCTCATTTCCCAGGAAAAAACATCAAATCTTAACTGTAAGACGGTGGTACCCTAACCACGACCGCGGGCGTGATTTTACTCAGCAGGTCTTTCATCCCGAACTTGTGGAATACTATCGGGGAATCATTTAGGTGGAATTTCATTGCCCATCAAATATATTTAAATCAAGGATTGGTTAAGTGAATTCTTCCACTCTTCTCTTTTCAATGATAACACTCTTAATACCTAATAGTTCTTTCGTGCAACATCTTTCTTTTCTTGACCTAAGTAGTTGTCCCTAAGCTTTCTACGAGGCGCTTTCTCTTATATTATGTTAATAAAAAATCATTACGTATGGTGTATCCGACGTCAGACGCAATTCCAAAGGGAAGAAATTGAAGTTACGTAAGTTACCAATCTAGGTGCCAAAAAGGAGAAAATCGTGATATGTCTGCATTTCATGTTTGAAACATTCATGGAAAGTAAATATTTCACTGAACTTTCGAGTGATGCAAAGTATGGGATACGTGGCTCAACGCCTCTCTTAAACAAGCATCTTGAGGATAGACATAAAATCCTTACAAAAATATAGATCTCAAATATGAAAATTGTCGCAACCGAACCTTCCACTGCCGCGAACACTCTATTACCACTTGGTAAAAACCGAGGACCATTCATTAAATTAGATTTTATTAGTCATAATAATGCTAGTAGTGTTAAAAGATGATATTTATTAATCAAAAGCGGCACTATGCTGAAATAACTGAAGGTCTTACAACTCTAGTTCCGTGCTTAGTTTGCTAATTAACTATTAACTCAACTAATTGACTCAATACTTGCCATAAATTCAGGGGCCGGGGGTCTTCAAATCACTATCACACCTTGACTCTGGACCTTGCATCACGGTCACAAGTAAAAAAAAACAGGACGAGGTGAATGCGTGGGTGGAACACGAGTGATCTCTGTCCTCGCTTGCCTACAGCAGGATTTTTGGAGACAATTTCCATAAGTAAATTCTCTAAATCGGCAGGTGCTCAAAACGTCAAACGACTGGTCGGAAGGTGGACCTCCGAAGGCTGTCTACCGGCGCTAATCGAAAGTATCTTTAATAAATATAGTTCCCCACCTCCCGGTCCAGAAGACATTTTGACTGCGAAGGACGCTAGATCACCAGGTAAGGGAAAACTTGCAAGCTGGTCCCAAGTTTTTCCAAATCTTGAGAACCCCTGGACGAAACCCATTAAAGAAGCCTAAATGGTAAAAACGAATGAAATTACATTCGAAATCCCATTTCCTTCTCTCAAGCTACTAAACTAACAACCCTTTTCCCCTCAATAAAAAGGTACATTTGATGAAACCACTCCCTCCGTCGTAAAATGGGTTTTCATGTAAACACAACTCTCACGAGTGGCTTCAAAGAAAAACGAACGTGAAGTAAGAAAGAATTGCTGCCGTTATCCAATAAGAAAATGAACTAATGTTAAGGGAAAAACATAAAGGGAGTCCCAGAGTGTCTGCAGCCTCTCAATGAGATGCGGGCGAAATCACAGAATTTTTTTTGGTAGGCATTTCAACTCTCAAGTGTTTTATTATGCTCCGTGCCATATAATTCCCATCTCTACATCTGGAAGTACGTCTGAAATCTCTAAAGTATTCACGCAACAGTGAGTTCAAGCCGACCGAGACAAACTCACGTGCAATTATGCAGGAAGTCGTAAGGTGGTGAATCACGGGAGCTAGGAACATACCCACCCTTATTACAATCTTTCGCAATCGATAAATACGTAATAAAAATTATTTAAAAAACAATGTTGAACCAAATGCATGTTGCGGAAACTTCTTCGTATTATAAAACAAATAACCTAGAAACATCCCCGGCGAATGACTGCATGACACCTCAAACTAGGCAAGCATGAATGATGTCGAGTGAAATAACAGCTAATCAAACCCCTGGCCGCAAATCCGACATGGGAAAAACGGTATGAAGATATTCATAGACTTATATCACAAGTAGGAGAAATAATTCACTTAAAATGACACATCTTCATGGCGGCCGAAAAGACGCCAATAGGACGTCAGGAAAGGGTTACTAGAAAAACAGCCATTGATTATGTAATTTTGAAATAGAAAATTATTGGTGGGTGATTGTAAATCGAAGTGACGTTAAAAATATATCTTACGAGCTTCATTGTAGAAAATGGCTACTTCTGGACGGCAGAATATGGAATATAAAACTCATGTTTTTTTTAATTTCCCCGAATTTTTATAGGCATAGGGTCTATAATAACTGTAGTTCATTTTTACTGGGACGAGGCCAATAAAGACTTAATCTTTTTATTGTGGTAAATTCTTAAAAATCTAAACGACCTTCTGCCTGGTTTTAATAGCCACTCCATGATGACTTGCCACGGTTGTTGATTCATCCGACTTTACGCTAATTTGTAAATATTTATAAGGATTTCCCTGACTTTTACAAGGCCATAAAAAACCCCGAAGTTTCCTTCATACGCTTGTGTATACTTGACCTTGTGATTTTCGTGAACGAAATTTTTGCGAGCAAAAAAGTAATGTTCAAAGAAGTGCAACCAATTCCGGTGGCCTTTCCTTTTGGTATTCATATAAATGAGCATCTAATAATCACCAAAACTGAGATAAACATTAGAGATATAATATAAATGTACCTAATGTATAAAAAAATACCCTAGTTAGAATGAAAAAAATCTCTAATGCCTGCTATCTATCTTGATAAAGTTATATAATTTAAGTGGCTATTATCTTAGGTCACTCAGGCTGCAGGGTATCACAGAAGTTCGGAATTTCACTTTTTTCAGATTAGTGCTTGGATAGATTCATAAAAATTATTCAACCTTGGAGGCTTTCTGAAACGAATTTGGACGAAATGGACGCTTTTCCCCTCTCACTTTATGGCATACTTCGGGCAGTTGCTGTTTCTATATCCTATAAAAACAATTCAAAAATCTTTCTTCTTGCTACAGACGCCAAGCGGGCTTCCCTTCACCTGGCTCCTAAACCATTCCAAATCTTCAGGGAAACTGCAAGAAGAAATCATCACAGCTCCCATTAGTTCAATTCCGAAGGGTTGGCCGAAAACGCCGCGAAATTTCCAACCTACGCCCAAGGTTGCAGTCAATGGAGGGGCCGGCCCCCCCTGAATACCAAGAGAGTTGGGATATGCCGCCCCTCCAAAAATTAGTTTCACCCCAAAAAAAGACCTTGTGTCCGGGAAATGTTTTTAAATGTACAACGAGCACGGGTTGAGAAGGAATGGCCGGGGCGGGAAGGAGAAAACGTCGTAGGGTCGCTAGCGATCGACTAGACGAGGTCGGCTTCTCCTCCGCTGCTGCCCCACTCCCTCCCGCCGGTGCATTTCCGCCTCATCCCTCACACATCCCATTCATGCTGGCAGGGGGCCAGTTGTCATGCTCCCCCCTCGGCCCCAGGAACCGCCGTTGTACATGGCATCTGCATCGCGCAGCGGCTCTGACAGAGGTCGAAGAAATCGCATCACCGCCGATGGAATGGGGGTGAAGTGATTCGAGGAATGAAACGAGAGGAAATACATTACCATGGGTTAGAGTGATACACAGTACTATTCGTATTTTTGGAATACATTAATTTGGGATAATTATTTATGAGAAATGTTTACTCTAATAAAAATCCTCTCCTGATTCCGGTAGTCTAATAGGTGCGTATCTATGTACTATGTCATAAACCTTACTTAGGATTTGAACTTGAGAGACTTTCTAGTGGTTCAAAGAAACGGCGGGAATATCCAGACAATTAGAATGATTATTCACAACAACCTTAAGATCCAATCCTACGACTTACATGTAAACCCTTGCTATTGACTTAGAAAAGTGCACCAGGCGTACTTCCAGCCATGGAGAGCGACATGAATGCATCTACTTTCCTACAGAAAGCAAGTTTCATAATGTCAGAGCAATCATAAAACACTAGCGCACATGAGCTAATCACTCAAATATAATTATACCACAAGAATGTATAAATACTGGATAAGAGTATATACAACATCTTATTTATTTTTTACAAAAACATTTTAACATCCACAGCTTTTGGTCCTGGTTTTACATGTGCATGAGAAAATGTTTTAAAATAAATTTAAAATGACATCTAACACAGTCTAAACCATGGTCGTTTTTTATGAAGTGTCAGTGTTTAAAAAAACGAGTGTTTACATGTTTTTAATTTAATTTAATTAATAGTCATCTAACATGTTCCCATCTATTAACGCCTGAGAGTTTCTCTCCATCGCTCCAACAACTTTCGAATCAATCGTATTTTTATGTTACACATTGAATCGACGCCGCAGGAACCAAAAATATGTGATTGCGGGGGCTACCACACGAGACAAAACGACTTGCCTGACAAATCGGGCACTAGACACATTTTTTTTACTTCCATATCATATTTACAAACAGAGAACATTTTTATTCCATGGTATTATTTTATACGACGAAATACGACGGTGTCGTCGTAAAATACGAGCAAGTTCCGTTTCGACGCGCGCAGCCATAAAAACACACGCGACGGGTAAGGAGAAAATCTGTGCAACTTGTCGTGGGCTGACCGGATTATTCTGCAATGCAACGCACAAGAGTGAGAGTTCAAAGGTTACACCTCTTTATCCACGCCGGGATGAAGTTTTCGGTGTCATTTTTTATTGAAAGAAAAGTTTAATATTTCTTGAAACGTTTCATTTCGCAAATGGCGCGAGTTAAAAACGAAACGAATGATCAATAGACAAAAATCTTTCTCTCCCTTTATATATTTTACTTATTTAAATACATATTAAGTGTCCATTTATTCTTAATGGCCAAGTTATTTCAACTGCCGAGGCAGAAAATACTACTAGCTACCATATTAATTGAAACGACCATGACGACCGAGGCTCCGTCTATAAATATATATATATATATATATATATATATATATATATATATATATATTCTTTATTAAGTCACATCATTCATACTATTTTTGTGACTGGGGATAAGGAATACATGTGCAAATTGAAAACACGTAATAACTATGCACACACAGGGTTAAGTTACATATGGGAAGCCAGCAAGGGGCGGCAACACCCGCGATGTGTTGTCGTCAGCGCCATCTAGAGTCAGACTGCTTCTTGGGGTGCAACAATAGGCGGGATCGTGGTCCGCAAAGATCCCTGAAGACTCTGGGGCAGGGAAGTCGCAGAGAGAATTTCTGATAGATGGTAAATTGTAAATTGAAATCCCTGGATAGGGAATAAAGGGTGCGGGCGTGAGAAATATCAACGCAGGACAAGAAAATATGCCCGGCCGGACGGAGAACGAAGATAATCGGCTCACAAAGAACTTTTTCTTATGGAACTAATCCCCATGAAATACATACAGCTTCATTAAAAATTTCCGTCAAGAACGAGATCGGGTACCGGTAGATAAAAATTATACAGCCCACTATTTAAGGCGTCGTGGGATAGCAAGGAACGAGAGCCTCGGGCTCCCAATACCGAACGCGGCTTGTTTGCAAGTACCGCACCCACCCTCCTCTCTTCGCCCATCCTCCTATACATACGCCGCCACAAAATGCCTAAACCCTACATAAAATTTTACGAGGACGATTTCCATCACTTGCGACTTAGCGAAAGCGAGGAATTATAATGACGGGAAAATTTCATTTTTATGTGCGGGCATAAATTAAGAATTTTTACTACGGGCGCGGGGCATAAATGGGGAGAAAATACACCAAAATTCGTCAGGAAAAAATTCTCAAATGGGAAAAGTTTGCGAGCACGATGTCCACGGATCGAGATCCACGAATATAATAAGCGGACTTCAGCATAATGATGAGAGAGGGAAAGTGAGGCTCGGGTGTGAGGAAGAATGTACTAAAGAGGGGGGCTAAATAAAGCTTTCTACACAGCCAAAGCCTTCAGATTCGTCCCCTTACATTTTGAATTCGGAAGACCGGCACCAGGAATCAAAGAAGCGGCTAAAATAATAATGATGCTCAACAAATTCGGAAGAACAAGAGCACACTGGGTATTTACAGTTCCTAAAACAGATTTCACTGTACCGTTGATGTCACGGTGGTCTAGAGACGTCAGGTAAGCAAGTGGCGCCATAACTACGTGTCCATTTTCGCAGAAGTTTACACCAGCAAAGATTTTCATGCGAACTTCATTCCCTCTCATGGCAGTTCTTTCACGGCGTGGCCAGTCAAAACATAGATCCTAAGAATTATTAAAATAATAAAAACATTGGAAACGGGAAATTTGTGGACCTTTCTAAATGTAAATGGTGATTAGGTTTGGAATATTTGGTGCATGAATCCCCAATTATTACCAAGCACAAAAAATTTGTTAGGACCATATTATCGTAGAGGGCCGCCAAATCACAAGGACAGGCTAAGATTTTGCCCCGGACAAATGGTGAAGGGGATAGGATGACGATTGTACTAAGAAGTAAAGATACTGAATGTGAACCTCATATTAGAATGGGGGACTGCTGCAAACCAATCATAGGTTCAAACGGAAGAGGAAGTTGAAATCAGAAAAGAATTGAAATTATACCATAATTGGAATCATTTTAGTCCATAACAATCCATATCGAAATCTCGTAAGGGGACATTCGTGGAAGCATGGATTCCGTCTCAGGACGGAAAGCAAGTGACCATTATCTATGGCTTTTCCAAACAGATACTAAAAACGATTAACCGAATGTCCCTTACCAAATCGATCATGGGGAAAAAGCAATATAAATACATCGAATCTTCTCGACCCATACACTTTTGAAAAGGTAAATTGCGAGTTCATCCAGATTTTAGCTAAAGTTTCTTGATCGGAATCCTCAGGAGAGGTGTCTGGTGTACTTTAATGGTACAAAATGTTGAATCTGAGAAATTGCTGCATGTAAAATTGAATATTCAGGAAATAACGAATATTTTCATCAGAATAATTTCCTCCTTTTAAAAAAAGTATATATTTCCTCGCAATTATTCAAATAATTAAAGTCTGTCATGATGAAAAAGAAAAATCTTCCTAAATAATTTAGTACTGTTTAGTTTGTGTTACGCATTAGAGGTCGACAATAAAAATAATTCAATGTAGCCAATTTTCAAACGGTCAAAGCATTAAATGCGTGAAATGAAATATCTAAATAAAGGACTTCGTGGGAAGTATAAAGAAACGGCATTCTAAGCGTAAGATTAATTTCAACGAATTCATGTCCTTTCAGTGTCCTACAATTAACGCACGAGCGTGCAGTATTCTATGATCTCCACAGAACACTGCTATAAGATCTACCCAGACGATAGAGTTCTTGAAAATTGGAAAAACGAGAATGATGCAAGATAAAAAAAGATTGACAAAGACGGCCAAACGTGGGCGTAGTAGAAATATTCAGTCCAGCAGAGCCACTCTTTCTATCCTCAACGCACTGAGCACCGACACGACCAAAAAGGACACGTTTCTAACCCACAGTTGATTTCCGCCGTTGGAGTAACATTAAACCCATTCTTCAGAAAAAAGTGACTCCAACACTTCGTTTTTTCTTTGAAAAGAGAAGAGTTGTTTAAATAAGATAAGAGGTTTTTCCGCGAGAGCGCAAGAGCGCTCCGTCGGAAGGGGGACCGGCAATTAACTCGGGAGAGGGACTTTAATCGAGTCTATCCCTTTTTCGTCTGTGGTGCCAAAAATAATTAAGTCGCTCGGGAAGGTTTCAATTTGAGATAAAACCTAATGCGGAGCAGGCGACCAACCGGGCCACCCAGTCGACCGACGCCCACGCGAAGTCGACCGCGGCCGAGACATTTCACTCGCTGAACGGGACGCGGTCAGTGAAGCGCCGGGCGGGAGTTCCCAACTCCCAAGCACAATGGGTCCCACGGGCGCCCTCGCACTTCATTTAAAGGGGAGAGGGGGGTTTTCCACCGTGCTTAAAAGGGCACTTCTAGGTGCTGCTTTGACACTTGAATCTGGCGTAGTGGAAAATGTAACAGAGAACGCGAGAAGGAGAGATAGGGAAATAATAGGAGAAGCAAATATGGTACTCGGCAGGATCATAAGGTTGATTACGAACAAGGTGTACCTGCGGAAGAGATTGATGAATTGCTATGTCTGAAGCGAGTTCTTGTACGGAGTAGAAAAATGGACGGTAAGAGCAGCGGATAAGAAAATAATTGAGCCATTCGAAATGAGGACATGGACGAGAATGGAAGAAATAAGATTGACCGATAGAATGGAGAATGAAGAGGAAATACAGCGCGTGGGATAGAAGGCTAAAATGAAGGAAAAAGAATTGGGTTGGCTACTTCCTAAGACATGAAAGCAGCTGTGGAAAGAGAGGTAAGGAAGGACGAGGAGGGGAAGGAGAGATTAGGACGGGCTGAAAAGATGGGAAGGGCACAGAACTACACGAGTTCGAAAGAGCAGTGTGTAGACAGCAGACAATGAAGGACGTCAGGAACCTCCCATAAGGCTTAGGGCTTAATGATTATGATATCTACGGTGAGGTCCCTAAGTATAGCCACCGCAAATCATGTAACCGCACACGTCTACATAATACAAGCATTTCACTACTATACAATGCATAGAAGGTGGTAGGTCAAGAGCCATACCTGTAGTAGTCCATATCATCTTCATCATCAGTATTTTAATCCTAGGACTGGTTTACTGCAGCCCTCCATTCTACTCTATTCAATGTCAATACCCTCAATCCTCGATACCTTCTATGTTTTATGTCCTTCTTAATTTGTCCTATGTACATGTCTCTTGGTCTTCTTCGTGGAATTTTCCCTTCTATTATATTCCTAATCAATCTACTGTGCCTCAATATGTGTCCAATCCATGTATTTATTCTTTGCCGTATAGTTCTCCATATGGTCCTATCCTCTTCTGCTCTTCTAAACATTTCCTCGTTCGTTACTGTGTCTGAACATTTAATCTTCAGCATTCTCCTCCAGCACCATGTTTCAAAGGCTTCCATTCTTCGCTGGTCCACTTTTCCAATGTTCCAAGTCTCGGAACCATAGAGCGCCATGCTCCACACGAAAGTCTTGACGAATTGCTTCCTTTTTTCCAGCCTTAGTTTCTTTGAACATTATATATGATTGCGTATTCTTCATGAATGAGTTCTTAATTTTGGCTATTCTTCGCTTGATGTCGGTCGAACTTCTTCCATCCCACATAATGCTGCTGCCCAGGTAGATGAAGGATACCACTGGCTCTAGTTTCACCCCTCGAATTGTGATATCTGCATTCAGCTTCTCTCTTCCACACACATGTATTTGATAATAGAATGTATCAACCCATATACAAAAACACTCTTACATATACATGCTCAAATGCATCATGAATTATTGGCTAAATCATAAAATATTTGTTTTCAGTAATTATACTCGGGTGCTTGGGTTCAATTTTGCTATGATTTCGTATCGTGTGAAAAAATAGGGAATACATGTACTCGCCGGTGCAGTTGCCTACCTTATTGCATGTCGATGGTCTAATCTACCCATATTATTTGGTGCCATAATAATTTTCTGGGTTTTCTGAAACTTCCAACAAAACACGCTTACTCTCTTCTCTTAGCAATTATTGACAAATGTAGAGGTTTTTCTCGAAACCTTTTTCAATTCTTGTACATTATTAATATTCTCCACCATGGATCCCAAAAACTTCTCTGCTTCCATGACGGTGTTTTTAGGTCACGATCCGCAAGTGCAATAGGCGATTTTAGCTCCAGGTGGGATTTCATTTTCGAAAAGCTCGAATTGCACTTGGTGATTGATCTTGCCGTTGTGTCAGAAAAAGGTATTTCTTCAATTTCTGCTTTGTCGATTTCTCCCAAAGTTTCGTTGTGTTTTCGAAATTACGTATTCCGTACGAATGAAATTGCAGGACTACAACTATCCCACCTGTGAGGGTTAAACTGAAGAGATTTGTATTTATAAGTGTAGGTACAAAATGTATCGTGTACGCGCCATGTTTCCAGTGACTTTCAAGCCTGAAATTCTAATAATATTTTGAAGGTTTCTGTTCTTAACTATTTTTCTCGAAACGGGAAACTTTTCTCTACATCGTGATCAATTCAGAAAGTAGGTTCTCCATAGCAGGGTCGCAAATGCTCCACGCGAATTCAACGGTAGGTCTCACGAACACGAATTAACACCTCGTCTTAACTTTTTCATTGAATGTTCCTCCGTTACTCGTTATACCCGAACAAAGGGATAAAATAAGATGGGTAGACACCGGTACCGAAAGATTAAAGTCATCGTTCATCCCTCGCACTACATACAATCATAAAAAAATCAAACCCAAGCACCCGAATATTTTAACTTTAAGATAAAACTTTCAAAAGTCAAATATACCAAATATTGCATGATGTACATGGGTACATGTGTGTGTATGTGCGCGAGTATTTGTGTATTTGAGCAAGTATGTGTTTATTATATGAATGTATGATATGAACTAATATTTATGCATTCATGGCTGGTGCCCTAACACCCCCCGCCGCTTACCCTATCGGCGGCTTGTGGGAATTGCATAGTAGTACATGTAATCGACCTCCATCAATTAATTCATATTCACGTTTTTCTCTAACTTATTTTTGTTGATCGCAGATGACAGCAGGTTTCTCAATTGAATTTTTGGAAAACTTGGTCCCACCGACGTGGTAATCGTCACGAAATCGTTATCTACCAAATGCACGTATTTAACCATAATTGTTAAAACTGTGAAATGGTACAATTTATCAGTAAATAAATGTCATCAAAATCAATGTTAGACCAGAACAATTCCAGCTGAGGAGGTTAAAACAGTCTATTGTTCTCTCCATCAAACGTGATTACAGACATTTTTGTGTAAAAAATGCCCAAAATTTGGTGTCTTCCCAGCGTTGATCTTTCCGGTAAAAAGAAACCATCGATGGAAAAACCTTTATTGATTCCGATTATGGAATCGCGATGAAGCAATACCTATTTTCTGTCTAATATTACATTACTACATTACATTTGAATAATCTCATATAATGAGTACATTCATGCTTATGGATCAATAGGTATCAACATACCAAAGCTTCACGACTTAACTCATATTCCGCTAGGGATGTAAATTAATTTACCAAAATAACACAATAGGATCATTATTTAACGATAATAATAAAAAACAAGTTTACGTGATAAGAAAAAGTAATCGAGTCTACCATAAGGAAGCCAACTACGCCAAGGATTCACTGAGAAACTTCGCGCAGACGTCGCAGGTAAGCAATGGAGAGAAGACGTTTTACTCGTCACACTTAACGACGAGACAATGTAACGAAAGTGATGCGACAAAAACCTATGTAAACGAAGTATTAATACAATAAGACTCGAGAGCATGGGAGAAAAAAAGCACAGCTGGAGACGAAGATGCTGGTCCAGGAATAGAACGGAATACATTTGTTCTGTTCGGGGACATGGAATCGCTGTGGAAGATGATAATAGATTTAGCCCCGACGATGAGTGACGGTCAGAGGATGCGCGGGAAGGGAAGGGAGATGGATGCAAGTGGGTGGGGCGGGGAGGAGGGAATGCAGCCCAAGGAGCAAGGAAGTGAAACGGCGACGGGAGAAGAAGAAGAGGAGGAGCGGGGAAGAGCCGTAGGGGGAGGGTGGACACAGGGAGGGGGGAGTGGGAGAAGGGAGGTGAGAAAGAGAGAAGGGAAGGAGTCCTTGGCACCCGATGCAGCACCCGCCCACGGCGACCGCCGACACGCCGCGGTCGACACCATCCCATCTATGGGGCTCTCCTCCACTACCGGTTCGGCACTAACCGTGAGAGGGGAGGGGGAAGAACATTAAGAGGACGGGGAGCGGTTCGGAAGGGGGGAGGGAGAAAGAGAGAGAGGTGCCTTTTAAAGAGTAGCGGATCGCTTGGCCCCAAGGGTTTGAATGCATGGAAATAAAGGGGCACGAGGAAGAACGAGGACGGGATAATCGAGATTCTCAACTTTTCCCCCTAGAGATAAGCCCATTGATGGCGCACGGGATACCCGAACCAAACACAAGAGGCATTGGAGTCAGAGCGTGAGAGGAAAAGGTTTAAATTGATGGGTAAGAGAAAGGGGCAAATTGCGAATGTTTACTCTTCGGGGAATCCAATTTCCATGAAGTCAGATACATCATATTTTATTATAACTCTCATCCTTCACTCAACAGAAAATGGATTCCCCAGCCTTATCAATGGCAAGTAAATTACCTACAAGGGCATACCTTTATACGTTAAGTAAACGTATAAATAATGAGAGAGCAGAACTAAGGAATCTGAGAGACAAACAAAATAATTGGCCTTTATATTTCAAAATTAAACTTCTATGAAGTATTACGTAAGCTATAAACTCAAACAAACAAACGAGATCTTGGAAATGAACAACAATATCATACATATGAAAAGAAGCATGTTTTTAGCATAGCTGACCGTTGAAATAAAAGTAGAAACTTTCCTAAGGGGGTTGTTTCTTTGGTCTATTCGCATTACTTCGTAGAATTGCCAAATCAAACTATTTTTATTTAAAGTTCAATTCTCTTTTGTTACAAGTCATTTACCTTTTATTTAAGGTGCTATTTATTTACAAATCTGATCTTTACTAACATTTGAGTAGCATTTTGAACTAATATTTCACCGGAGATATGCTCTTCGTTCTCCCATACGTACATTTTCTGGTTTAATTGAATGATCTTACAGCGAAAGTCGCCCAATGTGACTTAAGAAATAAGCTACCGAGATGATGCAATGCTAATTTCACCGGCTAACACATTAAAAACCAAGAAACGAAGGAACAACGATCTAATCGCAAAGTATTTAGGCCACAAATCATTCCCAAAATCGTGCGGTTAGGTGACCCTTTAATCACCCACCACCCCCTTGTGAAATTTCTAGATCCACCCCCTCATCCCACGGGCGTCAGGGAAAGGGGATGGACGAACGGGATTGCACACGCCGAGACGGGGGAGGAGAGAGGAATTGGTGGGAGGGTGAGGAAATCCCGACGTCTGAGTTAGCCGAGGACGAGCGCTGGAGTAAGAGGAGCATCGCCGAGGGAGAGAATGACAAGGGTGGGGAACAAAGCGGCTTCGTTCTGGCCGGCGATTTCAAAACGTGTGCCACTACCGCTCTCGAGAGGGAGGGAGACCGTTGAAGAGACAAGTCAAAAGGCGCCAGACGCTGTTCAAGACATCCGGAGTCAAAATACTAAACGCATCAGGAACAATAACGTAAACCTTTGCAGGATAGGATAGAAAGTTTAAGAAAGAATTGTGTGATACGGTGAATTCAGGTGATTGTCGACAAGATGCAAACATTAATTCAATCTATAACAGGTATCTAAGGCTGCCAGCACCTA